>CM074719.1:461394303-461821803 GCA_037306005.1 Rhinophrynus dorsalis | reverse complement strand
CCAGAGGTTCAAACACAGAGGAATTATCCAATTGTTCTAGGACAAGACTAAGATCCCAGGGAGGCACAATGGACTTAATACAATGCCTAGCTTTCTCAATTGCCCTGATGTACTTCTTAACTAGAAAGTCATCTGCAAATTGCTTACACAATAAGGATGAGTGAGCTGATAGCTGAACTTTGATAGATGAGGGTTTCAGTCCTTCCTCAAAACCTTTATGAAGAAAATCCAATATCCTGACTGAATTGATGTCCGTTATTTTGAGACGTCTCTGTTTGCACCAATTCCTAAATATCCTCAACACTCTGCAGTATACTGCAGATGAAGAGGATTTCCTGCCAACAGCAATAACATTAGCTACTGGAACTGATAGTCCTCTTCGTAAAAGTATTTGCAGCTCAACCTCCAGGCCTTCATTTTGAAGAAGGCTAGATTTGGATGGAACAGGGGGCCCTGGTTGAGCAGGCTCTGAGATATAGGAAGAGTGATGGGCTGCTTTGTTAATAGTTTGATCAGAGGAGCAAACCAGGTCCTCATTGGCCAGGACAGAGCAATGAGGATTTCTTCCACCTTGTCTATTATAATTTTCTTCAGTACCTGATGGAATAAGGGTATTGGAGGAAACACATAAGCCAGATGAAACGACCAAGTCCATGCCAGTGCATTCTGCCCCATAACCACTGGGTCATGCAATCTGGAAAAGAACTTGCTGTACTTTGTGTTCTTATTGCTCGCCATCAGATCTATCCCTGGTATGCCCCATTTGCTTGTAATCTAACTGAACACCTCCTGATTCAGGGACCATTCCCCTTGGTCCAGATGTGTTCTGCTTAGGACGTCCGCTTGTTGATTAATTCTTACCACAATGTGAAGTGCTTTGAGGGATTCTAGATTTCTTTCAGCTCAAAGGAAGATCTTTTCTACTTCCTTCAATAGGTTCTTGCTTCTGGTTCCTCTTCTGGAGTCACTAAAATTATACCTTCTAGATCTGAAACCCATAGATCTTGAGGGAGAACTTGGTTTCTTTTCTTGTGGCAGAAAATAACTTTTCCCCCATTAACCTTCTTTATTAGTTCTTCCAATTTTTGTCCAAAAAGCATCTGCCCTGTGAAAGGAAGGGCTACAAATTTATTCTTAAATGACATATATGCTCCCCAGGATCGGAGATATAATGCAGTAACAGATAAGGCTGAGGATCTAGCAGCCAATCTGATAATAGCTAATGAAGAGTTGCACAAGAAGATGACTAATTCTTTGATAGCTGCAATCTCTTTAATAAGTTTAGAATGAGAGATGGCTGAATCTATCTTCTCCTCCAACTCATTTAGCCTTATCCTGATGGTTCTAATGACACAGGCCAATGCTGTAGACAATTATAGAGAACTGTTTTTTCAGTGCTGCCTCCATTTTCCTGTCCATCGCTTCTTTTAAGGATGAACAATTTTCCATAGAAATAATAGTTTTCCTGGCCTGTTGTGCTAGAGCTGAATCTATTTTAGGGGGGGGCACCAGGACTTGATGTCTTCGTCCTTGAATGGATACATTCTAGAAAATCTTTTAGTTAGCCAAATTCTTTTGTCCCCTTTCTCCCATTCAGCTTTTATGAGGTCAGAAACAGTATGATGAACTGGGAACATAGGGGGTGTCTTCTTATTCCCCATTAAGGCTGTATTTAAAATCCCAACTCCTGCTGGGTATCAGCAAGACCCAATGTTTTACGCATATTCTTTAAAAGGTGGTCTAAGTTAAAAGATCATACTTCCTCAGAGATCTCGCCTTCTTCATTAGACCAATATTCAGAAATAAGATGATGCAGGCTATCTCAATCTTCAGTGCCTTCTAAGCTAGAAGACGTACTCCCCTCAGGGTCTTCCAGGCAAGGGTGTTTCCTGGGGGCTGCAGCTTCCTGCATAGCCACAAAAGTGTCCTGCATTGATGATTTCATCCAGACTAAAAAGTCTTGGAATTGCATGGGCATATCTTGTTCTGCTGCTTTTTGAGACATTCCTGACAAAATTTGGAGTTTACTGAAGCAGGAATTTTCTTGTCACAAGAAATGCATGACTTAGGTTTAGGAGCTGACTTTTTTCTTTGCCAGAAACCTCACAAGGGGGCTTATCCTTGCTAACAGATTGTTTAGCAGGGGTAGACATCATAAAAGGTTAAGAACAAACTTTAATAACATATATTAAAATCCTGATTAACTACTCTCTCTACCCCTTCCTGATAGGGAACCAGCCATGAGGGGAAACAGAGGGAATTAAATAACAATCCAAGGTCCTCCTTTTCCTGTGCCCAAATACATAAAACAAACAACCTTATCTTTGTTCTGTGATCTCCATTCTTCCTTGCAAACTAGATGCATTCAAACGGTGGAACGCAATATCCTATGACATGTGCAGTGTCATGAACTGAACTTCTGGTTCCTGCAGAGACTCTGCTTTTGGCGTTCAGGACACTGGTAAAGAATCACCCCTTCCGAAATTAACTCCATGGAGGCGGACACAGGTGCCTCGGGGAACAAGTGTTACCCCCGATTTGGAGGCACTGAACTCTGGCCATAAAAGTACATAAATAAAATAACAAACATTTGCTGAACTTGTTCGTCCTACTAAGCTTATAGCAGGAGCTCTACACCCAGCTTGGTAGGACCAAAGAGACTGACTGCTCAAGTGAAGGGCTCCCTTATGTAACATAATTCAATTGGTCCTACCCCAGCAGATGGGCGGAGACAATGCCCATAATCATAGCCGGGGATAGGACACAGAAGAAAGTTTATGATCAATAAGATACTCTGATCTGATGGCAAACTGCCAAGAGTACAAAGAGAGATTAGTTCAGAAATAGCAAGACCATTATACTTAATATTTACGGATTCATTCTCACCACGCCCGGTGATTGCAAGTAAACAGATTTTAGTACCATTGTTCTAAATAAGGTAAGATCTAAACCAGGAAATTGGAGTCCTGTGTGTCTCATATCCATTGTGGGTTAGAAGTACTATTAACCGATAGTATTCATGACTATGTCACGACCAACAGCATTATTAGTAGAAGTCAGCAAGATTTTATGCAGAATAGATCATGTCAAACTAATTTACTTGCATTCTACAAATGGGTAAGTAGTCACTCGGACAAGGATTTTGCTGTTGATGTAGTATACTTGTATTTTGCAATATCCTTTGACATTGTGCCTCACAACAGGTTACTGCATAAATTAAAAGGCTTCAGCTTGGATGGGGATATCTGTGCATGAAAAGAGAACTGGATAGATTGCAGAGATTTGTTATAAATGGAACTTTTTCAAGTTGGTCTAAAGTTTTATGTGGAGTGCCACAGGGTTCAGCTCAGTGTGAAGCCACTGTAAAACCCAATAGGATACTACATTATAACATAGTAAATTAGGTTGAATAAAGACACAAGTCCATCAAGTTCAACTTCGCCTCATACCTCAGTGACTGAGAATTTTATAGCTTTCCTGCTACCAAATAAGTTAGTCTTTATCAGACCTTCCTGATATGCATACTAAAAAACAGTATAACTTCGTATGTTCCCTTTTGAAAGAAATGTTTCTAATCTTCTCTTAAATGTATCCATTGTATCTGCCATAAACACCTCCTTGGGCAAGGAATTCCACAATTTAACAGACCTTACTGTAAAAAACCCCTTCCTCTGCTGAAGTCTAACCCTCCTTTCCTCTAATCTCAAGGAGTGTCCCCTGGTCACCTGATCAGGCCTTGAAATAAATAGCTCACCGCAGAGATCCTTGTATTGGCCTTTCATATACTTGTACTACTGCTACTGATTTCAAAGCAGATAGTATTTTAATGCAGAGAAATATCTCACTGCCTTTTGCACTCAGGAAGGATTTTTTTATCCACTTGGGTTTTAATTGTAAATGGCTTCAATAGTTATTTTTCCCCTTGCTCTGGATCACAAAGGATGATATGCCATGGGCTGAACCTGATGGATGCAAGATTTTTTAAGCCTCATAATTATGTCACTATGTGTGGATTGTTGCTGATAAAATGGGAGAAATCTAACAGGTTGCTTGGATTTACCCATAAGCCCACTGGGCAACCTGAATGTCTCCAATGCAATAAGATGTATTTGATACCCAAAGGGCTAATAGAAGGATCCAAATGGTTCAAGAAAGTGTTTCTCAATGGTTTAACCCTTTGACTGCCAAATGGGTACACAACTCATTGCAGAGAAATGTGTTAAATACACCACTGGCATTCAAAGTGTTAATATACTGCTCAAAGAGGTCAAGTGGAATATATCATGAGAGAACTGCTGCAAATAAGAACCGCCACAAATAGAACTGTTGATTTAATATCCATCAACTAGTGTTGATCAGGCTATGTTTTTTGTGAACAAATCCTTATTCTGTCAATGAAAAGAGACAGCTGAGATTATTTTCTTGATTTTCATTTTGCATTTTTCCTAAAATAAACTTGTTCAATACACTGGACCGTTGCCATTATGACATGAACTGTTTGTTTCAAATCACAAAACAATCATTAAACATCTCTTAGTGTTGCTATGCTCTGTGTTTCATTATTTAGCTGTCCAAAGGGATAGAAATCATTGTTCACGAACATGCTGCTTAGATACTAGGTGAAATATTTTGGCTTTTGTTTTTTGTCTTACTGAAGGCTTTACATCAGAAGATATTTTCTGCAAGTGGAATAGCTATTTGATATGATTAACGTATTCACTACACAAAAGATTTAGTACAATTTAATGTATTTTTACAGAGAACAAATAATAGAGTTCTAAATTAATCTCAGCAGTTAACAGAATTTAAAACAATGATTAGTAATTAGGTCTTCGTTAAAGCAGAATTCTAGACTTAGATATAATTGAGGTCAAATAGACTCTGAATATATTATAATAGAATACACAGTTAAAGCAATTCAAACCATAACAAGTCAAATATATACTATTGCAAAAGCTCCACAATAAGAGGCAAGTGGTGCTTTATGATTCAAAGCATTAATAAGCATGCATAGGAATGACTATATATATATATAATTTTGTTTTGTTTTCTAACTAGTTATCATAGGAATTATTTGAACTATATATTATATTCTAACTAGTTTAAAAGCCCATGTACACGGGCCACAGTGCCACCTAGCAGCCTCGGCTGGTGCCCGGAGACTCTCTGCTCACTGCCTGCGCTGCAGTCATGCACAGCACAGAGTGCCTGAATGCAACGCGGCTGATACGGAGCGGGGCGATCCAAATTCGGATCGGAGTCCTCTCTGCGCACCTTCCTGGGACCGCTGGGCAGTGTGTAGTGTGCATGACTGCAGCACGGGCAGTCTCTACTGAGCATGACGGCTTCTAACAAACATCCTAGAGAATTATTATATTGGATTATCTATTCAGACCCTTTATGATCTCTGTTATATCTAAAGGTACAGTTGCGCTTTAACACTACAAGTATACGCTATTAAACCTTTGAGTGCCAGAGGGGTATCCAATGCATTGCTTTGAAATGCTCTCAATACCCCTCGAATACACAATGGGATATGTATGGCTATGTTGGGGACCATAATTCCTCAAAGGAATGATTTAGATTGTAGACTCCATCAGCTGGATAGCCAAAAGCTGCCTACCCATCATGCACAAGAGCTTTAACCCTTATGAGTGCCAGTGGGGCACGCAATGCATTGTGTACCCCTCTGGTACGCAAAGGGTTAAGGTCCCTTTTGATTTCTATGGCACTCTGCCATTATTCAGTTCTGAACAGAGAAGCTGCAGAAAGCATAATTAGAAAAGAAAAAAAAAATGTAATATACTTCAGTATGTAGGGTGGATGTACAAAATATGGGCACAGTGAATTCCCACCCAGTTCCTCCCACTTTTCCTCCTTCCCCACCCAGTTCCTCCTATTTTTCCTCCTTCCCAACCCAGTAACTCCTACTTCCCACCCACTTGTGTGATGTCCCAGAAAGCCCGCCCCACTTATGGGTAAACTCCACCCCTTTTTGCCACAATTTGTGGCAATTATACTCCCCAGTGGTATCAGTGGAGCCCCTGGGGGGAATTACAGTACTGAAAGTCCCAGGTAAGACTAACTTGTAGCAAACAACATGTGCCTATGTGCCTGGACACACTCATATGAGTCCAATAGTACATACTGGTGTTCAGGTCTCATCCAAGATCATCTAGACCAGGGACGAATAACCTAAGGGCCTCCAGCTGTTGAAGTCCGCACATCATTCCCGGCCAGGAGATGATGGGAAATATAGTTTTCAACAGCAGGATAGCCACACAATGCCCAGCCCAGATCTAGATGCATCAGTTATGCCACTTGAAGTAAGTATAAAAAGGACAGCTTTTTGTAACTTCCACTCCCAGTGCAAACATACCCTATGCCTCCACACAGAGGACTGGCACCTGCAGGCATTTCCTCCATTTCCTTGTTGCACATGGCACAGAGAGGATGATTTAATAGGAACTGCAGAAATTGTGTGGCAAACCAACTGGACCATAGGGCAAAATACAAAATTCCCATTCATTTAAATGGCATTTGCAACTCTTTGCTTAATAAAAACACTAAAGGAACAGTAACATTTTTTACATGAAATAATATATTTTATAATGCTTTGCTTGCAGAGCTGGATGGAGAAATTACAATTGAGAGCCCTACTGGAATCCATTTTGAGAGCTAATTAACGTGGCAAAAGACCCTAAAGAGAGGATCAAGAAGTCCAAGGAAAGCAGCTAGATATCGTCTGCTTCCCTTCGGATGGAATGGGCAGGAAAAGCCAAAGCCTGATACCCCATGTTCCTGAGTACACTTCCCACATCACCGCCCCCAAAGTTAACCCCTCTGCTGCCAGATAGCATCTTACTGCCCCAGCAATGGAGGGGTTAACTAGCATTTTTAACGTGCCCTGCGTAACCCCTAGCTCCCAGTCAATGAGAGCTTGGGAACATTTTTAAACAGGCCAAAATATAGATCCAATACAAAGATTGTAGCAGCTCACCTATATATGGTCACGCAATATTAAGTATCAAGGATTTGTTTCAAGTATATCCTTGTGCTCATTTCAGAGTTGTGACATGTTCCATATTGCTCAGCTGAAGATACCATGATGAAAATGTCTCATGAACAGATGTTATGGAGAAGTAATTCCCAGATATTGCAGCGCTGGTATTTTTCAAGAGTTGACACTGATGTCTGCTCTTGAAGGTACATAATTAAGATGCATATTGTAGCCCTTTTGCCTATCAATAACGAACAATTTTAGCATGTGCAATTGCAAACAAACAGAAAAAATATAATTCTCATGTTTCAAGGCATTTAAAGTATATAGATTTCTATTTGCTTATTTATAAATAAGTGAGTACAAAAATATGCCAGTGGCACGAGCAATTTCTTATACCAGGCCCTGCCTGACTGGTCCAGGAGGATAGTGTCATTTATGCCAGTTTTTAAACGTATTTCATTAACACATACACTCCAGTATGCTAATCAGAGCAATACACTCAATCACATAAGGTAACTATGAATGATAGCATATGGGCAGCAGCATATTGGATACTTTGCTCTACCACACAAAAACAGATCCCTAAAGAGAAATATAAAACAGAGTGGATTCATGAAATATTTAGTAAAATGTTGTATGCTGAAGGATGACTAATAACCATTTAGGTAATACAGAGAAAGAGACATCATATAATATGTGTATTCATGTAAAATTTCAAAAAGGATAATTCACATCTTAAATGTATTGGAAAACTGCCAGTCAGACCGTAGAATCTCATTATATCCATGGACAAAACATTACAAGAGGTAGCCCTCCCATTTTCCTTGAAAATGTCACGCAAATGCTTTTCTGAACATCTCTAGTGTGAGCGGTCCTCACTGTATTACACAGAGGACTATATTAGATGTCTGTTAGACAGAAATAATCGATATGTTTGGCACACTCAGAATATGTATAGAACTTCTGGAAAAATATAAAGGCTATATTATAATGCGTCTACAATGGAACAATGGAAAAATATCAGGAATATGAAATGATTGCTAAGCCAGTGAAAAAATAAAAGATGAGGGGGTTATGCAGTAAGGAGTGATGGAGACGGGGATAAAGTGGAGATGACATCTCCAGTGATATAATTTATCCAGTTCCTATATTATTCTATAGAGCCTATGAACAAAGATCTCCAAAATCGGTTCCATAGAATAACATAAGACTTGGAGAAGTGATATCACTGGAGTCATCTCCACATTATCACCTCTTTATAATGCTTTAGTGCATCTCTACCTAGGTGCCTTGAACAGTATAAGACCAAGGAAAGGCAGGTAACTTAGGCACTTCTGTAAAGGAAGTTATCTTAATTGCCTGCTGATGTAACATCTAGTAAACTGAGAAAAATCTGTTTTAATAACAGTCTGGATTAATAAATGAGATGTTTCATACATTGATTGTTGGATTTAGCAAGGTGCAAAATTCAGTCTGCTCTTATTTTTTTCATCAAGCATATTGTTTTCTGCCATTCTTGAATAAGTCTCACTTAGCAAACTTGCGTAATCCTTTAGGACCAAAGAGGTGAAAAACAAATTGTGCAATGATGCATTGTATTCCCCTCTAGTCCTTAAAGGGTTAATACCCGTAGATTTTATAAATAGATCACTGTGCAATTCATGTTCTAAAGTTAGTGTCAACGGAGATGAGAAAACATCCTGCATTTTAGTAATTACAGGAAATGGTCTTGAAACCACAACATTTTGACTATTTAAAAATGTCTAACACCTGTATTTTTTTTTTCTAAACAGCTTTATTAGGTGAAATTAATTAAGGGGGGTGAGAGAAACAGAAAAACAGAAGGAACAGTTTTCAGAGTCTTAATCTTGAAACTCTACTATTTTAAAAAATTATCTTATCATATTTCTCAATGTTTTTCCTATTTTGCAAACAATGAAAACACACTACTTTTGTGCTTCAATATTGCAGTTCAAGGAAACAGCTCATTCAAATAATTTTGTTAAAATGCTTGGATATTTTGAAAAAAAATTGAAAATTGTAAATAAAAGCCTAGATAAAACTGTTGCTGAAACGTGTTATCAATGGTTTAACAGATTCCTACTGAAGTCAACGGATATATTTGTGGATAAAACCTTTAATAACATTATAATGTGCAATGGAATCCAGGCCAGAATGAGCTACATCATTTATTTATATTTGTTACATCTGTGGCATATCAAAGAATACTACTTGGATTACAATGTGCATCACAATTAAATTAGAAAACAGAAAAGGACATGTTTCTGTCTTGTTTCAAGTCATCTAGAGGACAGAATGTTTTTAAATTATTGCACTTGTATTATAACTCCATTTTAAACTTTTTTCCACACATTATGAAAGTAATTTTTATGTTGTTTTGTGTTGCTTGCAGTTCTATAACAAGTTATATTATGTACTATTGTAGTTAATTAAAAGTTATCTACATAAGATTTGTGTATAAAGAAAGTTTGCCTCACATACTGTACCAAAGCACTAAATATATGTATTACAGCATCACTTACAGTGTAAAAAATATGTTAACTTAAATATCTGGTACATGTTTATGAATGGTAAATGCACATTTCACTTATGAAATAAAGAATTTCTTTGCCCTAAATTCTGTATTGACCTATTGAACTAAACACCATGGAAGAAGCCCCTTTTCTTACAAATTCAAGCTGCCCTGTTTGTAAAAAAATAATTACAATGCCACTACAATCTTCATCTTAGTGACAGGTCTATATAAAGTAAATGCATTGTGACCTACTGAGCATGTGGAAGCAAGGGGTGACAGTATGGAGGATATATTCTACTAGACTCCATACTGCCTCTCCAGGAGATACGGTGGTGGGGGGATGATTTTGACATGAGTGGCCAAGGGGCTTTGTCAAAATCTCTTCAAAAGGTTTACCTGCATCGCTAGCTCCTGTTCCTATCACCCTTCACATCACTTCAGAACAATTGCTGTTCAACCTCCCACATTCACAATGCCAAATACTTCATCCTACTTCAACTCTCACCCCTGTTTCCTGCCACCCGTTAATTTACACCTGCCCTTTCATCTTTTGTCCCCTTTTATCCATTTACCCAATGTGCAGCCACAAATTGTACACATCTGTGTCCACATCTCCCTCACATCTGGCACCTCCTCCCCTCTACTCCCTATCATAAGCGCCATCTCTACTTTTTCACCCTCACTGCCCTGTCCTCATTACTGTGCTAGTCACTTTCTAAAATATTCACCTGCCACTGTGCTAGTGAATAGCCGCTTTCTCAAATGTTCACACTTGCTTCCTGCACAAAGGAAGGAATTCACACACACAAACACAACACATTTCATAACTTCTTTCTATGACCACCATATCACAATTGCTCATTACATTGTACTAACGGCAGTGACACCTTCATGGTTCAGTCCTTTTTACCATCAAAGTATACTAATGGCATTCACTCATTTATGGCTCAATCTTTCCTAAGCCACAATGTACAAATGGCAGGGACATATTTATGAGCCAGTTCACTGTAAGACCAAACTGTACACACGGCACCCACAGACTGTATTGATGACTGCGATGTTCTTATCCCCCTTTGGGTGCCAAAGAATAATTACATAAATAACACTGCCCACAGCAATCCAAATAAACAAATACACAAAACCTTTCATACAAGGGCAATGCCATGCTAGAGTTTAATTCTTCTGTGGATGAAGGCAGCCTCAGTTGCTTGTCTCTCTTCATGTAATCCCAGACAGACTCAATGCTGTTGAGATCAGGGTTCTGTGGGGGTCATACAATCACTTCAGGCCTCCTTGTACTTCTTTACACTGAAAATTGTTCTTAATGACTTTGGCTGTATGTTTGGGGTTGTTGTCATGCTGCAGAATAAATCTGGGGCCAGTCAGATGCCTCCCTGATGGTATTGCATGATGGATAAATATCTGCCTATACTTCTCGGCATTGAGGACACCATTAATACTGACCAAATCCCCAACTCCATTTGCAGAAATGCAGCCCCAAACTTGCAAGGAACCTCCACCATGCTACACCTTTGCCTGCAGACATTCATTCTTGTACTGCTCTCCAGCCCTTCGGCAACAAACTGCCTTCTGCTACAGCAAATATTTAAAATTTTGACTCATCAGCCCAGAGCACCTGCTGCCATTTTTCTGCACCTCAGTTTCTGTGTTTATGTGCATTGCTGAGTCTCTTGGAGTTGTTTCCACATCAGAGGTATGGTTTTTTAGGCTGCAAGTCTTCCATGAAGATCACTTCTGACAAGACTTCTCTGGACAGTAGATGGGTATACCAGGATCACACTGTTTTCTGCCAATTCTGAGCTGATGGCACTGCAAAGGGAAGCAATCATGATGTGTCTTTCATCTGCTACACTAAGTTTCCTTGGCCGACCACTGTGCCTACTGTCCTCAACGTTGCCCGTTTCTTTGTTCTTCTTCAAAAAAGATTGGAAAGAATGTCTGGAAACCCTTGCCTGCCTTGAAATTTCTGCCTGGGATAGATCTTGCTGATGCAGTATAACAACCTTCTGTCTTCTTGCTGTGATCAGCTTTGCAATGGTGTATGAATTCTGACATTAAACTGTCCTCAGCAACCTCACCATGTTTGCTAAGTCTGGCTTTTCCTCACCCAGTTTTATTTCTCCTACATAGCCATTTCTGTTTCCATTAATGCTTGTGTTTCAAAACCTGTTTAGTATAATTGTTAAATCATACACCTGACTTTTTGCGTACAAAATCCCTGACTGCAAGTGTACCTAAATAAATTGATGGGGTTTTGAAGGCAAAGGGTGGTCACACAAATATGGATTTGATTTAGATTTTTCTTCTGTTCCCTCACTTTGCATTTTGTTAATTGATAAAAAGAAAATATTAACATGTCTATTTTTTAAAGCATATTTTCACACCTGGATAAAACTTTTACACAGTACTGTGTATATACATATATATATGTATATATATTCCAAATATATAAAATACTGCTTCTCTCACTCAAGATCCTTCTCTCATCTACCCCTTCCTACATTACCATTCTGATCTACCACTTCCTGCCCCTTACAATCAGTCAGTCGCATTCTTCTCTCAAGTCCTTTAGTGTCTATAGCTCTCTCCCTTCTTATTCCTCCTTATGTGTTGAGTACTCTACCTCCCAGCCTGCAACACTGCACTTCTCTTGCAATCTTCAAGTTTTGTTTAAAATTATACTTCCTCAACAAAGCTTCAACAAGCTAGAAGGCACTAACTTTCTTCATGCATAGAAGGCTCTGATTTTGTATATTCAAGGCACTTACAATTTACTTACTTTAGTTATATTTTCCCTATCCCTACCAGAACTCTAACACTGTGTTCTACACTTAACCCTTATGTACTATACATGTCTCCCTTAACCCCTTAAGGAGCAATGACATGCCAGTCCTGACATGTCATGGAATTCTGGGGTCCCAGCACAGCTGCACATCCTTCAAGGAGCCCTGAGTCCATTGGGCCCCCAAAAAATGCTCTGGGGTCCTTTACTCTCAGCAGTGCATCCAGTCCTTAAGGGGTTAATCATTTTAGGTTGCAAGCTTTTGATCAGGGTGGCCACTTTGAGTGTTTCATTTTGCAAAGCATTTGTAATCCCTTAAATTGTAAAGCTCTGCATACACTTGCGGTGCTATATAAATAAACATATTAATTAATAATATAGTATATATGCACAAAATAAGGTAATGACCTGCTTATTAAAAAACAGCTTTCTCACAAGCTTAATCATACAAATACAGTATTTTGCAAATGTAATTATTAAACTTACCGGATCGAGGTTTAAGACCAAAGGTTGCTGTGCTGTGTATTGGGGACATTGTTGGAGTGCTGTCTTCAGTCTGTGAAGATCAAATGGGACAATAAAATACAACTGAGAGAAATGGTAAGGAGAAATAAAGTGTTGTTCATAGTCCAAAGAGTAGGCATAAAAAATGAGCTAAGATTTTTCCTAATCCAACTAGTTTAACCCTCTGAGTGCCAGAGGGCTATGCAACACATTGTTTTGTATACCTCTCTGGCACTCAAAGGGTAAAATGAACTTAACGGAACAGACAAAACTAAAAGTCAGACAAATACTTTCAGTTCCAGTGTATATTTCTTTAGTGACAAAGGCATGCTGCGGTGACTTTTTGGGCCCCAGAAGCATTCATTCTCAAATGAGTGATTAGTATTCTGCTCCAGTAAAATTCTTGTTGTTTTAGATTGTAATCTCTATAAATGTAATAGTTGTACAGTTGTTTTAATTCAAGCACCACTCTATAACCAAGGGAGTTGGAGTCTGAAGACGCATATTTTAAGATATTTCCGTCCCTTTCACCCCAAAGCCCAAATGGTGGGAGAAAATTTGGACTCTTTCTCTCTAATACTTAGTGGTAGCCAGGAAATGCTATGAACATGGACTGCAAGACTTCTGTGGCGCCACACACACTCAATCACAATCCTTGTGTACCATATAAGTGCAAGTTTTAACCCCTTAAGCACCCATGGCGTGCCAGAACCTTCATGGGAAAACTTCTCTAAATGACCAGTAATGATCCTAGCCGTCATGGATTTCACGGCTCCCCGTGAGTCTACACGTCGTTCATGAGCCCTGAATTGGATCCAATAAAAAAAAAAAAAAAAAGCTCTGTAGTCTTTAAGTCCCTTAAGGGGTTAAGGTTATCTTTGCATAAGCACATGTGAACTAATCAGACCAAAATATCCACTAACTACATACCTGTGCACAAGTGGGAAAATACTGAAAAAACTGCATTGTTAGGGCTACCATAATTGATTCTGACCTAAACCAGAATAGAGGAAAAGCTATATGGTTGAGTATACAAAGCTATAGCATCCTGTGTTAAATATAGAATGTAGTAACATATCAATGTTTGTATTTCCTTTCAGACTTAATTGTGCTACAAATAAACCATTACCAATAACTGTAAAAGATTCCCAAAATCTAATCCTATATAATACCGTAAAATCTCAGGTATAATACGCACCTGTGTATAATACGCAGGTGTATATTGTACCCAAGATTTTAGGGGAAAACAAGAGTGCCTATGTATAATACGCACCCTTGTTTTCCCCCATACTACAAAAAAATATTAAAGCTGCCAGCTACCCTCCTCCGTCCCCCGGCGCAATCCGACATTAAAATAAGACTTACTTGGTGATATAGATCAAGCCATTGAAGTGCTACATGTGAAAAAGCTCCCTCCCATCAAGAATGCCGCCCGCTTCCTTCAATGGACTACCAAGACCTTCCTCCTGCGGTATTGTCCTGTGAGGACCTTGAGATCCTCACAAGGCATTACCATTGGCTGGAGGCGGAAGGTCCTGAAAACCCATTAAAGGAAGCGGGTGGCAAATGCAAGAATGCCACCCGCAAGGAAGATGAGAGGGAGCTTTTTCACATGTAGCACTTCAATGGCTTGATCTATATCACCAAGTAAGTCTTATTTTAATGTCGGATTGCGCCAGGGGACGGAGGAGGGTAGCTGGCAGCTCTAATATATATATATTTTTTTATTTGGCAAAAATCTCTCGGGTATAATACACCCCCCCCACTTCACATAAGGTGAAGAGGGGTAAAATTGTGCGTATTATACCCGAGATTTTACGGTAATTCTCTAGGATGTTTGTCACGATGCAGTCACGCGCAGTAGAGACAGCCCATGTTCGGGCAGTCTGCTGCACATGATTGCATCACGTGAGTGAGGCAACGCAAGACTGCATTGCGTGGAGCAGTGAGGTAGCAAGCAGCCTCTTAACATTACCCGGACCTTGGCCTGTGTACACGGGCTTTTACAATAGTTTATAATAAAATCTATGCGTTTTAGTCACCAAAGAGCAATAGTTTTTTGAATAAATGATCTGTTGGAATGACCTATAGTCAGAGAGAATGGTTTAAATGAACTAAAATATTAAATGAGTGTAAATTGGTGAACTGTATTAGGCATAAAGGCCTGATTAGTGAGCCAACACTAAAAAGTAAAACTAAATAAAAAAATTTGAATATAGAAAAGGATGAGTTGAAGGAATTTACAATATAAGGGAAAACGTGAGTGGTAAGCATGATGGGTTCAGACAGGTAGTGTATGCACTCCCACTTTTGCAATTCTTTCACACAAGATAAATAAGAATTAAAGCATGTAGGCACAGTAAATAAGAAAAAAAGTACAAAAATAAAATATGGACAAAAAACATTGACTAGTATTTATTAATAAAAACATATTTACATGCCATACCTCCCAACAGTTCAAATGGCCAAAGAGGGACACTTTTGTTTTAGGTGATTTTGTTGGGGGCATGGCTGGTGGGCGGGGCATTACCAAGAATTTTTAGGTTATTTCTTGACCTACTGACACCTCTTTGTGTAACTGAATAAATGATTTAGGACAAGACCAAAGTGTTTTATTTACACAGACTAATTTATAAACAATGTAACGGAACTTTGGTGCCGTTACGAGACTGTGTGCACCGATGTGTCATAATTTTCTGTTGTATTGTACTCTAAACATTTGATTCAATGTGTTACCCACCCTCTGCTGCCTATTATCTTCGCTCCTACTCTGGCTACATTAAGGTTTCTAAGTTGTGGTAGTCAGAGTTTCCTGGTTCTCATTCTAAATGTAGGAAGCATCCCAGTTGGTGGCTCTCACTTGGGCCTCTGCGTTGACGGTACTCTGGTCGCTGTTTGTCTGTTCCTTGTCGCTCCAATTTCTATTGGTGGGAGATTGGCGCGGCAAGATTAAATTGTGTTTCATGTTTACTTTTGAGATTACTGTCCAATATAGGTCCTCCTGTGTCCCCAAATAAAGTGAGTGTGTTCCTTTTATTCTGTCTGGCATGTTTTATTGCATGAATTCTTTAAAGAAAACCCTTTGACTCAAATTCCCTGGACTGCTGTTGGTTCGGACCAACATGGCTACCCCTGTGAAGCTGCACCACAGAGAGGGAAACCCGGCACTGACAGCCAGGGACCACTCGGGTTGCCTGTTTCCCATTAGAAATGCATATACTGAAGTTTACACGAACATTAATGTGAGTTTAATTGCTGTGGAACAATGTGATACACTTATATACACAAACCACACAGTCTGATCTCCTAAAAAGAGGAAAACCAGGGTGAAGAAGAGGGGCAGAGGAATTTGGCTCTCAAAGAGGGGATGTCCCTCCTAAAGTGGGACATTTGGGAGGTATGACATGCAGATTATAAATCTGAACTCTATTATATTTTGGCTCATGCTATTAGAACATGTAAATATTTAATACTGTATAATTTTAAAAAGTATTGCTTCTAAAACACCTGTTACATACAATGAAATATGGCCCACCTCTTCCTGGGAATTTTGTGATGCTGGAGTCTCATTTATGATGTCATCCTGTTCAATGAAAATATATTTACATAGATAGTAATTTTGTACAAATTATTAACTGAATAACCATATGAACAAGCTCATCTATAACAAACTGTATTCACAGAAAACTACACTCATATTGAGGCCAATCGGAAACATAATTAATTAAACTTCACATAGGTGAAGATACATAAATAAACAGATGAGATCTAGTGTGTCAGTTAATAGCAATGGCTTCCTACAGGTATGGCAACCATCAAAGTCCAGAACATTGGTGTGGGCAGTACAATTTCTTTGTTTACATTTATATACTGTTTGAGCAGAATCTGGTATGCACCTTATCAAAAAGACATATACTTAAATTCTGACCTGTATATAGCTTTTGAGGACAGACTTGGACGCCCCAATCATAAAAGCAAAAGTGGAGCCATTCTAGAGCAAACCAGCTGCATCATCAGAAACAAACCAATGCGCACCTTGATTTAACCTTTTGAATGCCAGGCAGGTATTATAAAAATGACAGTTTCTTTAACAGTATTAAAATTGTATAATAGTCCTTTACTCTAACTTATAGTGCCATTTTAGTGTTAAGTCTGTAATGTATATATTAGAAAACAAATGCAGATATATGAAAAGAAAAAACATATTTTATATATATATATATATATATATATATATATATATATATAAAAAGCAAATAAGGGCTAAGCTCTCCGTGTCTCACTATTAACAACATTTACTGAACAATATACAAGAGATAGTGAAATATAAAATAAATGGACACCAGTGTCAAATATACAAAAATTGCTATAAATCTGGTACCAGAATATAGATAATATAATGATGTCAATACAATAAAAATTCAACGTATAATGAAGCATAAACTCTATGGATCTAATACTTGACCCCAGTAGGTTAGAGAAGATATATCACTAATTGAAGCGGGCAGGTAAGTGTGCTGGCTGAAACTGTCTCTCCTGTCCAGCTCCTATCGGCGTGGGCAGTCTCTACTGGGCATGACTGCACTGCAACCGCCCGCCACTGTGGCCCGTGTACCCGGGCTCTTCTACTAATATATTCATATTTAAGTAGTATTCACAAATGCATTGCCCACCGACCAATGTTTTGTAGGCTTGGAGTAATACTTTTTGTCATTAACTCTCTTTTTATTCTTTATTATGAGTCAGGAACATAGTCTGAAATGTTATTACCTGAAATATTGGCGACATCTGTAATTCAACTTGTCCACTGAAAGATAGAAATATGGGTTTATTATGTCTTTTACTGAGAGACTAATTAAATTTTTTTGTATTTAAATAATATATTTAAATGGAAGATAAACACACTTTACTGTTGACGTTGAATCAGAAGCTGAGGTGTTCTGCTTGGTGTACATGTTTATACTGTCCTCAATGTCCAAACTTAACCTGGAAAATAAAATGATATATATGTATATAATAGACACTTTTACCTTAAACCTGGGTCACACAAGAGAAAACAGAGGCGATCAAGCCAGCCTGGTCCCCTGCCTGACCCCAAATTGAACCAAATACCCCACAAACACTCCCACCATATACAATGAATCCCAATTATACTCTTCAACAGAGAGATTAATAGTAACCTTTTAATCCTTTGAGTGCCAAAGGGGTACACAACACATTGCAAAGCAATGTGTTGCATACCCCTCTGGCACTCAAAGGGTTAAGAACCAAGGGTGTTTGCAATACATTGTGTACAGTCTGCACTCATAATAAGTTTATTAACTAATGCATTGCAAATGCAGGGTTTTACAACATTTAATACTCTAACCATCCCACTTCATTCTCTCATTCACACTATCAACAATTAACCTCTCTGTTGCCACTGGGACCTGAAAAGTATTATAAAGGAAGTTGCTGTGGTGCCTAAGCCAACAAAAGAGTTGCTATAAAAAAATAAATAAATGTAAAAAAATTAAGACCCAGTCTGGACTAAAATATACCATGGGGATCACATCTATTGTATTACCGTACTAGCCCATCCACTGATAGAGTTTATTAATTGAGGACATAATAAAAAATCTAAACACGCTCCTGATGCTTAATTCCTTTAATCATATGAGTGCCAGTGTGGTACTAAAAGGATTAAAATCAACACTACTGTACGAAAGAATGGAATTGACACTATACATCTCAGCCAATCACAGGCTCAGCTGCTTTCTGCTTATGAGTTACTGGGATTAAAGCCAGCCAACCCCATCAGCTATGTGGAGACAGGTCAACTAAATAAAGGCTAGCAAATCACAGAATCACATGAATCTACAGGGTGGTTTCAAAAACCCCTGCAGATTTAGACCTACCCAGGTACATTTTAATGCATTCTCAGTGTTCGCCAAGGCCCCCGGCCTCAGTGGGTGTCACCTCAGGTGGGGGCTGCCAGGGGCCTCAGGGGGTCTTAACACTGCCCTGCTTATAGGACAAGAAGACAGCAGGTTCTTGGTACACATAGCCATGGCTACGGAGGCCCTATTTTAATCATACTCAGTGAGGCTGATGTATTAAGATGAACTGGAGCAAGTGTGAGGCATACCAACAACAGCATAGGAGACAACTAAAATTCTCACTGATATAAATGGGGCTTTTAAACCTTTGAGTCCCAGAGGGGTACACAATGCATTGCTATACAATGATTTGCGTACCCCTCTGTCACTCAAAGAGTTTACCCCTTGAAGTTTCTAGAGCTATGCAATACATTATTTCATCAGCTAAATCCCCATTTAAATAAATGGGTAGTTTGGTCATTTGTAATTTCCCGTATGGTGCCCTTGGTTTGATCCATAATTCCTCCATTTCTTTCTAGTACATCAGCCTCGATGTGGCACATCTTTTGACTACACTTGAAGTTAGCAAATATACTATGAAAGTGTGATTTTCACCTTTACAATCTAAAGGACCACAGGCTGCTATTTTAGGACAGTTACTCTCCCTGCAGTTGAAATTTTTCTTCCAGAAACGAATCTCGGGGTATCATGTTTTCCAAACCAAACAAATGTTATGTTCATTTCACAATGCTAGTCAGTAAAATAAATATATAATTGTTTAAAATATTACTTCATACCGTGTTGGATCTTGTAACATATCAACAGCCTCCCTTAACTGGTCTATCATTGCTGTATTGTGGTCTTGGTTTTCTGAAGCATTTTTTCTGTAATACAAAAATAAAGAAACAACATTAATTTGAGGTGGCATGGGCCATAACATCTTAAAAAAAACATGAAATATAAGCATGTATAATATCTCACCCTTTAAATATAATCAAACTTTTAGGGATCTATGTGTTTTTCATCTAAATAAATGAAAGGCATATATATATGCTTACATAGCTATGTGCTGTCTCCATCATAAAAACTGTCCAATCTGTGGTCAAATAATAAGCACTGCTCCATTTTAGATTACACATGGAGTCTCATGAAAACCTTTATTTATTCTGTTTAAGACTCTCTCATGGTACCTTTAGAGCAACACCATCTAGATGCAAGAAATGTGTCTATACAAGTAAGCTAGATGCAACGGTTTTAAAGACACTCAGACCAGAGGTTAAAATAAAACACAGTTTTATTGAGAGAAAACAAGGAACACTGCCCCCTAGGGGCTAGAATAGGTAATAGCATGTATATGGATACGTAATATGGATGTCTTACAGGCACAATATGGCTTGGGACAATAATGAGGTATAGCAGGAATCAGCAGTGGTATAAGGGCTAATGCCCAATACAAGTAATCAGTCTCTGTTGTGGTGTGATTAGCCAACGCC
Organism: Rhinophrynus dorsalis; assembly: GCA_037306005.1. Classification (NCBI taxonomy): domain Eukaryota; kingdom Metazoa; phylum Chordata; class Amphibia; order Anura; family Rhinophrynidae; genus Rhinophrynus; species Rhinophrynus dorsalis. The sequence continues at coordinate 461,801,606 of CM074719.1, read as the reverse complement.
CAGTAGATGGTAATAACAGTCCCGGTAGTGGTGCTAGATGGGAAGCACTTTAGCAGTGAGACAGAACTGAAACACTACAGGAACAGGCGTTCCGTGAGATACCCAACAGTATTGCAAGAGCTGACTGGAACCAGAGCCAATAGCACCCCTTAGATGCAGTAACGGAGTCAGAAACACTGCAGGAGCTAAGTGGGACCAGAGCCAATAGCACCCCTTAGGTGCGGTAACGGAGTTAGAGACACTGCAAGAGCAAAACGGGACCAGAGCCAATAACACCCCTTAGGTGCTGTCATAGACACTGCACGAGCTAAATATAACTTGAGCCAGTCGCACTCTACTGGTGCAGTAATGAAGGCACAACACTGCGAGAGTTGAATGAGACTAGAGCCAAGACACCCTTCCGGTGCGGTAACGGAGACACACACTGCAAGAGCTAACGGAATGCCCAATAGCACCACGCGGTACAACAACTGCTAAGGTGTAAGGTGGCAGCACAGTAAACGGAGGCCACGATAGCTCTGCTAGTGTAAACGGACAGGCTCGGTACTGGAGGCAACAAGCTTAGCAAGTGTTAATGACAGGCTCAGTATTGGAGGCAACAAGCTCAGCAAGTGTTAATGGACAGGCTCGGTAACGGAGGCAACAAGCTCAGCAAGTGTTCACAGACAGGCTCGATAACGGAGGCAACAAGCTCAGCAAGGGTACACGGACAGGCTCGGTAGTGGAGGCAACAAGCTCTGTAAGGGTTAAGCGAGTGATCAGTCTGCACAGCACTGCATGCACAGTTCAGAATGTCGCCCGGCGACATATATCAGGATGTCGCAGGAACACAGGAAACAGGTCACGGATCAGGAGCGTCAGCCAAACCGGGTCAATCACGGAGCAGGAACATCAGCCAAGCCAGGTCAATCACGGAGCAGGAACGTCAGCCAAACCGGGTCAATCACGGAGCAGGAACAACAAGAGTAGTCAGACGGGCCGAATCGGTACACAGGAACACAGCAACGGATGCACAGGTACGGGAACACCACGAAAGGGCACCAGACAGATAACCCTGGGTGGGCTAATCAAGCTCCGCCAATGAGAGAACACCACAGCAGAGAGTGACAGCGGAATCACGGGAACTGTGATACTATATTAGTTTATTTATATATTTACTAGTTTAAAAGCCAGTGTACACAGGCCACAGTGTCACCTAGCAGCCTCGGCTGGTGCCCGGAGCCTCTCTGCTCACTGCCCGTGCTGCAGTCATGCGCAGTACAGACTGCCCTAATGTGCAGAGGCTGATAAGGAGCAGGGCGCACCAAATTCGGACCGTAGTCCTCTCTGCGCTTGGTCCCAGGAAGGTGCACAGACAGGACTCCGGTCCAGATTTCTGAGCACCCCACTCTGTGTCAGCTGCAGCGCATTCGGGCAGTCTGTACAGAGAATGACTGCAGCACTGTCAGTCTCTACTGCGCCTGACTGCAGCACGCGCAGTCTCTACTGCTCATGACGGCTTCTGACAAACATCCTAGCAAATGATTATATAGGATGGTAAATTAAGCAAAGCATGTACCTCTCTCAAGTGTAGCACAATGTCTAGTATTTCAGGTAAGTAATGTTGTAAGCTATGGCTCTATCATGCCATTGCCAGTTCAGTTATATATTAATATATATATATTATATATCCTTAGCAAAAATATTGCTAAGGAGAGCAAAAGCAACCCAAAAAAATTCTTTAAATACATTAATGGCAAAAAATTAAAGTCTGATAATGTTGGGTCCTTGTTAGCTGAAACGGGTGAGATGGTCAAAGGTGACAGAGAGAAGGCAGATATTTTAAATAATTTCTTTTCTTCTGTTTTTACCAAGGAAGACCCATTGGACAAGAATCTGCAAACTACTTTTACAGAACAGACACAGCAAGCATGGGACTGGCTAACACAAGAAAAAGTGTTAAAACAATTGAATGGTGTCAAGGTAGACAAGGCTCCGGGGCCAGATGGTATACACCCACGGGTACTTAGGGAGCTAGGCCAGACCCTGGCCAGACCGATATATCTGATTTTCAGGGATTCTTTTATTTCTGGTATGGTGCCCATGGATTGGCGTAAAGCAGATGTGGTGCCCATATTTAAAAAGGGATCAAAGTCCCAGCCAGGAAACTACAGACCCGTAAGCTTGACATCTGTGGTAGGGAAGCTGTTTGAAAGGTTGCTAAGGGAATATATTCAAGAATTCTGCTGGAACAGGAATATCATTAGCAATAGCCAACATGGCTTTGTGAAAGATAGGTCTTGTCAAACGAACTTGATCGCATTTTATGAAAAAGTAAGTAATAATATAGATGAGGGAGAGGCGGTTGACGTGATCTATTTAGACTTTGCCAAGGCATTTGATACGGTTCCACACAAGAGGTTACTGTACAAATTGAATGAAATAGGACTAGGGCAAAATGTTTGTGAGTGGATTGGAAATTGGCTGAAAGATAGAATGCAAAGAGTGGTAGTAAATGGCAAGTTCTCCAGTTGGATAAACGTGATAAGTGGAGTGCCTCAGGGATCTGTCCTGGGTCCTCTTCTTTTTAATTTGTTTATTAATGACCTCCCAGAGGGCATAGGAAGCCATGTATCAGTGTTTGCCGATGACACAAAATTAAGTAAGGCAATAAAGTCTGAACTGGATGTGTCTTCATTACAAGAGGACTTGGACAAATTGAGTAACTGGGCAGGCAAATGGCAAATGAGATTCAATATAGACAAGTGTAAAGTTATGCATTTTGGGTATAATAATAAAAATGCAACATATAGTTTAAATGGTGTTTCTCTGGGGAAATCTACTAATGAAAAGGATTTGGGAGTAATGGTAGACAATAGACTTTGCAGTAGCATGCAGTGCCAGCTGGCAGCTGCAAAGGCCAATAAGATATTGGCATGTATTAAAAGGGGTATTGACTCAAGGGAGGAAGATATAATTATGCCTCTTTACAGGTCCATGGTAAGACCCCACCTAGAATATGCTGTTCAATTCTGGGCGCCCTTTCTGAAGAAGGACATTATGGAACTAGAGAGAGTGCAGAGGAGGGCTACAAAACTAGTAAGGGGAATGGAATGTTTTAGTTATGAAGAGAGGCTAGAAAAGTTAAACTTGTACACACTAGAGAAACGGCGTCTTAGAGGGGATATGATAACACTATATAAATATGTTCAAGGCCCATATAAAGGGCTTTCAAAAGACCTGTTCATTAACAGAACAGTACACAGGACAAGGGGCCACCCGCTTAGACTTGAGGAAAGGAGATTTAGTCTACAACAGCGGAAGGGTTTCTTTACAGTAAGGACAATAAAGGTATGGAATGCACTTCCGGAGGAGGTGGTGCTATCAAATACATTAGATGCTTTTAAAAGGGGCCTGGATACTTATTTAAAAGAGCATAATATAGAGGGCTATGCACGTTAGTATTGGGATTAATATTTAGTTAGGGCTTGTTGATCCAGGGAGAAATCTGATTGCCATTTGGAGTCGGATGCCTTCTTTTGGGTCAGCGATGGTAAACAGGAATAGGAAAAGGGTTGAACTGGATGGACGCAAGTCTTTTTTCAACCTAAATTACTATGTAACTATGTAACTATGTAACTATATTATTAAAACTATCTCAGGCAGTTTATTTGCTTCCACTAGATATGAACATTCAAAGTGACGTATCTGAAGCTGATTAAGACAGCAATTCAAACGGACCAGTGATGAGATGCATTGTGCTAGAACTTTAACACTTTCTAGGAAAACAAATCAGTATTTAGCAGTCTATCAATGTTCTCCATTTATATAATGTGTGTACACACACCCACTGGTGTGAATGTCATTATGTTAGGTGTAGGACATTGAGATTGTTCATTAAAGGTGCCAATCCATTTTATCCTGTTGCTCCATGTGTGCTCCCCCTAAATATATTTCCTAGAGTTGTCACTGTCCTTAAAGGATTAGTAATGTATATTTAAAAGTCATTTGATGAGTTTTCTCTATATTAAAATTAACAGATTGTGCTATATGCAAGTTCTTACTTTTGTGTAGTTCAAAAGTTATGAAGAAATAAAGATCCCCCGCCCGCCCCCTCTGGCTACGTCACTCTGAATCAGCAGTCTGGTCAGGATAGCTACAGAGAGGGACAAACTGTCACGTGTAAAAGATTGTGCGGCTACACGCCGGATTAAGCATATCGCTGGAATGAAAATGGCAACATGAGAATCTCTCCCTGCATAAATGCGCAAGATTCTCATGTCGCCTCCTTAAATGGCACAGCATTGCCAGAATACTAGATGTAAAAGAGCCTGGCTGGTCTGAGTTTCATTGAGGGTGATACCTTATCGGTGTTGTTGCTGAAAGCGTTTATCTGTGTGTAGAGCTCTGTCTAAGGCTGCTGCAGTAACTTGAAGAACAGTGACACCCTCAACCCTCACTGTTGTTTCACATGAGAAGGCAATGGTTAAAAGTTCCTGCAGCAGCCGTAGACAGAGCTCTACACAAAGATAAACATTTCCAGCAAACCACCCTCATGTTGCGACTCAGACCAGCCAGGCTCTTTTACATCTAATATGAAGGCAATGCTGCGCCGTTTAAGGAGATGATGTGAGAATCTTGTGCTTTTATGCAGGGTGAGATTCTCATGTTGCCCTTTTCATTCTTGTGACATGACGTGACATTATTCATTAGTGCAATTCTGGAAGAAACCAACTGCAGTACAAGGGAGAATTGAAAATGTTTATTCATTTACATTTTGCTCTTTAACCCTTTTAGTGCCAGAGGGGTACGCAATGCATTGATTTGCCATGTGTTACCTACCCTTCTGGCACTCAAGGGTTTAAGTCTTGGAGTGCCAGGGAGATATCCAAGGCATTATGTTGCAATGTATAGGATACCTCTCCCTGCCACTCAAATGGTTAAATGCTACACATTTGTGAAGTAATGTGTTGGAGATCTGTCTGGCATTTAACTGCTTAAATGGCCAATTTAAATCAAAGGCCATTTTCATCTCTCCCCTATGATGCACACATTTTACCCACTAATTGTACATCTGTAGCTTAGTACAGTGATGAAGGGGATGATGGGAGTGCCAGATCTGGAGTTCGTCAGCTTGCCCACCCCAGGCTTATTAAAAGGGACCCAAGTGCCTTTCCTAACGTTCACAATAAGGTGACTGCAACACTGCAGTGTGTAATAGTACAGTGTATGGCTTTGAACCCTTCTGACACTCAAAGGGTTAAGCATTGCTTAAAAATAGATGGGCAATGCCATCCCACACTGCTAGCATCTCTCTCTCTCTCTTTATAAACATACACATACATATATATCTACACATAGACATACATATACATCACAAGCCATTACTTATTCATGGATAAAAATATCAATTACTGATTAACTCAAAACCAGCATTAAGACAAAACAAGGCCCTCTCTTCTGTGGAATGGGAGATTCCAATATCTGTACCAATCAGAGGTACTCCGGTCAGATGAAGGCTCTGACTCAGATTTGGAAAATCCTAAATTTACATTAAATAAAGGGTAAAAGAGAAAACATAAGCATTCAGAGCTTAAGAAATCAGCGGACGTTAAGGAATCTGCAATAACAAGACTAAGATGGATCACAAATGTGTCCCTCATATGGTTAAATAGTTGCACCTCATTCAAAATTTAAGTTAAAAGGCGAATTGTGCAATAACCCAGAGAAATAAAACAAGATCAACACAAATACAATATTCTCCATAGATTTCTTCAACTCTTAAGATTTTCCTCAAATCCTGTAGATAACATTAAAAACAAAAGGGAGAAAAACTGGAGAAACAATAGTGCAGTGATCACCCAGTGCATTAAGAGCGAATGCACTTACAGAGTCTATAAGAGCAATTAGTACAGAATCCATTCTCCAGATCATAAAAAAGCAAAATGAGAGACACAGCTGCATATAGTATCAAATAATTTACTAAATAGGGTGTAAAATGGAATATTGCACTCTCATGCTAATGTAAATATAGGTCCAAAATATACAATCACTGGTGTATCAGCATGAACCCGATCAAGGTTCTCCGGTGACTGACTCAATGTCTAAACCATTGTGAGCCACATCTTAAAAGGGGCAATTCCGTCACCGAGCATTCACTGGTAAGTCTAACCTCTCTTTACCTTTCTTGCTCTGGAAACTTGGGTGGCAAGCTCACACAAGTTTGCAGTCTTTCATCAAAAAACACGTAGATGAGTGGGTATTGTAAGCTATCAAATGATATCTCTGAGTTTTTTATGTTCCCAGTACAATAAAAAATCCCCATTATTTCTAATTCTCAGAGACAGAAAGACAATTGGTATATCAATAAGTTCATGAATTTCTACAGAAATGAGTCATCAAAAAGGTTCCACTAGCATCTCCAGGGTTTATCAGCAATATATTCCTGGTGCAGAAGAAAGGATCAGGACTGCATCTTGTAATCAGTCTTGGAGAACAAAATACATGGGTATTATACAAACATTGCAAAACAGAGGGTATCTATTGCCTCAGAAATCTTCTTGCTAATGTTTCCCTCTCATCAACCTATGCTTTAGTTTCTTTGGGGAGGAAGGAAATGACAATTCCCTTGCCTTCCTATATAGACAGTAGTGGGGTTCTTCATATATTGAGACAACATACTAATCATATCCCAGGGTTTAAGGTCCATTTCAATTCAATTTAAGAGTGACCTTAGTCCATAGGCTCCATAGCAAAACACTGGAATTTGAGAAGTCTCTTCTAAACTCTCAGTATGTATTACCTATATATATTGAACAAGCTTATTAAAATCCTCCACTGACATTTTATCACAGCCAAACTTTTCAGTATTTGTAGGAAAAACACACAAGACTGATAAAAAAAAATACAAAACTATTGTTGGACATGTCTAGAACTAATCAAGTTCTGGTCAGATGTACCTTTCTCTTATGTCTAACTGCTTAGGAGCTGATATTGAGAAAGACTCTTGGGACCTCCATCTCGCTTAGTCCCCTTTCACATGGGTGACAGAACTGTTGCAGCTCAGTGAGACAAATCTGTCTTCAGTGTAACTTTACTAATTTCTCTGCATCCTGATCAGTGCTTTACCACTGATCAGGATGCAGGAGAGGTGTGTCTGATGGTCGACCCAAGTGAGCGACAGCCAATATTACTGTTGGCCATTAACTGGAGGCTGTGATGAGTGTCACATCCTCTTATTCTGCAGGCAGCTGCAGTAAAGTAATTCAGTAAAATTGCAGAATACTGGTCTTCAATGCTATCACACAAGGAGACAGTCACCAATTTGTAAGGCACCATTGTGCAGAATGTCACCTTTCACAACAGGCAACAGATCCAATGTTGATGTCGCCCATGATTAAGGAGTCTTAGCCTACTAACACTTTAACAACAAAACAAAATAAAATCCTAACCTAGATCTCTCTTGTTGCTCAGGATTCTAGCATCCAACAGATTAATACAAATTAATCATGGTTAAAGGGATAGTAATACCTAAAATGTAAAAAAAAATATGTTGTAGGGTTTATCCCCCTGAGTAAAACAAGAGTACTCCCACTGCTAAAAGATGTTTCATTCAAAAGTTATTAATTTTCAAAGTTGAATTTTTTAGGTGCAATATCACAGTGGCCTGAAATTGTACAGTGGCGCTGTTGCTACACGATCCTATGGACAGCTCTGGTCTCAGGACCATAAATCTCCATAGGATGGTGTAGCAACAGCGCCACTGTAAAATTTCAGGCCACTGTGATATTGCACCTAAAAAATTCAACTTTGAAAATTAATAACTTTTGAATGAAACATCTTTCAGCAGTGGGAGTACTCTTGTTTTACTCAGGGGGATAAACCCTACAACATATTTTTTTTTACATTTTAGGTATTACTATCCCTTTAACTACAAAACTATGAAAGGCACACAGAAGAAATGTTATACAATAACGAACCTTGGATTCTACTTGAAAACCCTCAGGTTCTTCCAAATTAGTGCTCACTAGTCATTTCTCTGTCTTCTCTTTTTCTCTTTCCCCTACCCAACTAAATTCTTCCTTTTTTTCCTTTTCAATAATATATAAGCATACTGTATATGGAGCTATGGAAAAATTGATATACTTGCTTCTACTTTTTTCCTTTCTGTTCCTCATTGCTTAACCTTATATAAACTTAAAATGAAAAGTTTAAAATATATAATATGGTCATATTTCAGATTTATTTTGAGCCTTTCTCAAGAATGTTCTTGAGAAAGGCTTGAAACAGAGTCAAAACATTGATCATTCCAGTATATACACAAACGCACACCACACATTCTGTATGTAAAAGATACACTTCCCTTCACAGAAATCATGATACATAATATTGTGTGTGCTTTTTTCAGAGGTCTGGGGGAACTTTCCTTTTCATTCATCATTCACTGGTCATTTTGCAGCTTAAGAAACAACAGGGAGGGAGGAAATGGGATATTGCTTCCCTCAGCCTGTTGAAAAACAACACATGCAATTCCATATCTCTTAGGTTCTATCAATTTACAGGAGCTTTTACATCCATATCTGTACCTCTTCTTTTATTGTTGCATTAACCCTATGAGAAACTTGGGCCATTTCTTAGAGCCTGGGGGCCAGACACAATTTCAGCCTTCTTGGTATCTGTTTAGGTATGATTCCCTTAGGTATATTTGGGGGGGGGTTCATATCAAATTCAGCTTTCTTCATGGCACCTCATGAGAAGTAGATTTTACATTGTGTGACAAGCTATGATGTCATAAATACTAAAAAGTAAAAAATTAAGTATTTTTTAAAATCACATACTATATTTCAAAAGCATTTATATTTGTTGTGAAAATGTAATTTATTTGAAAAAGCCATGATCCCCTGAGCACGAGTCTTACCTACATGCATGGTCTGACCAGACCCCTAATTACAAGGAGGACATAAGGATATTTTCAACTTTATGAGCTAAAGGGCACATTCAATTGGTTCAATGGTAGAATTACCATAAAACAGCTGAAAAACTAAATAAACCCATATATTTCCAGAAAGTAGATATTCTACCACTCAGATCAGGTCTCACATGTCTTTCTTCTCTTAGCCTGGTGGACAAATGTTTCCAGAAGGTGGCGCTAAAGAAAAAAATAGCTTTTTCTATATTTCCATCCTTTCAAAATGTACTAAAGTCTTGGAAAACAATTGTATTTCCACCTGTATTCATTAGCTATTGATCTTATCAGAAAAATGGCATCTCATTAGTATGATCTGACATACACCATCTACAACACCTAATTTTTCTTAAATTATTTCAAACATTACTTGCCTGTATAAAAATAGTTGTTACAACTATAGAATGACGAAGCATACCATTTTTGAAAGAAGATAACCTATTCCTTCAAATGAGTGGCCACTTGCCTTTCTACCCCTAGGCTGGTGTGCACAACATTTTTGCAGAAGGTTGTGCTAGAGATAAGAAAATAGCAATTTTTTTCCATTTCCACCCTACCGAAATATTTTAATCTATGGAATTTCTACCTGTATTTACTAGGTACTGCTCTTATGAAAAAAATGGTACCTCATTGGTATGAGCTGACATACTGTATGGGGTGCCAGAAACAAATAACTACAGTAACTACAACCTCTCTTATTTCTTACATTTTTTTCAAACATCACTTGCCTAAACTAAAATGGTTGTAACAACTATAGAAGGAAAGAGAAGGTAGACCAAAAAAATATATATTATTTTGGAAAGAACAAAACACAACGCATCAAAAGAGGGGTCACTTACCTTTCTAGACCCAGCCCGGTGTGCACAAGTGCTAAAGGAAATAAAAAGCCCCTTCAAGTGTACTGAAATCTTTTAAAACTATGAAGTTTCCTATAGTATTCATTAGCTACTGCTCATATGAGAAAAATGGCGGCCCATTGGTATGAATTGGCATAGTGGATGCCAAAAGCACAAAACTACAACTATCTGTTTTTAGTTTAAAAATGATTGCCTGTATTACAATGGTCATACCTATTAGAGATATGGAGGAAAGGTATACAAGGTATACCAGTTTGGAAAGAAGACATTCAACCACCTCAAATGAAAGTTGGGGGTCATCTGTCTTTCTAACCCAATGCACAGATATTTCCATTACATGGTGGTATAGAAACGTATACATATATTTTTTTACATTTCTACCACTTCAAAGATACTAAAATCTTTGAAAAACAATCAGTGTCCTACCTGATACCAGCCTGAGAAAAATGGAGAAGAGATATCACTGCAGAAGTCATCTCTACTTTATCACACCTTAGTGCATAACCTCCAGGGTACTTAAGTGTATATAATCTGTTAGATCTAAAATTAATTATGATCAATTGTGTTATACTGTCATCAATAATACCACTCTAGTTCTCAAGGTTAAGTTGAGAATATGAATTATGATCAATTGTGTTATACAGTCAGCAATAATGCCACTCTAGTTCTCAAGGTTAAGCTGAGAATAGTCAAGGATGTACAGGCCCCGGTCCAGCATTAACTAGTGACTTCATGGCATAGCATATGTACCTATCAATCAAACGGATATATATATTACACGTGGTTAATTAATATTCATTAGAGGACTCACAGTACATCCATGTTTGAACATATGCAATAGATTCTAACTGATGATAATGTGTTTTTTACACTATAAAACATCAGCCTTTAAGCTTAAGAGTAAGAGAGTTTACAGGCAGAAACAGTTTATTCCATCATGCTGGCTGTCTGTATACTATAAGAAGATCCTTAACCATTCATCTACTGAAACATCTTGTAACATCATGTAAGCTATCCTGTCATCTTTGCGAATAAAATAATTCTACAACTTCTGATTCTCTCCAGCTGTGGTCCTTTAAGAGGTAATGAAAGACTTTAACCCTTCAGTTGCTGTCTGTATATTAAATGAAAGAATTAACCCTTGAAAAGCAGAAAAAGTAGTCTAACATAATCCCATTTTTAAGTGTTAATAATCCTTTAACCTCTGAGCCAGTGCCTTCTCCTTTGCTTTTATTTTATACACAGTGATATCAGTGTTAAAGAGCAACTAACATTAAAGGGATAGTAATGTTTCACAAAAACAGCAGCTCCAACTAATCTTCATAGTATTTGGGCCATGGAGAGTGTTATTTCATTACTGTCAGAGTTGTAATTCAAGAGTAATTGAATTATAAAGTATCCCCTCCTGCTCCTTTTACCTAGTGTAATGCACCTCCCCTCAGATGTGGAATTTGGTCTCTTGACCAGACAACGCACAGTAAGGGACAAGCTTACTGTGAGCATAAGGAAAACCCTGCCCCATTGACAGGTTTTTCCATATGCTTAAAGTCGGATTAACAGTCCACGGGTCCCTAGGCACGGTACCAATTTGGGGCCCCCATATAGTAGTCCCCCCATACCTCCCTAACCCAGGCAACCCACATAGTGTTTACTTTACATTACAGTTTTGCAGGCACAGGCACTCAAAGGGTTTTGTGGGCACAGGCACTCAGGGTTATAACCCTTTGAGTGCCTGTGCCCACAAAACTGTAGTATAAACTAAACACTGTGTAGGTTAGCCTGGGTTAAGGAAGGAGTTTGGGATACATTAATGTATGTTCGTCCTCTCTCAGCTCCTGGGGCACTGTAAAATAAATAACTGTACCTATACTGAAAATTAACCCTTTGGATCCCAGGGAGAGCCTCAGGAGGTACACACCGCATTGCTTTGCAATGTAATGCATTGTAAAGCAATTGCGTACCTTTCTGCGCAACTTTAGGAGCAAAGGACACCGTAAAATAGGAGAATAAAGGAAAACAGGCAGAGGCCACTAAGGGACATGGAGAGAAAACGTGGGGCACAATTTATATCAGGCCTAGATTTACAACTTAGGAGCCACTAGGTACAACAAACCTTTGCCCTGGGAAAGTGGAAAGGAGGTGAAGGGATGGGATATCTGGAAGGGAATGAAGGAGAGGGGATGGGATGAATGGCAAGAAGCAGAGAGGGAAGAAACTAGAATGAAATGAGATGGCATTAGGCTGGTGAAGAGGGGATATACTCTATGGGTTAAAACAAAAGCAATACAGCAGGTAGAAAGATGAGGAAAAACACCTCTCACACCCCCTACTTTATTTGTAGTGGCATTGCACTGGCTCCCCAGCTCACATAACTTAAGAGTTTACTTCCCTAAGACGTCAGCCCCATTATTAACACAATGAGCAGCAGTACTATATTTGCTCATTGAGACTTTAGTTTCAGAGCTAAGTGTGTTAACAACTGCCCCATCTAGGTCATAACTTATATCAGTTGAAACATAATAACTGCCTCTTTAAATCGAGTTCACCGTCAGCTTGGATTGGAATGCACCGGATTTAGGGGTCAATTCAAATGTTGGAGTTAAAACCAACGTGAAGAAAAAAACTGCCTTAGCGAGATAACCAAGACCGGGTAACGTGCGATTCAAATTTTCCTTACCCAGAAAGGCTAACGAGCGACGACCAACAAAATACACGTTCACCTTAAACCTGCGTCGCATAGAAAATCTTACCTAAAAACACACAATAAAAACCTTACCTAGCACCACAGCCAATCACTGCACCCCAAAGTATCAAGTTCAGTCAGAGTTCTGGACGTAAATGTTGCAATTTTACTCCTGTTTTGTTTTCCTCTACGGTGGTTTTCTACTCTGAGTTGTGTACTAAAAAAGTAGGTGTTAGATTTTAGTCGGAAAATGTTGCAATTTAACTCCTGTTTTGTTGCAATTTAACTCTTGTCTTGTTTTCCTCAACAGTGGTTTTTACTCTGAGTTTTGTAGTGTACGGCTAAAAAGATGGGTGTTAGATTTCTGGAGGAAAATGTTGCAATTTAACTCATGTTATCCCTAACTCCAACATTTGAATGGCTCTGGGGGTTAGCTTTTACAGTGTACTCAATTGGAGATATTTTGATCTTTTGGCGGCGAGCGTCGTGTTTTCAAAACTGCCGTTATTTCTTACTTGTGGGAACATTTACATCGCATACTTGACTTAAAAAAACACCGTCACCAGTTTTTTCTGCTGACGCCAACATTTGGATTGAGCCCTTAAAGATGGAGCTCTTAGGTGCCTACTGACTTGAATTATGACTTAGTCCTGCATGAGTAGGCAGCTGTTAGCACATTAATCTCTGCATTTTAGGATTCAGTTAACAGCTACAGTAGGGTTTGACTGAATCCTAAAATGTAGAGATTAATGTGTTAAGAGCTGCCCGATCATGCTGGTCATAATTTATGTCAGTAGACACATAAGAACTCAGTCTTTAAATCTGGTGTTTCCGAACTGACAGAGAAAACAATTTAAAGATGCAGTTCTTATGTGTGCACTGCTGCTTCAAGTTTTAACAGAGGTTGTAGGTTTGGAGTGAAGAGGCAAGTTGTATGTGGTGCAGCTTACCTAAGATCTTCATGTGGGGCTATATGAGGAGAGACAGGACTCTGCAGGTATTCATGTGAGTGTGCGGCAATAAGTCAAGCAGTGCTTTTCTCATGTTGCATCAAAGGCACAGTAAACATTAGCAGACCAATTACAGGAAGAGATCTTGATGATTTTAAGGCAGTTGCCAGCCAATCCCCTATGTCGACTAAGAGACATGCCAAACAAATGGATTCTTAAAGTACCAGCAGTTCCTCCAGATAAAATAGTGTATACTACAGGGCCGGCCCTGGGAGGGGGAAGTGATCTTCATCGGGCGCCCTCAAGTTGACCGGGCCCTAGGCAGGTGCCTAGCATTCCTTGCCTGTAATCTGGCTCTGCATATGCTCACTGAAGATTGTCCCTCTCTGCGATCCATCCGGACAGTCTTGCTGCTCTGAGGTAAGCAGTGTTTCACCAGTAAAAGGGGCAGGAGGTGGATACTTTATAATTCAATTACTCTTGAACTACAACTCGGACAGTATTGAAATAACACTCTCCATGGCCAAAAATACTATGGAGATTAATTGGAGCAGTTTTATTGTGAAACATTACTATCCCTTTAAAACTAAAAGGAACACTAACACGTATGGGTGTATCATTTTAAATGACATGTACAGTATTTCAGATAGTATTTGTATAAATAAGTCATCTGATTTTGGATCACTAGAATCTAATCTGAAACCTATATATTAATATATGTGTAGCATGTCTTGTATATATAACATATGGTTAATTTTGTTTATAATGACAGACAAGACATAAGGCAATTAATTCATTGAGATTCATTCTCACAGCTGTTTTATTTAGAATGGATATACTTTTTTTTCTAGGCCCAATTACAGGCACTATAGTACGATCGCTTCTGAGATACCTATCAAGATAGCTATAATAATAATGGGAAAACCCTGGAAACCCAAGCAGTTTGCTATTGTAATAGGAGTCAGAGCGCTCTGAAAAAAAGTCAGCGATGGCTGCTCCCTCCAAGTCTAAGCCTAGATTTTAGGCCTAAGTTTTACAGATGCTACCATGAAGAACATTGTATTTAAGTGTGTATAACTTTTATGTATTATTATTCATTTAACTCTCTCCTCTGGGAGTGAAGAATAAACTTACGGTCTTCAGTGTATATTATCCTCCTGGAATTCTCCTGCCCAAAGATGACACTGTGAGAAGATAACCATAGAGGTAGCTGCTGATTCCTATTGGCTGCTGTGGTGTCCCACCCATCTGCATGGTCAACAGACAAAGGGTGCCACTGACTGCTATAGGTCTTGCAGTAGGTGGGACTATAAGCTTGGTACAGACCTGTATAATTACCAGTTTAATACTGCCAGTCACAGAGAGCTTTGATGTAATTTTTGTTTTATCTTTTTCTTGTTACTTGTTCTTTAACTGTATTGTCACTGTTTACAACTTACATCAGATGGGGCATATTTATAAAGTGGAGCAATTATGTAGCAAAACAACTACACCATATGACACAAATAAAAAATCCCACTGATTTAAATGGGGAGTGCAACCTCTTCAATACTAGACAGGTATCCAATGCATTCCATTCTAGCATCCAGGGACCTTATGCATAAAGGCAAAGGAGCAATTCTGGGACTAACCAACTGCACTACAGTGGACTGATAAACATTCCCATTCATTTAAATGGGGTCTATAACCCTGTCAATGCTTGCAAGGACTTCAAAGCATTGATTTGCAATATGTTGGAAACCTCTCTAGCATTGAAGGAGTTAAAAGGCTCATTTAAAGGGGAACAGTCACATGAGAAAAACTGTATGGGCTTGAATCACCACAACTAGATTAGCATTTTTTTTTTAATTATATTACTTACCTACTATAGAAGATCTGAAGAGTTAAAATCGGGCACTTTCGCTTTCTGTGGCTCCTTGTATGTGCAGCAGGACTTCCCACCTCCTTCCCAGCTATCATTACAGCAAGCTCCATTTACCATGCTACTAAGGTTGCAAACTCAGTAGCATGGCAAATGGAGCTTGCTGTAACGATAGCCCACATAAATGCCACTAATAAGGGAAGCATGAATGCGCTCCCTGAGGCATCTGGGAGCAGGGCCGGATTTACAATAAGGCAGAGTAGGCATCTGCCTACAGGCGCACCCCACAGAGGGACACCTGTCATTGGGATCGCTTTTTTATTTATTTTTTTAATTAGCCTCGCTATTGTTATGCGCAGTGGCATAACAATAATCCCCCCACCTGGCGCCTGCTCCATGTTGCCCTCACATTGGCCAAGGGGGGTGGGAGGAGCTTCAGATTTCTGTGCCTACAGGCTCCTGAGATGTAAATCCAGCCCTGTCTAGGAGGAGGTGGGAAGTCCTGCTGTGCTGAGCTGCACATACAGGGTGCCACAGAAAGTGCCCGATTTTAACTCTTCAGATCTTCGATAGTAGGTAAGTAAAATTAAAAAAAACAACGCTAGTCTATTTGTAGTGATTCAAGCCCATACATGAAGGTTTTTCTCATGTAAATGTTCCCCTTTAAATCAATGAATTATTTGGGATCTGTATTTATTCTTTACAGAATGGTTGGTTTATCCCCAAATTGTTAACCCTTTGAATCCTAGAGCTGTCTTGAATGCATCATTTCGCAATGTGTTGGAGAGCTCGCTAGCAGTTAAGGGATAAAAGCCCCAATTAAAGAAATGGGAATTTGTATCTGTCCCCTAAGGTGCAGTTGGTTTACTACAGAATTGTTCCACTCCCTCTTAACCCTTTGAGTGCCAGAGAGAAATATCAAACACTGTGCTCTGAAATGTGTTGGATTCCTATCTGGTGCGCAAAGGTTTACTAGTCATCATCCTTGTCTTTATGTATATGCCTCAGAGTTGTACCCCTTCACTTCATCAGCCATTAGTGTATTCCCTCCATGTACTGCAGGGAGCCCAATAGGAAGATCTCAATCAGTAGATCACTGAGTGGTTATTGGTAGACTATGAGAAGATTAATTCTGAGTCGTGTTAGAGACATGCTTCTAAGACTGAAGGAGTTAATATGGTCACAGTCTTGTCATTTAAACTTTGCACAACAGGGGACAACTAAACATTAACATTGATTTAAATGGGGCTTTATTTTCTAATGCACTGGATATCTCTCTAGCATTCAAGGGGTTAAAACCCACATTTAGATCCACTGGAAATTCATAAATTTGTATTTGCTCCCTAAGGTCCGTTTAGCCAAGAATTACTTGTTTTAACAGATTTTTTACAATATTGTGCATGTTCTTTTAGTCCAATGTTATTATGTATAGACATTCAATAAAAGCATACATATGTTGTGCAACATGTTAGAATGTGAGAGACCAATGACACATGCTGGTAAGACAGTAGATATTGGGACAACTATGTAGATCCCATGTCACTAAAGTCTGGGCACCCTGATGTACAGTGTTCCTTCTCACACAAATGAAACAACTGCAGTGCTACAGCTAGTTCTCAGACTCACGTGTTTTGTATTAGCCATGGTGTTTCCTCTTGAATTTGCAGAGGTTCATCAAACTCAGACTGTCTGCCCTGTGGTCAGAAGATATTTATAGTGAATCATTCAGCTTATTACAGAATAAATGAAGCCATTTCTTCCACTCACTACAGGGGACATGTAGAATGCTTTTTGTCTAAGAGGAGGAATAAGTAAAAAAGTATTTTTCTATTGCGTAACCCCTTGAGGAACAACATATGGCACGCACTGCACACCCCCTGGTCTTCAAGGAGTTAACCCTTGGAACCCCAGAGGTGCAAGCAACACATTAAAAATTGCCCATGTGTCATATTAACCAAAAGACAAGCAAATGTACCGTTAACTAGATATTCATACTTGGTACCATATGCTAATGTATCCCAGTTGCAGTACCAGTAACTTTTCATATGCTATTTAAAGGGTTAGTAATGTCTTAAAAGAAGAATAAATAATATTGTAGATAATGTAAAAAGAAATAGATTGGTGCAAGTCCTATCTCTCAGACATTTATGGTTTGAGAAACAGAACATTTTAAAGTTCCCCTCTCCCCTTTCCCTGACATCTGCTTCTGGCTGACAGCAGGTTATCCTGGTCCGGGGACCGGCAGGTGGCTCTTCAGCAGAGCCGTGACACCAAAATCTATAAAGAATTACTTAATTGAAACAGTCTATAAAATGCGCCTGGTTTGCAAGCACACTTTGTAGACGTTCCAATAAAGTAATTCTTTATAGATTTTGGTATCACGGCTCTGCTGCAGAGCCACCTGCCGGTCCCCGGACCAGGATAACCTGCTGTCAGCTAGATGCTGATGTCAGGGAAAGGGGAGGGGGAACTTTAAAACGTTCTATCTCTCAAACCATAAATGTTTGAGAGCTAGGACTTGCACCAATCTATTTCTTTTTGCATTATCTACAATATTATTTATTCTTCTTTAAATACGTTACTATCCCTTTAAATAGCATATGAAAAGTTACTGGTACTGCAACTTTTAAGCTTTTTCGTGACATTTCATATGTTAATTAAGGGTTTCAGTGATTTTTCATATGTTAATTAAGATCTGCATTACACAAGGATACTTTCGCTTTCATTTTCTCAGAAATAAAAGTATAAATATTTCCTAAACTACACATGTGCTAGACTTTTGGTTAACATGATGCATAGGCAGTTTTCAATAAAGTTTTTAAATATGTAGAAAAAATTCAGCGTGACAGGCCCACTCAATAACCCTTTGAGTGCCAGAGGGGTACGCAACGCATTGCAAAGCACTCAAAGAGTTAAAGCTAATAATAAACAACAGTCTAGCTGACATGGTGGGTTATTCTCTTCCCATGAATAATGAAGTATTTATCATGTTTATGCATACCAGTTGGGAAACAACATTGGTTTAAATTATGTTTTTAAGTGTTGTAAATAAAAGTTACATTTTAATTACTTTCTCTGACCTCTATGCACACTCCTCCAACTTGGCAATACATATGACCATAGAGTGCCCTAATAAGTATCTGTTTGGGATAATATTTTTTTTCTCCGCCCTATTTTTCAGAAAGCAGTACTTACATGAGGAAGTGAGTCATTACCTGAAGGGAGTCCTTAAAGGAGGAGATTGATTACTCCAGAGAGGGTTAAACAGGAGGAAGAGTGTGACTAACAGTAGGATGAAAAGGGATGTGGCAGTGTGATAAATAAAGGGAGGGTTGTATGGAGGATAGTGTGATTGATAAAGGGACGGTTGTATGGAGGATAGTGTGATTACCGAAGGGAGGGATAAATGGGGGGTAGTGTGATTATGGAAGGGAGAGTTGAAGGGGGGGGGGAAGTGTGATTATGGTAGGGTTGAACAGGGGGACAGTACGATTACTGGAGGGAGCTTTGTACACAAGGGTGAGTGTAATTAATGCTGGGTTGAACGGGGGGAGGGGATTGAGTACTGGAGGGAGGACTGAACAGGAGGCAAGAGTGTGTTAATGAACGGTTAAAAGGGTGTGGTGTAATTACCAGAGGGAAGGATGAACATGAGGGGAGACTGTGATTACCAGATACAGAGATGAGAGATTGGGGAGACTGTGATTGCTGGATTACTTGGGATACACAGAGGAATGGCCAGTAAAGAGTACAATAGACAAGACACCAAGAGGAACAGGGAGAGAAAGGGTGAGTGGATGGTGGCGATCATGGAGAGAGGGGACAAGAGAAAATGGGGAGGTATGGGGAGGGTCAAGGCCAAAGTACAGTAGTCTTGCAGTGATTCAAATCATTGCCCCTAGCCAACTCTGAACTGAGACAGGCTGAAGAGGGCAGCTGGATCCTGCAGATGGTAGTAGAGGGGAATCTACATAACTCCTCCCTACTACTGCCTAGGGGTGTGTCTAGCAGTGACGAACAATCAGCAAGCCTATATATAATTGACTTATTTTTTTAAAAAAAACTGAGGTTCCCAGCTTTTGTTAGTTTGAGTGAGAATTTAAGTTTGATGTTACTGAAAATATTTTGCTCTAGAATTTGTTTTTAACCACATATCCCAGAGGTATAATCAATTTGAACATTTAAATATTTAATAAAATAAAGTATATACTGATACATTGGGTGGAATTTTAAAGAGATAGTAATGTTTCAAAATAAAAGCAGCTCCAATTAATCTTCAAAGTATTTGGGCTATGGAGAGTGTTATTTCAATACTTTTGAGTTGTAGTTCAACACTAATTGAATGATAAAGAATCCCCCTCCTGTCCCTTTTACTGATGTAACACTGCTCACCTCAGAACAGAAAGGTGGTGTCAAGATGGCTTGCAGAGAGGTACAATCTTCAATTAACAAAAGGAAAAACCTGAAAACTGTCAAGGGGGCAGGGTTTTAATTGTTCTCACAATAAGAGGATTTTAGTCTTACCTGTTAAATCCTTTTCTCTTAGTCCATACAGGTTACTGGTAACTTTGGGTAGGCGGTCTGCCCCTTTAAGTAGGCAGGAACAATTCTAGAAGTGAATGCAGGGGGTGAAGCCTACCTCTCCTCCTTGGCTGCAGCTAGCCAATCAGCTCCAGTACGATTTGAGACACTATTGACTAGATAGTAGAAGGGAAAGAAGACTCCTGTGAGCATGACCCCGAAGGACCCCCACAGTCTGCCACAGGAAAGTCAAGCATGGTCCCTTGACAGGGTGGGAGACCAGTAACCTGTATGGACTAAGGGAAAAGGATTTAACAGGTAAGACTAAAATCTTCTTTTCTCTGTCGTCCAATACAGGTTACTGGTAACTTTGGGATGTCCAACCACTGAGTTTCCCAGAGGCGGTAAGTAAGGCAAGGACCAGGCGCCAGGCCCCCAAAGTCACCAGAGTAGATATGAACCATCAGATCAGAGATAGCCCAACAAAAACAAATGAAGTGTCAACAGACACTGAACAGGGGTTACAACACCCTAGGAACTGTCACACAGCACACTGAACTAGAGCCAACAGGGCTCAAAAGTGAAGGAAGCACAAAGGGCCGAAGAAGATCCTAGACAGGCAAGACTGCCTCCAGGATCTTCCTCCCAAAGCTGGCGTCAGCCGGTGCCAGCACATCAACAAAGTAGTGCTTCGAAAAGGGGTGCAGACAACCAAGTGGCAGCCTTGCACAACTAATCAGCTGAGACCTGATTCTTGTAAGCCCAAGAAGTCCCAATAGATCTAGTAGAATGAGCCGTGACCCAAAAGGGAACAGGCTTCTTCCTTAGTATGTAAGCCTTATGAATAGTGGACTTAATCCAAGAAGCAATAGTCACTTTGGATGCAGGTCTCCCTGCCCTGGGACCCTCAGGGATAACGAACAGCGCATTAGACTGTCTAACAAACTCAGTGCGATGTACATAAAACATGAGACAACGCACCATGTCTCACAAGTGGAGATACCTCTCCTTGTCAGAGCAGAAAGATGGCACCACAATCTCCTGATTAATGTGAAACTCAGAAACCACCTTTGGAGAAACTCCTGCGAAGTACCGCCTTGTCTTTGTGAAACACCAGAAAGGGTGGTCTACAAGACAGGGCATGCAACTCTGCGGCACAGCGAACTGACACAGTCGCCAGGAGAAAGGCAATTTTCCATGTCAGCAGGTGTAGAGGATTAGTAGCCAAGGACTCAAAGGGAGGGTGCTGAAGGATGCCCAAAACCAAGTTGAGATCCCACTGAGGAGCGTGAGACTTGAAAACAGGACGAGTATGAGCAACACCCTGGAACAAAAACCTTGACATCAGGAAGAATAACAATGCGCCTGAAAGAAAACAGAGAGAGCAGAAGTCTGAACCTTAAGGGAACTCAAACGGAGACCCTTATCCACACCATCCTGTAGAAAAGCCAGGACTGTAGGAAGATCAAAATCCTGAGACAGGTCCCTGTCAGCACACCAAGAGAGAAAGGTCGACCAGACACGATGGTAGGCCTAAGAAGAAACAGGTTTGCGGGCACTAAGCATAGTAGCCACCACATTAGAAGAAAAGCCTTTCTTCCTCAATATTGAGGATTCAATTTCCAAGCCATCAAAGTCAGACGATGAACATCCTCCTTCCAAAGGTAACCCTGTAGAACAAGATCCGGACAGCAAGGGAGACGGAATGGCTCCATCACTGACAGATCCAGAAGCTCTGGAAACCAAGCCTTCCGAGGCCAGTATGGGGCAATCAGAATGACTGGACAGCACTCCAGTCTCAGTTTCCTTAGCACCCTGTGCAACATGGGGGAGGGAGGAAAGATGCAAGCCAGAGGAAATAACCAAGGAATGGACATGGTATCCACCTCTAGAGCTAGAGGATCCCTCCAGCGAAAGCAGAACATCGGAACCTTCCGGCTGTGTCTTGTTGCCATAAGGTTGATACAAGGAAGACCCCACTTCTGAACAATGAGGGTGAACACCTCTGGGTGCAGTTCCCACTATCTGCTGTCCACCGTGTGCCGACTGAGGAAGTCTGTCATGACTTTGTCTATGCAGGAAATGTGCACTAGGGATATGGCAGGAACATGGTCTTCTACCCAGGACAAAATAGCCTTGACCTCTAACCAAGCAGCGAGACTTCTTGTTCCACCCTGCTTGTTGATGTAGGACACTGCCGTGTATTGTCGGACTGGACCCAGACTGGGCAGTCTTCCAGTTGGCGTGTCCAGTGGTGAAGGGCATGAAATATCGCCCGAAGGGCCAACACTTTGATGGGAAGGTGAGATTCCTCCCGAGACCACAGAGACCACAGGTGACCCCGGACCACTCCCCAGCCAGAGAGGCTGGCATCCGTCGTCACTGTGGTCCAGAAGGATACCAGGAAGGAATTGCCCTTCAGCAGATTGGAGAGGTTGAGCCACCACAACAAACTCAGTTCCACATGAAGAGGGAGGGACACTGATATCTTCAGAAAGTCCAGCTGACCCCTGCACACCTGGATTACAAACCTCTGGAGTTCCCTGGTGTGAGCCATGGCAAACGGGACCACTTCTATGGTGGAAATGAACTTCCCCACTAGAGAAGACAGCTTCTTGGCTGGAACTGGATCGTGAGCCAGAACAGCCGAGACCCTGTGGATAGTCTGGTGAGCTACCTCGTCTGTGAGAAACACCATGCTCTGCTTAGTGTCGAAGAGAAGGCCCAGGAAGACCAGATGCTGGGACAGAACAAGATCTGACTTGTCCATGTTGAGGATCCACCCGTGATGGTTGAGTGCATGAAGGCAGTCCCAAACCTGCTGATGAAGAAGTTCCGCAGAAGGGGCTTTCAGAAGTAGGTCATCCATGTATGGAGTGACTCTGATGCCGTACCGATGGAGGATGGATACTAAGGCTCTCAGGACACAATCGAAGACTTGAGGAGCTGTAGTCAGACCAAAGGGAAGAGCTGAAAATGGAAAATGCCCTTGGTCGCAGGCAAATCTGAGACACTGCCGGCTCTTTGGATGAATGGCGATGTGTAGATAAGCGTACTGAAGATCCAGAGAGGCAAGGAATTCCCCCGGGGACATAGCAGCAATCACTGTCCTTAAGGACTCCTGGTGATAATGAGTCTTGATCACAAAGGCAGTGAGATCCTTCAAATCCAAAATGGGACGACAGCCGCCGTCCTTCTTGGAGACCACAAAGATGTTTGAGTAAAAACCCATACCTCTGTCCTGAACTGGAACAGGTTCCAGAACATCCTTGTCCAGAAGAGCCTGGATAGTGCCATTGAACAGGTGGCATTTCTGTACACCCTGGGGTGTATGAGAGGGGAAACCCCGAAAGGGAGGAAGAGAGGCAAAAGGGAGCCTGTACCCTTCCTCCCCCACCTGCAGAACCCACAAGTTTGCCACAGAATCCTCCCAGACACTGTGGTAGTGATGCAGATGGCCACCCACAGCCGAGTGGGGACCTGGGTTCTGCAAGACATGTTGAAGAAGGCTTGGAAGCCTTAGGCTTGGAGGAGACCTTGGGCTTCTATTGCTGTTTGGGCTTGTGGAGCTGATGGAACTGCCTGGCTTGCCAGATGTGTCTCAGTCTGGAAGGGATGAAAAAAACCTGTTATGCTTGAGAGGAGTTTTCCTGGGGACCAAGGGCAGATGAGTACTCTTAACCCCTGTGGCCTCACTAATCAGATCCTTAAGACCTAGCCTAAATAAGGAAGTACCCTGAAAGGGTAAGGAAAGCAAGGCTTTCTTGGAAGCAGTGTCAGCAGACCAGATCTTGAGCCAAAGAGCTCGTTTGGCAACCACGGGCATGATAAAAACCCATGCCACCAAACGGATGGCATCAAATAAGGCAGACATAGTGCTGGGCCTCAGAGATGTTGGCAAGAAGCCGCAACATAGCCAAAGAAGAAACACCCTGATGTACAGCCAGGGTGAGATGTTCAGTCCAGACCGCAATGGCCCGGTTAACCCATGCCGCAGCAAACGCTGGATGCATGGAAGTGCCAGCAGTGGCAAAAATGGACTTGAGGGAAACCTCAAGCTTCTTGTCAGTCCAGTCTTTCAGAGCGGATGCATCAGAAACTGGCAATGCAGTAGACTTAGATAGCCTGGATATAGGAGCATTCACTTTAGGGGGATGAACCCACTGAGCAAGTGCTGACTCAGTAAAGGGGTAAAGCTTAGCCAACTTCTTGGAAACAGAAGGCTTTCTGTCTGGAGATTTCCACTCATCAGACACAAGGTGGTCAAGAGTGGGATTAGGTGGAAAACAAGTAAGAGGCATTTTAGGCTCCTGGAAAATATCAGAGGGATCTGAAGGAACCGCCTGAACTAGGGGAATGATTAGGGTGGTCAAGACAGCCCTGATCATGCCCTCAGCCAAAGGCTCAGGATCAGCCTCAAAGGGGTCCCCAAAAAACTGAGAGGAGCCCATAGCAGAACATTACTCAACATCTGAATCCACCAACAGTTCCTCCTCAGAGGAATCTGACACATCACGTACTCCCTGCAGTTTTGGCAGGGAAGATCTGACTGAAGAAGAGGTCTGCCATGAATGGAAGACACCCTGTAACTGGGATGGAAAGAGTTGTAATGTAGACCGAAGGTCTCTGGTAGCAGCCTTGAACTCTTACACCCAAACTGGCTCTATTGCACGGCTGGAGGTCCCTGGGAGAGACTCAGGGATATCAGAACATGCTGGGCATAAATGACCTGAGAATTATCTAGGTAACCCTGAATGACATGAAGAACAGCGCGCAATAGGAGACACACAGACCCCAGCGCCCTTAGTCATAGGCCTGGCCCCAAGCTACAATGGATTAGACATTCTCAAAGTGTCAAAAATGTTTAGTATAATGAATCACCCAATTACAGTTTGAAAGATTAAAATTTCACCCCAGAAATTGCTGAAAAACATGTATCTGGCAGGCAAAGGGTTAATCTGCAGAGGCGAGAAGGAGAGTCCAAGCCCTGCGTAGGATACTCGTTCTAGAAAAGGCACAAAATGGCTGCCATGGCATGAGCCAATCAGAAACGAGCGTGCAAAGGAAGCGCTCATGGGAAATGTAGTTTTACCAGAATAAGTACCCCAACAGTGCCCAAAGCCCCCTGAGCCCCCCAACACACTTGCAATGGTAACCAGATGATAGAGCAAGGTCGGACAATTAAAATGAGCCCTCTCTGAAGTCGCTACGTTGAGCGGTTGCAGATATATGTCCCAAATTGTAAAGTCCCATAGGAGTGAATGGAGCAAAAAACCCCTGTGCGGAGGGGCACTGTGGGACATGTAGACCTGCAGCACTCAAAGGGTTGCTCACCTTTCCTGCAGGGCCTCAGGGCTTAAGGTCCACAAAAAGCACCTGGATACTGAGCTAGCCACATCTAAGAGCATTGTCAGTTATGGTAATCCGCCTAATGGTGGTATTCCATTTCTAACAGAAAAATAAAAAAATTCTAAAACTATAGCAGAACTGTTCCCCTGCCTGTGTCTTCACCAAGGAACAAATCTTTCTGGAGCTGTTTGGCTAGCTGAAGCCAAGGAGGGAAGGTAGGCTCCACCGCCTGCAATGAATTCTAGAATTGTTCTTGCCTACTTAAAGGGGAGGATTGCCTACCCAAAGTTACCAGTAACCTGTATTGGACAACAGAGAAATATAGTCCAGACCTCAAGGACAGCATCGGGACCCCTTCTGATACCCCCCCCCAGCATGGATCACCTAGCCAGTAGGGTAGGTGAGCCATGAGGCGACAATGCCGGCATTTTTAATAAAGCACATATAACACGTGTAACATATGCTATATGCACTTTCTTATTATAATTATTATAATATGAATTAAATATATAGAGTTCAGACCTCGAGAGGGGGCATCAAGACCCCTCCTGATACACCTCTAGCATTGATCACCTATCCAGTAGGATAGATGATCCATGCAGGCAACAATGCCGACATTTTTAATAAAGAGCAAATAATACACATAGGTTATATGCACTTTATTATTAATATATGTATATTTTAGACCTCAATACCCCTCCTAATATCCCACTAGCATAGATCACCTATCCAGTAGGATAGGTGTTCCATGCACGTGACAAGGAAGACATTTGCTGCCTTAATTTCTTTGTGCTGGAGCCACTGTTAAGTGCTTGTAGTGAACCCTGTCACCGGGTTCATTCATGAGAAGCACAGCGCTGCGCTTTCATGAATGAATGAATCACCTGATTTTTGAATGGTCATTGATTCATTCATAAAAGCGCAGCGCTGCACTTCTCATGAATGAACCCAGTGACAGGGTTCACTACAAGCACTTCTGCTGGAGCTGGCTTAACAGCAGCTCCAGTAGAAAGAAAGGAAGGTAGCAAATGCCTTCCTTGTCGCCTGCATGGATCACCTATCCTACTGGATAAGTGATCCATGCTAGGGGGAGATATTAGGAGGGGTCCCGGTGCACCACTGAAGGTGTGAAATATATGTATATTCATAATAAAGAGCATATAAACTATGTTACACATAGGTTATATGCGCTTTATTAAAATTGCCGGCATTGTCGCCATGTGAATCACCTATACTACAGGATAGGTGATCCATGCTAGGGGGGTATCAGGAGGGGTCCCGATGCAGCCCCTTGAGGTCTGAACTATATATTTTTAATAAAAAGTAACATAACATGAAGTACACATATACAGGTAGGTATGCAGCCACATATCTTGCCTATTAACCCTTTGAGTACCAGATAGGTAGCAAACGCATTGAAAAGTAATGTGTTGCTACCTCTCTGGTACTCAAAGGGTTAATTATGCAATACACATACAATGATGGTGTATGTCGAATAAAATATACAAGAAGCAGTGTATGTCGAATAAAACTGGAGAATGAACAATGTCGGATGGGAGAAATATATGTTGAATTACAAAGGGGGGATAATATGTCGAAGGGGCGCACTGTATGTTGGATTTTTAACATGTGCAATATACATTGCCTGACACCCCCAACGTATTTTCCTTGCCCAGGCAGTGGCCATGTGGCTAGCAGTGAGCAAGGGGAAAAGGCTGGAGAGGGTCAGACAGTGTACATGGGGATCTGTGGTTACCAGTGGTCAAGGGAACAAGTGTGGGGGCCAAGCAGTGTATATGGGGTTCTATGCCTACCACTGGGCAAGGGAATAAGGCTGGGGGCAAGTGGTAGCCACAAATACCCACAGATGCCGCGTGACCACCAGTCTTCTTCACCTGTGAGTGCACAACATGTTTAATATATAATACATAGGTTAGGGGATAATTGTGTAGTGCTTGGTGTATTGTTTTTTTTTTTTTTAATTTAAATGAGTGCCACAGGGGTGAGCAATGCACATCCCTATGGAACCAATGCTGTCCATGGTGCTGAAACTGTTCTCTCCACTCCCCTACTGGCCAAGTAGGGAAGCAGAGAGAGAATGCTGTTCAAATTCAGAAATGTCATAGTGTTAGAGATGTGTGAAGGGAGGACATCCCTTCCACATCGACATCACTTTGACAGTCCTATATGCTAATAGGGACCTTCTCCAACCCTCCCCTTGCATCCAGCAATTTTAGTGAATATGTCAATGTTTGTGTAGATTGAAATATCAAAGCGTTTCGAAAACATCGACAAGATCATATCGACACAGCATCGACCTTTAGTGAATCTAGGCCACAATATGTAAAACCGGAGTTCCCATAGCTCAAAACTTCTCTGTTTTCCTCCAATTTGCCTTGTACTTCATGGGGTCTGCAAAGCTGGTTGACATCAGCACCTCACTTGGCACCCATGGGAGATTACTCTCCTCTTTGTAGATGCCAATTAAAGGGGAACTATCACCTTTATATAAGTTGATCCCATATGAAAACAGAAGCAAAGATAATTCCGAAAAGTCATGTATTTTTTTAAATTTGCTTTGCATGTAATAAAAATATTATTCATATAGCCTCCTTACAACGTTGGCTTCAGCACTACAGCACCATTCCTCCAGCAGTCTTTTAAACAGCTGTCTGCAGACAGCATGGACTTGAAGGAGCAAAATAGGCAATGAATACACAATAAATAGCAACGTCCTGCACTGTTAAGAGCAGGAAGTTGCTTTTTACAGTGTATTTGTTGCCCATTTTGCTCCTTCACGTCAATGCTGCCTGCAGGCAGTTGATTACACAGACTGCTGGAGATAAAGGGAGGGCTAATGACAGGGAGAGCAGCACGTCATTGTAACTGCAGGAAAGATGGCTGTGCTCTCCCTCGGCGCCGATGAAGATTTGATTCACAGTTTCACCTACGGTGAAAAAATATAGTAGGTGAAACTAGGCTATTTATTAAATTCAATAGATAACCTGTTGATTCGGGGAGGGGGGGTTACTACTTCGTGAAAGGTCCGCTTTAACTGTAGATTCATCAACCAGGACTTCTGTAGAGTTCAAAAGAGAGGAGAACCATCTCCAATGACAGCCGACAGAGAGGCTGATATCAACCAGGAGGCATTTGGTATTGGTCTGCCAATAAAGAACTATCGCATGATAGTTGCCCTTTGAAATGTACAAAGGAAAAATATAAAACTGAACTCAAAATGAATTGTTTTATCAGCATTCAGCTTAAAGTCTGAATAAACTTACTTTTTGACATTTTCTGCCAGTGCAAAATATGCTAAGTCAAAATGCCTATTTATTTAATTATTTTTAATTTATTATAAACTTGTTATTTACAACTTCTATATTACTGACAGAGAACTCCCTGGATCACTGTTTCTAGAGAGAGCTCTGTCAGGGACAGAAAAGACTGAAGGGAGCTATGAATCTCTGCCTCCAGCCCAGTGTATTATATTTAGCACACAGAGCTATCAGTGTGAGGTGTAACTTTTATCAATAGCAGTAATACCTTCAGAGCTTACTCTGTCTAGACTGTTCTGCTGCAGAGATAGTCCTCTATATGTCTGTGAATCATCTCCTTGCCTGTTGATACTGTATTTGTAGTAGACAGGGAATCGCTGTAATAGTGTCCAATAATAACAGTAACTAACTTCTCACAGAGAGAAAGGAAATGAGTTACTGTTTCTATCTGCACTATTCCAATAACTTCCCATCTGGTAGCATGGGTTGGGGAGCCAAGCAACATGGAGGATAGCATGTTCTTTCACTTACGAGACAGGAGGATGCAGTAAGGAGAGAATGTGAGCCCTCTAGGATTCAACAATTTAATGTGGTGAAAACCAAGGAAGCAGATCACTTTGTGCGGGTATTAAAAGAGAAGCTGAGGTGTGTGGGTGTCCTGCACATGATTTGAACAGGACAATGGTGTCCATAGACTGTCATGTCTAGTCATAGTGCAGAGGTGTAAGTCCATGAAGGGAATGCTTGGCCTGAAGCATGCAAAGCTTTGCCCTGCATGCTCCAGGCCAAGCATTCTCCACTGCAGGCATACATGAACCATTTGAATCTCACACTGACAATGGCTGGAGTAAAGCATTGCAGACATATGTCAACCATTTGAATCTCACTCTGGCAATGATTAGAGTAACACATTGCAGGGGCTACTCCTCTGCAATGCGCTACTCCTCCTATTCTCAGCCCTGCAGTGAGGCCGGCCATAATTAAGAAACTGATAATATGACTTTCATTTATATAAATAGATAAAAAAGATAGACAGACTATTGTCTTACCATCCAGTCATTTTTTGCTTAATGTTAGTAGATAACTAATTTTTCAAACATACTGTACCTCTTTGTAACTTATATAATCAACATGGATGGCATCTTCTTCATTCATATATTGGCACCCTAATGTTTCTGAATTGCCAATAGTATTCAAGAAAGAATTCTGATGACAGTCACCTAAAGCAAGGTGAGAAACACATAACTAATTACCAGTCAGAAATATGCCAACTGTGCATGCAAGATATTTACAAAATATTTACTTTATAGTATATATCATTTAAAGTCATAGTAAACACTTATTAAATATATATATTTTGTAGCGCTTTTCCTGATAAGTACAAGTGTACAAGGGCTGCTTTAAGTAACTGGTGGGCCCTGGGCAAAGTATATCCTAGTGGGCCCCTTAACTTCTTGACTGCTAGTGAGGTGTCCAATGCATTGCTTCACAATGTCGTATTCAAGGGGTGATTTAAAACGACAACTGATTTCCCTTGTAGATTGAAAGTAGCTCCCTGATTGTTTATATTTTCAGTGGTCTCTTCTATAGATGGCAAGCTCTGAGGGTTCTGTATCCCTGTTTATTGTAAGCTCAGTAGTCAAATATATGTAAGCCAGCTCTACAGACTGAAAACTCAGTGTCAGGTTGGCTGCTAATTAAAAATTGTTGGTCATGAACACAGTATCAGGAAAAAACATAAAAAAAAAAATAATAATAATAATAATATATATATATATATATATATATATATATATATATATATATATATATATATATATATATGAGGTTGCAACCTCAATAGCATTGTAAAAGGAGTTTGCTGTAATGCTACATCACAGAAATCCAGCTTTGAAGGGCAGCGTGAACTCGCTCCCTGGGGCAGCTGGGAAGTCCTGAAATGTACAGAGTACAGTAGAACACGGAAGTCCCCGATTTTGAAGGGCAAATATCTCCACCACCAGGCGACTTGAAGAACACACACACACACAGCACTAATGTCGGGTTAAACATTAAAACGCATGGTAAAACTTTGGTTTTAGGTGATAGTTTCGCTTTAATTCAGTCTTAAAACACAACATATATATTTTTTCTCATAAGAAAAGTTTACTACTTCACCTTTGGAGTGCCAGAGAGGTATCCAGTGCCTCACTAGAACTCAAAGGGTAACACTTCTTCAGTATAAGATTAAATAACAGGCTAAAATCAGTTTGGATCAATTACCTTGTACTGAGCAATTTAACTCATGATGGTCTATGTCATCTTTAACAAGGTTTTCCTCTTCCAAGATGTCTGACATTGGCACGCTAGGGCTGGTCAAGTCTTCGTCACATGGCTAAAAATGTAAAAGGAAACCAAAAAACATGCAACGTTATATAACATTCAGATATGACAAATTATATACTAAATATCTAAATATTTCTGCGCCCTAAATACTATATAGTACGTCTAGGTCAGAGAGGGAAATAAGACACCACAAAATATTCTATAATAAGAATATCATAACTCTAATATGATAAAACCTAGATACTACCCACCCAGATAGTGGAAATGTTCAAAAATATACAAAATTACAAAATCGCTAAAAATATTCAAAGTGTACGTTGTTCCACAATCGCTCCTCACTGAGGTTCTCGCTTCACCACAAAAGATAATACTCTCACAAGAGAATTTTAGTAAAACAATGTAGCAGTGTTCCTCGGACAAAGTATCTACATCGCCATCAGAGACCAGCCACACGTCTGCGGTGAAGCAAAAAGTATCCTCCGTGTGGAACAACGCCACAAGAAATATCCACTATAAAAAATCTCCTTAATATTGAAACATATACTACCTGACATGCAATAACACGTATCAAAGTTTTCTTTTGAACTACACTGTCCACCATATAGCAAAGCAATGACTCAATCCCCGCATAAGGAGGTGCAACCAAAAACGGTTTCGTGAAAGAAAGTACCACCTACTGGTTCACTTTAAATTACACCAACCACAGCGTGCATTGAATCTCGTATCCTATTGGTGGAACAGTATACACAAGGGTTGAGATAAATAATTAATACTTGTGTATAAACACAATAATATCTTTATTAAAAATCATGCACATACTCTATTTAAAACGTAAAGTCCACTCAAATATCTCGTTGGTGTACACTTAAAAATATCCTGTTGTCTTCCAAAATGTCAAGAGTACAGAAGTTAAGACGATACGAAAGTCTTACTGAAGCGCTTGTATTCACAATGAGACTTTAAGATGTTAAAGCGGTATGGTAAATTTTTGCTCTTTCTATGACAAGACTTAATTGGGCAGATGGATTTAATATAACCCTCTACTAGTTATTACTAGATCGAGTATTGAATTCCACAATCCAACTTACCACCGCCGTCTTCACTTGGTCTTACTAGTGATTATGTCGCATACTCGATCTAGTAATAACTAGTAGTGAGAGTATTATCTTTTGTGGTGAAGCGAGAACCTCAGTGAGGAGCGATTGTGTAACAACGTACACTTTGAATATTTTTAGCGATTTTGTAATTTTGTATATTTTTGAACATTTCCACTATCTGGGTGGGTAGTATCTAGGTTTTATCATATTAGAGTTTTGATATTCTTATTATAGAATATTTTGTGGTGTCTTATTTCCCTCTCTGACCTAGACGTACTATATAGTATTTAGGGCGCAGAAATATTTAGATATTTGGAATTTATGTTTTTTATAACACATAGAGTGATAGTGTTAGTTTTTATTTCTTGTTGACCTTTATAACTAATATATTTTTAAGATTGGTGAATTTTTTCACTTTGGTGTTTTGTGCACTTAAGATTTTGTTATATTGTCAAATTATATACTAGCCTTGCTAATAGTGTGAAGGCATATGTACCAATGCGTCACTAATTCAAAAATAAGTAACAAATGGAATTGTAAATTATTTGTGCCTATGGCAATACAGTTACCAGATGCATTTTACTATGAATACGTACATCTTGTTAACTGTATTGCCTTTATCGCCTTCTAAAGTTCTGAAAAGCTTAACACTTTGGGCCCTGTGTTCAAAAGAATAGATGTGCAATTCTGGAGCAAACTCCTTAACCCCTTGAATACTAGAGAGATCTTCAACATTGAAGAAGTTAAAAACCCATTTAAAAATGAGTTTATTTTTAATGTGTCCCTTATGGTGTAGCTGGTTTTCCCCAAAATAAATTCACTTTTCTTTTGAACATACAATCCTTCCACTAAAGTTTCAGCATTATGATTTAAAGGAGCAGTAACACTTTTCTTTGAAAAAAAAAAATAAAAAAATTCAAGAGTTATTACAGTTTTAATGTGTTTATTAATTGTATTATACTGCAATGGGCCAATTCTTGCCCAAAAGGCAATTTCCTTTTTAGAATGCATTCTATGGGAGAGCGGCGTCATAGTAAATGATAGCAATAGTGCCAAATGGTGACCACAATAGTCAATTGCAGTTTATATAAAATAAAAAGGTTGAGCTATAATACGTTTTGAAGGAATTATCTCCCTGCAACACATATTTTCTTATAAACATGTGCACTGCTCCTTTAAAGGGATAGTAATGGATTACTATCACACACACACACACACACACACACACACACACACACACACACACACACACACACACACACACACAAACAAACATACACTACTTCCCTACCACCAACTGTTATTCCCTTCCTGATTTTTCTCTTTCAATACATTCCAGCTACCTGGTCCTAACAGTGAGAATCACTTCCAGCTCTTCTTACTCTGGACACCTCTTCTCTCCCCAGTGTTTTCTGTCCTCACCTTTCACCTGTATAATACAACAGCCTCAAGCTGTTCTCTCATTAAACTGGTGATCTTCTATGTTACAGTCTCAAATTTATCATCCAAGCCACCTCTTCGCCTCTGACCACATTCACAACTAGTTGTAACATTTTCCCTTCTCGCCACAACATATTTACATCTAATTACACTATTTTACCCTTTCACATCCCACAAGACCAGATGTATATCTCAGATGCCCCTAGACAAGGGGTCCAAGGTGTCCATGGCTCTACCCATGGCCACACCTCCACTGGTCATTTGACTCCACCCCAGTCACTACCACATTTCCCTAGAACAGAACATGTCCTTGGCCTTTAATAAAAAACAAGCCTTGAACCCCTGGTTCCCAGAGATATCACCAACACATTGCTTCACAATGTGCGGTATGACACTCTAGTATCCAAATCCAGTGGGCTTATATTGGCCAGTAAAGAGGTATGTAAACTGATAAACTGTCATCCATTAGCCATCCATCGCCTGGTGTAGGGACATTAGAAGTTCCCATGCTACACTAGAATATGTGTCTCATCAGTACAGGTGATGCACTCCTCAAAACTAGGTGCTCTAGACAGCTGCCTAAAGGTAAATCCAGCCCTGAATCCCACCTCCTTCCTCTTTCACCTCCACTACCTCATCTACTGCTCCTCTATGCTATAACAAGATATTTCACTTTGGGTTAAGAGGAATTATCTTCCATCAAACTCATTTGTAAGATCTGGTAAATTATTTTCAGCAGGTAAATCCTTCAATATAACTAATTCAGCTTCTCTCTTTTCAATCACTGTTTTAATTATATAACTTACTTCATCATACAGATGACTTTGCTTAGATGTATTACTTTCAATGTTATATAGTATAGAGTTAAGCCATTTAGCTGTATAATTAAGGGATTTGAGGTTTATTATATATTATACAGTCCTTTCTGCTTACATGGAGGGTCTCATTTTAGGCAATTGTGTGACTTGTGTCTGCTTCCTCCTGCTCACAAATAACATACTGGTGATGCTTTATGGCAGGACTGATCAGCTCGTTCCCCAGATACCTGTAATAACTCTCAGGTTTGATGGCGGTAAGCACTATTTATAGCAATGTAAGCAAGATAAATTATTGTGGGGTTTAATGAGAAGAGTAAGCGGAATAAACAACAGTAAACACAAGCAAGTCAAGAAATAATCAAAAACTGTCACACATTTTAACCCTTTGAGTGCCAGAGAGGTATCCAACACATTGTGTTGGGTTCCTCTCTGCCACTCAAAGGGTTAAACAGATGACTATATAATTCCATATTTTTGTTTACAGGTAATTAAGATAGCAATGCATTTCAATTATGTTGTCCTCTTGCATGCTAAGGTAGGTTTCCATCACCTTGCATCACATTGCACTGTAGACATCTCTAGCCTCCAAGGGACTATCATACATTCAGTATCATAATGTGAACATTTTGTTTTAAGGATAACTACAATTACAATTGTTTTAACCCATTAAGGCTGGCAATTAAGGACCATGTGGCATTCTTTTTTTTTTAGGGGGGGGGGTTTGATTCAAGGATCCCCTTGCAGCCCTGAATTCAATTACATGCCAGGACCGTCACTGATCCATAAGGGGTTAACCCCCTTGGATGACAGAGATGTCTCCAATGAATTGTAAAACAATGCAATGGTGATCTCTAGCACCAGGTCAGGTAGGCAGCTGCCTAGAGCTCCACATTTTGAGAGCTGCTGGCCACACTCACATTCAGTGTACCTGCACCAGTGTTATACCCCTTTACAGCTATTATTTAACCCCTTGGATGTTAGAGAGATCGCCAACGCACTGTGAAGCAATAAGTTGGAAATCTCCCTAGCAGCCAAGAGGTTAAGCTTTTTTTTTGTGTCCTTACTTGTTATAGGCTAAGCATATTTTCTGTGCCAGGAAAAAGTGGGATGGGAATGGGGGCAGGGTGATGTGAGGAGTGTGTGGGGGGTGCCCATGGGTGGAGATTGGAGTGTCTTGAGTGCCTTGCCTAAGGGCCCCTGGGATGTAAATCCAGCCCTGTCTACCACCAAGGTTCTAAAAATAAACACGACAAAAAAACAAAACACAACAAAAAACAACTCAGACAATCCCAGATCCACACATCTGAGAGGATGAACTGATTACATCATGTAATGAACTTGTGTTAGAACCAGAGATTCTCAGTTCCACAGGACAGGATTAAAGGATCTCCCTGATACAGCACAGGTGAGCCAATCACAATGACTTATCTGCTAATTACCCGTCTGTGATATCCCTAGGACTAGACTAATGTAACCATATCACAACTGTACAATACACTTTAATTCCATACCTCCCAACATTTGAAATGGCCAAAAACGTGCACTTTTGATTTTGGAGGCGTGGCTGGTAGGCAGGGATTTACCAAGTATTTTTAGGTTATTTCACAACCTAGTGACACCTCTTTGTTGTAACTGAATTCATGATTTAGAACAAAATCAAAGTATTTTATTTACACAGAATCATTTATAAATACATATAGTTACGTTTATGCAAACATTATTGTGAGATTTATTGCTGTGGAGCAATGTTATGCGCTTAGATACACAACACACGGTCTGATCTCCTAAAAAGAGGGACATTAAGGTGGGAGGGACACTTGGGAGGTTTACAATTCTAGCAAGGCTGCACAAGAACCAGTGCAACCCTGTAGTGTGTATTATTTTCCTTTGCAATGTGTTGCATATGCATCTGGCACTCATAGGGTTAAAATGGAGATCTGATCACATTATGCTGGACATAGCAGCACAGTCAGTCTGGGATACTTAGAATCACTTGGAATCACACAGTAGCATTAGGAGTACAGAAGGCTGCAGATTGGACATTGTGGCTTGGCACGGCCTCTCTTTCAGCCAGATGTTTCCGAAGCTGGTAATAAAGTTGTCCCTCACATTACAATTTAGGCAGTGAGGTTCTTCCACAGGTGAAATCCGCATTTCCATTTCCTGCAGCTGGAGATCTATATTTAACTATCCAGGATGGAGAGGCGGGATTTGACTAAAAGCCATCAAAACCACAAATCAGTTTGATTTCCATGGTAAAGGCAAAAAAGGTGTGATGAAAGCATAAAAGGCGGAGACGCAAAAACAGAACACAATGCAGCTAATTAAATGAGTTTTGAAACTACTGATGTCTGTTGATTTTTAATTTGTGCTAGGAGTTCTTTTGATGTTTGGTTTGGTTATTTAACATTTTCAGTGCCAGAGTAATGTGCAGTAAAGAGCAGTTCTTTGCAGTCCCCACTTGCATGTAAAGGTTACTTTGTTGTGACCACAGAGTAAGTTTTTATTAACCGACAAAGCAAACAAGTTCCCTTTTATCGTACCGCTGCCATATATATCATATGTACTTTTAATGCAAGTACAAATAGCCTCCTTTAAGCTAATATACACTTTATTATGAAACATTTAAAAACATACTTGATTTCCGACGTTTTCAGAAGATAATGGATGAAATGGATGAGACTTACAGAGTGGGTGACAACAGTTCTTACAGGCGATAGACAAGATCAACGCGTTTCGTGCGACTACCGGGCTTAGTCATGATCAAACAAAGTCTTTCATCAAATGACTGGCTATATTTGAATATTCAATAGCCAATTGAATTGAAAGCAGCCTTCGATTAATTAGACATTTTGATTGGACTGTCCTAATAATCAGCTCAATGCATATGCAAGGTTTTCTGTTTCCACCGAGTTGAAATAATAGGATTTTAGTCTTACCTGTTAAATCCTTTTCACTTAGTCCATACAGGTCACTGGTACTCTGGGAGGCGTAAGTCCCCTTAAATAGGCAGGAACAATTATGCAAATAATTTGCAAGGGGCGGAGCCTCCCCTCTTACTTAAGCCACCTTCTGGCCAGAGCCACTCATATTGATTTGAGACCCCAAGAACTGACCTCAGGTAAGCAAAAAGAAAGACTCCTGTGAGCATGCCCGAACGGTCTCCCACTGAATGCCACAGGAGAGCCAAGACTGGTCCCTTGACAGGGTGGGAGACCAGTGACCTGTATGGACTAAGTGAAAAGGATTTAACAGGTAAGACTAAAATCCTATTTTCACTGTCGTCCAATACAGGTCACTGGTACTCTGGGATGTACAAACATTGAGCTGATCCAGAGGCGGGAAGTAAGGCAAGGACCAGGCGCAAGGCCCAAGTCACTAGAACTGTTATGACCAGTTGATAACAAGCCCAAACTGTAAGTGTCAACGGACACCAACCAAGGGAACAATCCCTGAACTAGCACAGCACACGGAACTAGAGCCAACCGGGCTCAACAGTAAAGAAGCACTAAGGATCACAGAGCGGAAGACCTACACAGGCAAGACTGCCTCCAGGACCTTCCTTCCAAAACTGGCATCAGCCGAAGCCAGTACATCAACTCGATAGTGCTTAGAAAGGGTGTGCACAGAGGACCAAGTGGCCGCTCTGCACAGTTGATCAGCAGAAGCTTGATTCTTGTAGGCCCAAGAGGCCCCAATAGATCTGGTGGAATGGGCAGTCACCCGGAAGGGAACATGCTTATTCCTCAACTTATAGGCTTCACGGATGGTAGCCTTAATCCAAGAGGCAATGGTACTTTGGAAGCCGGTCTTCCTGCCCTAGGCCCCTCAGGAATGACGAATAGAGCGTCAGACTTCCTGATAGACTCGGTGCGATGAACATAAAACTTAAGGCAACGCACCACATCCAACAGATGGAGATCTCTTTCCTTGTCAGATGAAGGATTAGGGCAGAAAGAGGGAACCACAATCTCCTGATTGATGTGAAACTCAGACACAACCTTGGGTAAGAATTCCTTGGTAGTGCGAAGCACAGCCTTATCCTTGTGGAACACCAGGTAAGGAGGTTTACAAGACAAGGCCTGTAACTCTGCTACCCGGCGCACTGACACCACAGCCAAGAGGAAGGCCATCTTCCAAGTCACAAGACGCAATGGAATGGAAGCCAAGGATTCAAACGGTGGTCGCTGTAGAACTCCCAGCACCAAATTGAGATCCCACTGGGGAGCAGGACTCTTAAAGGCAGGTCGAACATGAGTCACACCCTGGAAAAAGACTTTCACATCAGGAAGGACAGCAATCCGTTCCTGGAAAAACACAGACAAGGCAGAGGTCTGAACTTTGAGGGAACTCAGACTGAGCCCCTTATCCACACCGTCCTGCAAGAAGGCCAGGACAGTGGGAAGATGGAAGTCAAGAGACAACTTCTTGTCAGAGCACCATGTCACGAAAGTTGACCATATGCGATGATAGATCTTGGAAGACACAGGTTTACGAGCACTGAGCATCGTCGATACCACAGAAGGAGAAAAGCCTTTCTTAGCTAGAATCGAGGATTCAACCGCCATGCCATCAAATGGAGAGAGTGAACATCCTCTTTCCACAGATACCCCTGAAGAAGCAGGTCCGGACGGGCTGGAAGTGGGATTGGATCCTTCACTGACATGGCCATCAATTCCGGAAACCAGGACTGGCGAGGCCAGTTTGGAGCAATCAGGATGACAGGACAACGTTCCCTCTTCAACTTCTGGATAACTCTGACCAATAGAGGAAGAGGAGGGAAGATGTAAGCCAGGGAGAAGTCCCAAGGGATCGACAAGGCATCCACTGCTAGAGCAAGGGAGTCCCTCAACCGGGAGCAAAACACCGGAACCTTCCTGTTGTGTCTGGTAGCCATCAGATCCACCACAGGCATCCCCCACCGTTGAGTGAGCATGTGAAACACCTCTGGGTGCAGAGCCCATTCTCCGCTGTCGACGGTATGACGACTGAGGAAGTCTGCCATGACGTTGTCCACGCCTGGAATATGAACCGCAGAGATGACAGGCACGTGATCTTCTGCCCAAGACAAAATATCCTTGACCTCCCACCAGGCGGAACCGCTTCTTGTGCCGCCTTGCCTGTTGATGTAAGCCACCGCCGTGGCGTTGTCGGACTCCACTCTGACTGGAAGACCGGTCAATTGAGACTCCCAGTGCCTCAGGGCCAGCAGGACAGCTCGAAGTTCCAGAACATTGATGGAGAGCATGGATTCCTCCAGACCCCATTTCCCCTGAGCACTGAAGCGACCCCAGACTGCACCCCAGCCCCGAAGGCTGGCATCCGTAGTGACTGTGGTCCAAGGAGGAACTAGAAAGGATTTCCCTTTCAGGAGATGAGAGAGATCTAACCACCAGTGCAGACTCGACTCGACATGAGGAGGAAGAGAAACAGACAGATGTTGATGATCTGGATGATTCTTGCACGTCTGGATCA
The DNA here is from genome assembly GCA_037306005.1 of Rhinophrynus dorsalis. Lineage (NCBI taxonomy): Eukaryota > Metazoa > Chordata > Amphibia > Anura > Rhinophrynidae > Rhinophrynus > Rhinophrynus dorsalis. The sequence goes on along the minus strand of CM074719.1, from coordinate 461,762,008 downwards.
CGAATCTCTGAAGATCCCTGGAGTGGGCCATGGCAAATGGTACTGCTTCGATTGTGGAAATGAACTTCCCCACTAAGGACGACAACTTCGGAACTGGAATCACGTCCAGGTCCAGAATTCCAGCCACTCTGACAGCTATCTGGTGAGCCACGTCCTCTGGAAGAAACACCATGCATTGGCGAGTGTTGAACAGGAGACCCAGGAACAGAAGCCTCTGAGATGGAATCAAGTCCGACTTGTCCAGATTCAGGATCCAGCCATGACGGTTCAGGGTGTGCATGCACATCTGTAATTGCTGGTGGAGAAGCTCCGCTGAGGAGGCCTTCAGTAGGAGATCGTCCATGTAGGGGGTCACTCTGATCCCATCCTGATGGAGCACCGCTATCAAGGAGCCCAACACCCTCTGGAAGACCTGAGGGGCTGAAGTCAGCCCAAAGGGGAGCGCTGCAAACTGAAAGTGTCCCCTGTGGCAGGCAATCCTGAGATACCGCCTGCTCTCTGGATGAATAGGGATGTGAAGATAAGCATCCTGAAGGTCCAGGGAGGCAAGAAACTCCCCTGGAGACATTGCTGCAATCACAGAGCGCAGGGACTCCTGGCGGAAGTGGGAAGTCACCACATAGGCATTGAGATCTTTGAGATCCAAGATGGGACGGGCTCCTCCGTCCTTTTTGGCTACCACAAACAGGTTGGAATAAAATCCTGAACCTGTGTCCCCCTGAGGAACCGCCTCCAGGACCTCTTTGTCCAAGAGATCCTGAATAGCGTCGTCGAACAGACGCCTTTTTGTGGGTTCCTGAGAAGGACGAGTAAAATGGAACCGAAAAGGAGGAAGGGAAGAGAAAGGGATCCTGTATCCCTCTGACACCACCTGAAGAACCCATGGGTCCGCCACTGACTCCTCCCAAGTCCGGCGAAAGATGCGGAGACGACCGCCTACAGCCGGATGCGGACCCGGGTTCGGCGAGTCATGCCGAAGCAGTCTTGGAGGTCTTGGCCTTGGAGGCAACTTTGGGCCTCCAGGACTGTTTGGGCTTGGAGGAGGAGCGCGTAGTGGGAGGACCCGTTTGGGCCGAGGAGCGTGTCTCAGTCTGAAAGGAACGAAAGGACCGATTGCGTTTGGCTGGAAACTTTTTCTTAAAGACTGAGGGTAGAAGAGTACTTTTACCGCCAGTAGCCTCACTGATCATTTCTTTGAGTTCGGACCCAAAAAGCAAATTCCCCTGAAAGGGCAAGGAAAGCAAAGCCTTCTTAGAGGCTGTGTCAGCAGACCAAATTTTCAGCCAAAGAGCGCGTCTAGCCACCACAGAAGAAGTGGAGGCCCTCGCCATCATGCGCACAGCATCAAAAGCAGCATCAGCAACATAGTTCTGAGCTTCAGTGATATTAGCAAGAAGCTGCAACTGTTCAGATACAGGCGCATCCTGGCGAACCGCTTCAGTCAGTCGTTCAGTCCAGGCCGCAATAGCTCTATTAACCCATGCCACAGCAAAAGTGGGGCGCATGGCTGTGCCAATGGAGGCAAAAATAGACTTAAGAGAGAGCTCTAGTTTCTTATCCGTCCAGTCCTGCAAGGCAGAGGCATCTGAGACAGCCAAAGCAGTAGATTTGGATAGTCTAGACACAGGAGCATCCACTTTGGGAGGATGAACCCATTTTACCAGCTCCGCCTCAGGAAAAGGGTAAAGTTTGGCAAACTTTTTGGAGACAGAGGAAGATCTATCAGGATTCTTCCATGCCTCAGAGACCAGACGGGCAAGAGTAGGGTTAGTTGGAAAACAAACAACAGGCTTAGATGGCTTTTTCTGGAAAACATCAGTAGGATCATAAGTGGATTCCTGAGTCAGAGGAAGGTTGAGCGTATTCAGAACCGCTCTGATCAGACCCTCAGCCGAAACTTCAGGGTCACACTCATAGGGGTCCCCAATGGACCTGTTAGATTCAATAACAGTGCGTTCCTCAGCATCAGAATCCTGTAAAAGTTCTTCTTCAGAAGAATCAGTGATATCAGGAGCTCCCTGTGCTTAGGCAGGGAGGTCCTGATAGTAGAGGGGGTCTGCCAGACCTGGAGAGCCCCCTGTACCTGAGAGGGAAAGAGTTGAAGCGTGGATCTGAGATCCCTAGAGGCAGCTTTAAACTCCCTCACCCAAGATGGCTCAATAGCGTGGCTGGGAAGCCCAGGGTTGCTATCTTGACCAGTACAATTAGGGCATAGATCCCCCACATTATCGCCATCCAGCCCAATGTGGCAAGAGGAGCAAAACGCCATGGGGGTAGCGGACCCCCCATCCTCCTTAGACTTGGGTCTAGCCCCTAGCTCCAGTGAAGTAGACATGCTCACAGCGTCAATATACCCCACTAATAACACTATCACCCAGAAAAAGTGTTAAGATTAAAGTTTCACCCCAGAAATGTTCTAAAAACGGACTTATCTGGCCAGCGAAGGGTTAATCTGTTGAGGAGAGAGAAGGCTCGGTCCCTGCGTAGTGTACTCGCCTAGGAAAAGTACCACAAAATGGCGGCCGTCGTGACAGCCAAACAGAAACAAGCGCGAACCAAGCGCTCATGGGAAATGTAGTTTTTCCCTACAAGTACCCCAAACAGTGCCCGAAGCCCCCCCTGAACACCCCCCATAAATAAAACACATTCCGGATGATAGAGCAGGAGCCTAGAATTAAAATGAGCCCTCTCTGAAGTTGCTGTGACAAGCGGTTCCAGAGATATGTCCCATACTGTGAATTCCCATAGAGAGTAAAGGAGCCCTTGCGTCTGAGCGGGAAAAAGCCGCGCTTAAAGGCGCGGAACACCATTTTTAATAAAGTTTAAGAAAACATTAAAAAGTGCCCAAACAAGCATGAAACACATGAGAAACATAAATAAATGAATACCCAATGCTCCAAAACTCAGAGAATAACACAGAAATTGCATAAACTAGTAATAATGCAATAAAAACACCCTATGAGTGCTGGAGTGTATTAAAACTCCCAAATACAAGCCCATCAAAGGGACACTGTGGGGACAAGTGGACCTTCAGCACTCAATGGGTGACTCACCTTCCTTGCTGACTTCTGTCTTCAGGTGACCATGATAGGGAGGGAAAGAACCAGAGGTAAATTCCCCAACAGGGGAGCTGCTTAACACAAGCTGTCCCCTCTTCAGGGTATAGGTCCACAGAAAATCCCTGGAAGCTGCACCAGCCACTTTAAAGAGGGCAATTCACAGCCACGGTCACCCTCCTAATGGTGGTATTCCATATTTGAATAAAAAATAATAAAATACTAAGATGCATAGATGTTCTCTACCTGGTGTGAAGCACACCAGGAACAAATCAATATGAGTGGCTCTGGCCAGAAGGTGGCTTAAGTAAGAGGGGAGGCTCCGCCCCTTGCAAATTATTTGCATAATTGTTCCTGCCTATTAAAGGGGACTTACGCCTCCCAGAGTACCAGTGACCTGTATTGGACGACAGTGAAAAAGGGATAGTAATGTTTCATAATAAAACAGCTCTAATTAATCATCATAGTATTTGGACTTTGGAGAGTGTTATTTCAATTCTGTCAGAGATGTAGTTCAAGAGTAATTCAACGACAAAGTATCCCCCTCCTGCCCCTTTTACTGATATAAAACTGCTCAGCCACAGCAGAAGGGAGGTGCCCAGGTAGATTTCAGAGAGGGACAATCTTCAATTAAGAAAAGGGAAAAACCTGTCAAGGGGGGCAGGGCTTTCATTGTTCTCATAGGAAGAAGATTGTCCCCTGCTGTTATCTGTCTGGTCTATGGACTGCATTCCACATTTGAGAAGAGATGGCTTACACTAGGTAAAAGGGGCGGGAGGGGAAACTTTGCTTGTGAATATCTCTCAAACCATAAAGGTTTGAGAGATAAGACTTATATCGTTCTTCATGTTTTTTAATGCCTACAAAATAAAAATAAAGATAAAACGAAGTATTACTATCCCTTTAAAGGCAAAGTCAATCTGTAGTCTATCTGTCTCTCGTGTAGTCCCAAACTACCATACTGCATCCTACCCGAGTACAGATATTGTAGCCACAAACTAACTTCGTGATCTACCAATCCGGATTCGGAGACCTCAATGTAAATATAAAAATGATTTTAATATCTCTTATAATGTGAATAGAAGTCACTATCATTTCATAATTCTAGACCTCCATTCATACGTTACTTTAAAGTATACACCAACAAAGAAGTTTCCATCTCCCCAATGCAACCACAAAAGTCAGTCTACACCTATCATTATTTAGGAACTTGGGTAATCAGCACCACGCTTCAAATGCGGAATAGAAATTCTAATCAATAACAATATTTTATATCATCCTCTTCCAAGCGTGATACCATATCCTCTTATTTCCTGTCCATAACTACTCCAACTTGAGCAGGATACAGTAAAAAGGAGGCATAAAAAGAACAAAAGATACAGATATCATATTATTTCACTCATGGGTATCTTGCTTTCAATCTACAAAAAAGTAATTTTGAATATAGCAAATATGTATATAAAAGACTAAAAACAAACAAGTACATTTAAAATAGAAGCCTTTATGAGGATATTATGTGTATGGATCCCAATATCATTATTATATAGCGCAATATCCATAAGATATCCATATGAAATTACATGAACAATTGAGGCAATTGAATAAAAGTTATTCCTAGACAAAGCACATGACATCGTAATCCTTTTCAAACCTTTGGGATAACGTGTACCTAATGTAAATATCCAATATACTTCTCGTTTTAACATAATGGCATCCAAATTTCCCCCCCCCGATACCCAATGCAGTTTCTCTATTCCCTGTATTCTAAATATTTCCAAATTTCTTGCATGGGTATACTTGAAATGTGAGGAGATATTTGATCTGAATTCAGAACTACGAATGTCACTTAAAGGGATAGTAATACTTCATTTTAACTTTATTTTATTTTGTAGGCATTAAAAAAACATGAAGAATGATATGTCTTATCTCTGAAACCTTTATGGTTTAAGAGATATTCACAAACAAAGTATCCCCCCCCTGTTCAACCAGATCAGAAGGGAGATGCCCAGGTAGACTGCAGAGAGGGACAATCTTCAATTAAGATAATGGAAAAAGCTGAAAAACTTGTCAAGGGGGGAAGGGCTTTCATTGTTTTCATACAAAGAAAATTGTCCCCTTCTGTTATCTGTACTGTCATACAACCAGACTCACATCTGAGAAGAGATGGCTTACACTAGGTAAAAGGGGCGGGGAGGGGAACTTTGCTTGTGAATATCTCATAAACCATAAAGGTTTGAGAGATAAGACTTATATCATTCTTCATGTTTTTTTAATGCCTACAAAATAAAATAAAGTTAAAACGAAGTGTTACTATCCCTTTAAATGCGCGTTCAATCAATCAATCATTCTCGTAAAGTTCTTAGAGTTTTCCCTATGTATTGTACCTTGTGCAACTAATCAAATATATAATCCCTTTGGTGGCACAATATAACTTTTCATTTTAAAGGTTTTCTCTGTTGTATAAGAAACAAACTCTTTAGAAACATTAACATAGTTACAACATCCACATCGTGTTCTGCCACATTTATATGAACCGGCCATATTTAACCATGTTTTCCCTGACTTTGATTTATTGAACAAACTCAGAGAAACGGAATTCGATATAGTCGTTCATTACCTAATCTGTGTTAAACTTACCTGTCATCCACTGTCTGTCTCCTTCTATCTTCATTCTTTCTTCTCTTCTATCTTCTTTCTGCAAAAAAAAACCAACAAAAAAAAACAAGGATAACTCCAATGCGTAAATATCCGGAACACTAAAACATAGTTTAACCCCTTGAGTGCCTCAAAAGGGTTAAAGTAAGCAGTTGCGTGACAAATTTGCATTATAAAAATGCCCCCATGGATAGTAAATTGTTTCCAAGTTAAGCCAAGTAAATAGTATTGCCATAATAAAATGTCCCAAAAATATACTTAGCTTTTATATTTTTAATCGACGTCTCTGCCGCTGTGTGAGGCCGCTGAGGCAGAATCATGCACCACAGCCCCCCCCCCCCTCATCTGCATGGGCCGAATTATATGGGCAGTCATACTTCCAATTGTCTCACAGCCACTGTCTGGGATATGCTTACGCACCTTCCAGCCAATCAGTTTAAAGCACAGCCGGCCAAAGCCGATTGGCTGGGAGGTGCATAAGCATATCCCAGCCAATGGCTGCAAGAGAATTGTAAGTAAGACTGCCCATATATAAGGGCAGTCTCAATTCCAATTCCCTCAGAGCAGAGCGAGCATCGGCTCATGCAGATGAGGAAGGGGGAACTATGGTGCATGATTCTATCTCCGCCACCGCTTCAGCGCCTGCACACAGCAGCACAGACAGAGATTAGAATTATAAGAGCTAAGTATATTTTTGGGACATTTTATTATGGAAATACTATTTACTTGGCTTAACTTGGACACAATTTACTATGAATGGGGGCATTTTTATATTGCAAACCCGTCACACTACTGCATGCCTTGCAATGCTTTGCTTACCCCTCTGGCACTCAAGGGGTTAAACTATGTATTAGTGTGCCAGATATTTATGCATTGGATTTATACTTGTTTGTTTTTTTGTTTTGTTTTTTTTTACAGCAAGAAGAAAGAAGACAGAAGAGAAGATAGAAGAGAAGAAAGAAGGACACTGGGATGCTGAGGACTCCGCTGGACATCAGGATTAATGGTAAGTGTTACTTGTAATGTGATGTTTTTTTACTTAGTCGGGTTACCCTATGAGTGCCGGCGGGGTGATTATACCCCGCTGGCACTCATAGGGTTAATTCTACTAACATTTGACATGGTTTTGGGGTGCTTTTTTCGATATATTGATGTGGGGCTTAGGGCCCCATATCAATACATCCACTGAGGACTTAGGGTTATTTTTACTTTTTTCTCCTTTCAGTTTCTGCATTAGCTGTTTGAAGATCCGATCAGGGACTCAAGTCAGAATAAAAGTAGGTCTTAATTTTCCTGTGAAAACTTGAGTCCCTGATCGTCTCTTCATAGCAAACACAGGCATCTGAGTTGCAATTTACGGTGTTTTCATTATTTACTATGGATGAAAACACCTCTTAACTTTAACTCACGATGGCTCTTTTTTTGCTGGTATTTTTTCACTGCACAGGCATTTGAATAGCTTACTGTGCTTGAAAAAATGCCATCTGCAGAAAAAAACAGCCGTCACCAACATTTGGATTGAGCCCTTAATCAGTGGCTCTTAATCAGGGAAATCCTTTTATCCTGGCCTGTTTGAGGCCCTTGAGGACTGAACTTGGACAGCTCTGACTTAGATCACCGCAGAGGAACACTATCAGATTTGTTCTAGAATAGAAAATCAGTAGAAAGTCAGATGCCAGAGGGGTGTCCAAAGCATTCAATGGGAGAGATTCACTAAGCGATGATAAAATAAGATTTTAGTCTTACCTGTTAAATCCTTTTCTCTTAGTCCTACAGGTTATGGTAACTTTGGGTAGGCACTCTGCCCTTTAAGTAGGCAGGAACAATTCTGCTAAGTAAGTGCAGGGGTGAAGCCTACCCTCTAACCTTAGCTGCAGCTTCCTGTTAGCTTCAGTAAGTTTTGGAAAAAACTACAACAAGTAGTCTGTGAGGAAACAGAAGACTCCTGTGAGCATGAACCCAAAAGTGGTCCCCCACGTTCTGTCACAGGAGAGCCAAGCAAGGTCCCTTGACAGGGTGGGCGACCAGTAACCTGTATGGACTAAGAGAAAAGGATTTAACAGGTAAGACTAAAATCCTATTTTCTATGTCGTCCAATACAGGTTACTGGTCACTTTGGGATGTCTAACCATTAAGTTCCCCAGGGCGGGAAGAAAGGCAAGGACCAGGCGCAGGCCCCAAAGTCACCAGAGCACCAATGAACCTACAGATCATGAATAGTCCAACACTAACGGACTCTGAACAGGGGTAAAACAAACCCCATGAACTGGAGCACAGCACACTAAACTAGAGCCAACAGGGCTCAAAAGTGAACGAGTACTAAGAGACTAAAGAGATCCTAGACAGGCAAAGCTGCCTACAGGATCTTCCTCCCAAAACTGGCATCAGCCGATGCCAGCACATCCACACGATAGTGTTTAGGAAAAGTGTGCACAGACGACCAAGTGGCCGCCTTGCACAGCTGATCAGCTGAGGCCTGGTTCTTGTAGGCCCAAGAAGCCCCAATAGACCTCACAGAATGAGCCGTGACCCTGAAGGGAACAGGCTTATTCCAAAGTTCGTAAGCCTCATGAATCGTGGACTTGATCCAAGAAGCAATGGTAACCTTGGAAGCAGGCTTCCCTTCCCTAGGACCCTCAGGAATGACAAAAAGAGTGTCAGACTACCTCAAGGACTCAGTGCGATGCACATAGAACTTGAGATAACGCACAACATCCAACAGATGAAGATCCTCTCAGAAGTAGGGTTAGGACAGAAGGAAGGGACCACAATCTCCTGATTAATGTGGAACTCAGACACCACCTTCGGGAGAAACTCTTGTGAAGTGCGAAGCACCGCCTCGTCCTTGTGAAAGACCAAAAAGGGTGGTCTACAAGACAGGGCATACAGCTCTGCAACTCAGCGAACAGAAACAATCACCAGGAGAAAGCCCATCTTCCACGTCAGCATACGTAGAGGAATGGTAGCCAAAGACTCAAAAGGAGGACGCTGAAGTACTCCCAAGACCAGGTTAAGATCCCACTGAGGAACAGGGGACTTAAACACTGGACGGGTATGAGCAACACCCTGGAAGAAAACCTTGACATCAGGAATGATAGCAAGATGCCTCTGAAGGAAGACAGAGAGTGCAGAAGTCTGAACCTTAAGAGAACCCAGACTAAGACCCTTATCCACACCATCCTGGACGAAGGAAAGAACTGTAGGAAGGTCAAAATCCTGAGACAGGTCTTTGTCAGCACACCAAGACAGAATAGTAGACCAAACTCGATGGTAGACCTTAGAGGAAACAGGCTTACGGGCACTAAGCATAGTAGCCACCACGTCAGAAGAAAATCCTTTCTTCTTCAAAACTGAGAATTCAATCACCATACCGTCAAAGCCAGATGATGATTGTCTTCCTTCCAGAGGTAACCCTGTAGAAGAAGGTCTGGACAGGGGGGAAGCTGAAGAGGTTCCGCTACTGAGAGGTCCAGAAGCTTCAGGAACCAAGCCTGTCGGGGCCAGTACGGAGCAGTCGGAATGGCTGGGTAGCGCTCTGGTCTCAGCTTCCGGAGTACCCCGTTCAACAGTGGAACAGGAGGAAAGATGTATGCCAGAGCAAATGTCCACGGGATCGACAAGGCATCCACTGCCAGAGCCGGGGGACCCGCCCAGCAAGAGCAGAATGTTTGAACCCTCCTGTTGTGCCTGGTTGCCATCAGGTCGATACAAGGAAGACCCCACTGCTGGATGATGAGGATGAACACCTCTGGATGTAGCTCCCACTCTCCGCTGTCCACTGTGTGCCGACTGTAGAAGTCTGCCAGAACTTTGTCTATGCCAGGAATATGAACTGCGGAAATGGCAGAGACATACTCCTCTGCCCATGATAAAATAGCCTTGACCTCTAGCCATGCTGAGAGACTTCCTGTGCCAACTTGCTTGTAGATGTAGGCTACTGCTGTGGTGTTGTCTGACTGTACCTTGACTGGGCAATCCTGCAGTTGCTGTGTCCAGTGTTGTAGGGCATGAAATATCGCACGAAGCTCCAAGACATTGATGGAAATGAGAGATTCCTCCTGAGACCACCGGCCCTGAACACTCAAGTAACCCAGCACAACTCCCCAAATGGAGAGGCTGGCATCTGTCATCACTGTGGTCCAGAAGGGCACCAGGAAGGGTCTGCCTTTAAGGAGATTGTTCAGGTTGAGCCACCACGAGAGGCTCTGCTTCACTTGAAGAGGGAGGGACAGGGATCTCTCCAGGAGATCTGGATGGCCCCTGCATGCCAGAATTAGAAACCTCAGAAGTTCCCTGGTGTGAGCCATGGCAAACCGGACTCCTTCTATGGTGGAAATGAACTGGATCCAGAGACAGGATAGCCTAGACCTTCAGTGGTATCTGATGAGCCACTTCGTCCATGAGAAATACAATCCCTCTCTGAGTGTAGAAGAGGAGGCCAAGAAAGACCACCCTCTGGGAAGGAACAATATCCGACTTGTCCAAGTTGATGATCCACCCGTGATGGGAGAGAGCATGAATGCAGTCCTGCACCTGCTGGTGAAGGAGTTCCAGAGACGAGGCCTTCAGAAGGTGGTCGTCCATGTGTGGATCCACCCTGATGCCGTTCTGATGTAGGACGGAGATCAATGCTCCTAGGACTCTGTTGAAGACTTGAGGAGTCGTGGTTAGGCCAAAGGGGAGGGCAGAGAACTGGAAATGCCCTCAGTCGCAGGCAAAGCGGAGATACTGCCAACTCTCTGGATGAATGGTGATGTGCAGATAGGCATCTTGAAGATCCAGAGAGGCCAGAAATTCCCCAGGAGACATGGCTGCTATCACTGTGGACAGAGACTCCTGGTGGTACTGGGACCTAACCACAAAGGAGTTGAGATCCTTCAGATCCAAAATGGGACGACAGCCCCCATCCTTCTTGAAAACCACAAAGAGGTTGTAGTAGAATCCCAAGCCCCTCTCCTGAGGGGGAACTGGCTCCAGGACCGCCTTGTCCAGAAGGGCCTGTATAGCTTCCTCAAAAAGGTGTCTCTTTTCTGCTCCCAAGGGAGAAAGAGAAACAAAGGTCCTTAAAGTAGGAAGAGAGGTGAAGGGAATCCTGTATCCTGAGGCCACCACTTATAAAACCCATGGGTCCACCACAGAGGCATGCCAAGTTGAAAGGTAGCGGCATAGGCGGCCACCTACCTGCGTGTGGGGACCCGGGTTCGGTGAGTCATGCAGGAGGAGGTTTGGAAGCCTTGGGCATCGTGGAGGACTTGGATCTCCATTGCTGCTTAGGATTGGATTAGGAACCGTCTGGGTCGCCTGGCGTGAGTCTGCCTGAAAGGGACGAAAAAGTCGATTCCTTTTGACAGGTGCCTTCTTCCTTAGGACCACTGGCAGGTGAGAACTCTTCCCTCCAGTGGCCTCATTAATGAGATCCTTGAGCTCAAGCCCAAACAGGGAGGATCCCTGAAAAGTCAAAGACAGGAGGAGCCTTGTTGGAGGCCGTGTCAGCAGACCAGATCTTGAGCCAAAGAGCCCCTCTGGCTAACACAGACATGGTAGAAGCCCTGGCTACCATACGCACAGCATCAAACAGGGCAGCAGAGACATAATGCTGAGCCTCAGCAATGTTAGCGAGAAGTCACAACATGTCAGAAGTAGGGGCCCCTTGACGGACAGCAGAATTGAGCTGTTCAGTCCAAACAGCCACAGCCCTATTTACCCATACAACAGCAAAAGTAGGGCGAAGGGCAGAGCCTGGCGTCGCAAAAATAGCCTTGAGACAAGTCTCAAGCTTCTCATCAGTCCAGTCTTTGAGAGCAGAGGCATCAGCCACTGGCAAGGCAGTGGACTTAGAAAGCCTGGAAACTGGGGAATCCACTTTGGGGTGATAAACCCACTGAGTGAGGGCCGTTTCAGAAAATGGGTAAAGTTTAGCAAACTTCCTAGACACAGATGGTTTCTTGTCTGGAAATTTTCACTCCTCTAACACCCTCTAAGCGGTCAAGGGTGGGGTTAGGTGGAAAGCAAGCATGGGGCCTAACAGACTCCTGGAAAACATCAGAGAGGTCAGAAAACACCTCCTGCACCAAGGCAATGTTCAGGGTGGACAGCACAGCCCTGACCAGGCCCTCAGCCGAGGGGATGGGGTCCGCCTCAAAGGGGTCCCCAAATAACTGAGATGAAGGAACAGCTGAACAGTCATCATCAAAGTCCACCAACAACTCCTCCTCAGAGGAGTCAGACACATCAGGTACACCTGGTGGTTTAGGCAGGGAAGATCTAATAGGGGCGGGAGCCTGCCACGAGTGGAAGACCCCCTGTAAAGTGGATGGAAGCAGTTGTAAGGTGGACCGGAGGTCCCTGGTAGTAGCCTTAAACTCTTGCATCCATACTGGCTCTAGTGCATGGCTGGAGGTCCCTGCAGGAGATTCAGGGGCAGCAGCGCTTGCTGGGTAAATATGACCTGAGAATTCTCTAGGTAACCCTGCATGACATGAGGAGCAATGAGCAATGGGGACACAGACACCCCAGATTCCTTAGTGGTGGAATAGACATTCTCACAGAAGTCAACTGGTCAATAAATACTCTGCTCACCCAAAAACAATGTTTAAAAGTGTTAAAATAGCTCAGAAAACGTTATAATAAACATATCTGGCAAATAAAGGGTTACATAGCTGAGGAGAGAGGAAAAGTCCAGGCCCTGCTTACGATACTCGCTCTCAGAAAGGCACAAAATGGCTGCCGTGACGGGAGCCAATCAGAAACGAGCGTGCAAAGCAAGAGCTCATGGGATTTGTAGTTTTTCTGACAAAAGTACCCCAACAGTGCCCGAAGCCCCCCAAGCCCCCCAGCATGTTCAGAACCTTGACCGGATGACAGAGCAAGGGCAGACAAGAAAAATGAGCCATCTCTGACTTCGCTGTGATAAGCGGTTGCAGAGATATGTCCCAACTGTACAGCCCCTTTGAAGTGAATGGAGCAATGGTGTCTGAGCAGTAAAGTGCGGTCTTAAAGGGGCAGTACACAATTTCAACAAAAAATGAATAAAAGTAAATGTAAAGCGCTCTCAACCCCCCCCAACATGCCAAACCAGCAGTGAAAGGGTTAAAGTACCTCAGAAACCTGCTCCAAACACCCAGACATACATACAGATAGACCCAATGAGTGCTAGAGTATGCAATAGGATCCCAAACGATAAAGACCCCTGTGCGGAGGGGTTCCATGGGACATGTGGACCTCAGCACTCAAAGGGTTGCTCAACTTTTTTCAGAACTTCTTTCTTCAGACTACCATATATCAAGAAGAAGCCTCAGTGGGCAACTCCTGGGGAAAGAACTTGCTGCCAAGAATTTCCCCCCAGGACTTAGGTTCACAAATAAGCACCTGGTAAACTGAGCTATCCACATTTGGGTGATGGGAATTGTCAGTGATGGTAATCCGCCTAATGGTGGTATTCCATATCTAACAGAAAATAATAAAATTCTAAACCTAAACAGAACTGTTCTCTTGCCTTGTTGCTTGCAACGAGGAACAAAACTTACTGAAGCTAACAGGAAGCTGCAGCTAAGGTTAGAGGGTAGGCTTCACCCCTGCACTCACTTCTCACAATTGTTCCTGCCTACTTAAAGGGGCAGAGCCCCTACCCAAAGTTACCAGTAACCTGTATTGGCCGACAGAGAAAGAGGTGATAAAGTGGAGATGACTTCTCCAATTTATCACTTCTCCAATTCCTATGTTATTCTATGGAGCTATGCACTAAGATTTCTTTAACTTTTGATATCTTAGTGAATTGGCTCCATAGAATAACATAGGAACTGGAGACGTGCACTTTGAAGTCATCTCTATTTTATCTCCACTTTTTCAAATCTTTATCACCGCTTAGTGAATCTCCCCCATTGTGTTTGAATAAATCTCTGGCACTTAAAGGGCTAAAACCAAGATGGAAGAGAAGATATATGGTGAATATAAATAAGGGAGAACTTCACTGTAGCCAATAACAGACAGAACAGCAGGTTACCTCTATTGTGGATAAACGCTTCTCTCCACTGTCACTGCCGACACCAGAGTCTGAATCCTTCTTTATTGGGAAGATGTCTTCAATGCTATATGCGTCCCTAAAGTAAATATTATAGTGTTTAGATTAACATGTTTCTAAAGCGCAATCATGTGTACATAATATCCTAAGTGCTAAAGAATAGTAACACTTTATTTTTAATTTAATGTTCTGCAATTATATATGTACAGTCAATCTGCTAATACATTGTATCTGTTTTAAATTTTTACTTTTAATACAATCTCTCTGCAGTGTGTTCTGTCTGCTATCTTGTTTACATTCACTAGGCTTGCTTTCATATTCAATGACAGAAAACTCTCTGCAGACAGATCCCGAGAGCTCAATCTCAGGTATATAAAAGTGTAACAATATTGAAGATAGAAAAAGTAATAAATAAAAAGTACAGGCAATTTGACTTTACATATTATGTACGTGAATTAATAGGTTTATTTATATAGCACTAAAAGTGTACGCAGCTTTTTTACAATTTAATGGTTTAGACAATACAGTGTTACAAGTGATTTACACACTGGACATGGGGTCCCTGCTCAAAACCTTACAACGTAAAGTAAATAAGGAATACATACAGCTCATATATTGGTTATGTGCTGAATACAGTTCTAGCGTGCTGGTGAGGATAGTGTAACTATTTAAATAGATTACATGTAATTGTATATTATATAAAACCAAATTATTATATAAAACCAAATTAGAGGGTTACTATGAACAGTTTGACTTTCCAAGAGGTATCCATTCCATTGCAATGCATTGGATACCTATCTTGCACTCAAAGGGTTAAAGATTTCAGACACACACACACACTCATTATTCAAAAAGAGGCCTGATACATGTAGGGTGTTAGTTAATTAATCAAATTCTGAAGAGGTCTTCAAAGCATTGTGTGGAGATCGCTAGCATTCAAGGGGTTAAGAAAGCCCCAAACGGACTAGCATTGTCTTTTATTACCCATTGATGTGACTGGATGTGCTCCTTAGTGCCTGGCTTTGCAGGATTCTGAGTGAGCCCCTAAGCTCAGTTAGGGGATTTAGAGCTGTATTAACACCTTAATGCCCAACAATGTGCCAGGACTTGGTATTAAGGACCAGTGACAGCCCTGGCACGTTATGGAAGTTTGTGATCACAGCATGGCTATACGCCACGCTGGGATCACAGAACACAGCTGTGAAAAGAAAAAAAAAGTGCCTTGGTCCTCTAGGGTGCCCCAACCTGGACTGCATGGTCCTTAAAGGCATAGTAATACTTAATTTTATCTTTATTTTATTTTGTAGGCATTAAAAAAACATGAAGAACGATATAAGTTTTATCTCTCGAACATTTATGGTTTGAGAGATATTCACAAGCAAAGTTTCCCCTCCCGCCCCTTTTATCTAGTGTAAGCCATCTCTTCTCAGATGTGGAATCTGGTTGTAAGACCAGACAGATAACAGAAGGGGACAATCTTCTTCCTATGAGAACAATGAAAGCCCTGCCCCCCTTGACAAGCTTTTCAGGTTTTTCCCTTATCTTAACTGAAGATTGTCCCTCTCTGCAGTCTACCTGGGCACCTCCCTTCTGCTCTCGCTGGGCAGTGTTCCATCAGTAAAAGGTGAGGGGGATACTTTTTCATTGAATTACTCTGACAGTATTGAAATAACACTCTCCAAAGTCCAAATACTATGAAGATTAATTAGAGCTGCTTTTATTATGATACATTAATATCCCTTTAAGGCATCTAAGGTGCTGCATCCATGTGGCATACCAAATGCAACCAGTGTTCTCTCCCAGGTGAGCAGCACTGAAAGAGTTAAATTTGGACAGGGATGCATGGTGCGTCCATTATTCCAAAACACTCTTCCAGGGCTGGGTATGCACAAATTTGTGTTGATTTAAATGTAACTTTTAACCCCTTGAATGCTAGTGGTGTCTCTAATGCATTACTTAATAATGCTTTGTAGACTTCTGCAGCAGCATTTGATGGGTTAATAAGAATTTTCACTTGTCTCCTACGGTACAACTGGTTTGCTTTAGAACCTGCTCATCTTTAGCTTCCTGAATACAGCTATGAATCTTGTGTTTATGATTCAGAGGGATGTGTAACGTATTGGTTTGCAATGAGTTGTACAATTCACTGGTCCTTATAGTGTTATGTAGGTTTTGCAGGAAACTAAGATGACAATGGAGGGGATTTACTAAGCATTTATACAGTGGTAATAAAGATGTGATAAAGTGGAGATGACTTCTCCAGTTTATCAATTCTCCAGTTCCAGTGTACTGTGAAGCCAATGCAGTGGAGTGCAATGGAGATTTTAGCGCATAGGCTCTATAGAATAACATAAGAATTGGAGAAGTAATAAACTGGAGAAGTCATCCCCCCAATGGCGTAACAATGGTGGGTCCCTACGGGGGGTCGCAGGATGCGGCCAGGCCGGGTTGCAGGTGCGACCCCTGCAATCTCCTTCCTCCCGCAATTAGGTGAGGTCTGTGCCGTCTTCGACACAGATCTCTAAAAGCTGAGCGGCCTCTTTCTCACTCTAGTAATGCAGAGCTCCGGGAGATGACATCAACTTCCTGCGCTCTGCCTTACTGAAGAGAACACACGCGGGAGCTCAAGCTGTAGAGAGGTCTGTGCTGAAGGAGGAGAAGACCTCTCCTGCCACGCCGCTGGACCACCAGGGAGGTAGGAGCTTGGAGGCAATGTGGATATTGGAGGCAATGGGGGAAGCAATGTGGAGACTGGGGCATTGGGGGAGCAAAGTGGAGATTGGGGCATTGGGGAAGCAATGTGGAGATTGGGGGCAATGGGGGGTCAATGTGGAGATGGGGGACAATGTGGTTGGGGGGGCATGGCAATTTCTTCACTAGGGCCCGGTGGCTTCTAGTTACTCCTCTGATCCCCACCTCTTTATCAATCTGCCCCATTGACTTGCTAATTAGACACAATCATCACCATACACAAAGTAATGCAACAAATTAATTACATAAAGGTGGATAACAACACAGACTAGATTACATTCACTTGTATATTACACTACTTTGAGTGCCAGAGAGGTATTTAATGCATTGCAACACAATGCACTGGATACCTTTCAGGCACTCAAAGGGTTAAGTGTTTTAAGCTATTTGAACTCAGTTTCCATAGCTGTTAGACAAACACCTTTAGTTATACGGCAACTTTCTATATATTTTCCACTGCCCCTTTATGCTAACTATTTGTCATTAGCACAATTAAAAATGATCATCAGAATCTGTGAATGGGGGGTTGAGTCCATCATTTCAAGGGTTTGTAAGAAAGTAGTATACCATATATATTCATATAACGCACAGCACTGCTATGCAACACTTTGCTCTACAATGGGACGTTTGTCTTCCTGTTAAAGAAGAACTATGCATATATTAAGAATAAGTGAAATAATGTGCTTAACTGTGTTGCACTTTGTTTGGTCTAGAATTTTTTATTGTCTTCATAGTACATCAGCCATAGTACATCAGCGTTAGACACATTAAAGTGGAGCTTTCACCTTAAAGTGCAACTGTCAGGTTCCAACTTACCCCGCAAATTTGTTTATCCTACCCCCATTAGCTTAAATCCCCCCCAATGAAAACTGACAAAATGTTCCCCCTTGGATCAAGAAGCTACCTTCTAAGTTAGAAAGAGGGAGACTTCTGCCATCTTGATGATGTTCAGAAAGATTGGCAGCTCTCTCCCTCTACCAAAAGCTCTCCCCATTCCTTCTTCTATCTGGGAAGCACATTATGTTACAGAGAAGCATGTGGAATGTGCTGCAGTCCTCCTCTTCTTGTGTTTAACCCTTTGAGCGCCAGAGGCTATGCAACACATTGTTCTACGATGCATTGCTTACCCTGCTGGCACTCAAAGGTGATTTGCTATTTTTGTTCCCTGCTCCCATCTTGCTGGGACATTTTCCACTCCCTGCAGCTCCTCTCGAATGGATGTATCAGTACCCAATAAATTTGAACTGTATAACACTGGATACATAAGTAAAATAATGATAGATTAAACAGAAAAACAGTGCAGCTCTGTTCAAGCTTTCCTCTTACTCGTTTTAGTGAAAATGAATGGAATGGAAATGTGTTGACTAGTTCCGTGATCATTCTTTAAGTGCTGTTCCACAGTTCCTCAATCATTGCGCATTGCAATGTGATGGAGTAATGCTAGTAGGGTTAATCTATCACACTGCAATGCTTAATGATCGAGGAACTGGGGAACAATGCTTAACTCTGTGAGTGCCAGAGAGGTACGCATTGCGCACCCCTCTGGCACTCAAGGGGTTAATGTTTGAGGAACTGAGGAATAATGCTTAACGATTGAGGAACTGGGGAACGCATTTCCGTTTCATTCATTTTCACCATACCATGTAAGAGGAATGACATATGGTAGCTCTTGTGAAGTAGGAGTTGTGCTTTCCTTTGCAATGTGATGGAGTGACACCACTAGCATCATTCCATCATATTGCAACACTTACTGACAACTCCTGACATTTTTCTATTTAATCGCCCATTGTTTTACTCATAGGGATAGTAATGTCTATATTAACATTTAGCTCCAAGTCTTCTATATGGTTTTTATAACATGTATCACTATGTTTAATTACTTACAGTTTTGTAGTTCAAAAGATATTAAAGCTGAAAAGATAACCCTCCCGCCCATATAGAAAACTGGGAGCTAAACTTTAATATAGACATTACTATCCCTTTAAGTCTCCAGTGTCATATTGCTTTATCCAAGTCTAATGCTTTGGGTACTGTTCATTTATAACAACACATTGCATGCACTCTAGGCACTCCAAGGGGAAATCTGTCATGTGCTCGCTCCTGGGAGAGAGGTGGGAAGAGATTTTAGGGGACGTCCTTGAAGAGCTGTGCGGCGGAAAAAGAAGTGATGTCACTTGGAAACTTTAAAAGCTTTTATCTAATAAGGTATGGCAATAATTAAAAAAAAAAAAAGTACATTCTATAGACAGTTTTTATAGATACATCCAATAAGACAAAGTGTCTTCAGAATGAAAGTTCCCCTTTAATTCAAGTTTGCACATTAGAAAACTACATTAAAAACTCCATTTGCCTCATGTTAACCAAAGACAATCAAATGTACAGTTAAGGAGATATTCATACTTGTTCATATTCATATGTTGATGTATGCTAACTGGTACCCGTGTGGTACCAGTGGCATGTCTTATGCTAATGAATCTCTGTGCTGTACCATTTAAACGAGTGTGGACAACTCCTAAATTATACATCTGATGGAACTTTGATTAACACGACACATAGGAAGTTTTGAATGAAGCTTTCAAATATGTAAAGAAAATTCAAGGTGATAGTTCCACTTTAAGAGCCACCAACTCCTAGGACATAGTTCCCCATTACAGGCACACTGCAATCAAGATCAATCAAGGAAAAAAAAAAAAAAAATATATATATATATATGTATATATATATATATATATATATATATATATATTGCAGATACTATGAGCAAAATATATCAATAGCATTTCATAGTGCTCTGTGAAGTGTTTCTATTAAATGTATTAAGAGCCATTCAATCATACAGACGTATTTCCCCTTTAATATATTTGAATTTCCCTTGAGTGTCAAAACAATACTCGATCAACTCACCTTTCTTCAGCATGCTGATGTAGAATAGGCCTTTCAATGGAATGAAGATAAAATGTGTCACCTGTCTTTTCCATCTGGCAAGACTGTATACTTAAATATTTGAATATGTGCACTATGCCCTTTATACAAATCTATAAAAAGATAAGAGATTAAACATGCTTACCACTGAGTCCTTGTACATATCTATATACACAGAATACACACATGTCCTGAGCCTTTGTAGTGACCTCTTTCCCTTCTCTTTATCCTCACCAGGGTGAAGAAAAATATGAGGAATCATTTACATGCAGTTTCAGTCTTATTGTGATTCTCAGCTCTGACAAGCTGACTTGTCTGTAGCCTAAGTGCCTGAATGGCGAATGGCCACCAGTTGAAGCAGCTGATTAGTTGGGGGCCAATAGCCAATCATAAGGCAGTATTTCCACCAGCCAATCAGAGTAGAGTGTTATACCCACCAACTAAGCACAGGGAGAGTAAATGGCATGGAAGAAAGGAGATCAGAGGGGGCTCTAAGACCAATAATTGGTAATTTATTTTCACCAGTAAAGTGCCTTAGAAAATGGTGCTGTACCAGCAACACGGTACTGTTGGAAGGTCTGATATTACAGTGCAGCAGTAAGGATAATATTCATTTTTTTATTAGGGCCCTTGATCCAAAAGAGACAAACCAACTACACCACAGGAAAGAAATATACATTTCCATCCATTTAAAATGGAGTGTTAAGCCCTTGATTGCTAAATAGGTCTCCAGTGCATGTCAAACAATGCGCTGAGAACCTTATTAGCATTCCAAGCATCATTTAAATCAATGGAGATTGTGGAATTTTGTATTTGTCCCTTATTGTTCCATTTAGCAGCCACAGCAACTGTAGTTTTCTTTAGAACATATGGCCCTTGATGTAAAATAAATAAACAAATAAAATAACATGCTGTCATTAACATTAATGCATCAAATTCAAATCAACAATCTGTATACTATGATTCCAATCTTCCCAAAAGTGTGTATTTTGCCTCTAGTAGATGAACATGTTCCAGCCTCCCCTAGAATTCAAACTTTGTTTATAGAGTTGCTTCTTTAGTATATGAACGATTGTTCTTCCCTGGATGGACCCCACTCCTCCCACATGGAGTAAATGGAAGAATCTAGTTAATAGTAGTGTACTGTGTCTCTAAGTACTATATATGTGGTGAATAGGCAAAACGCGTTGAAGTTTCCATGAGTCTGAAGATGTGAGTCATCCAAATTGATAAGCACTGTTTACTTTTGTTTCGAATAAAGCTTTTCTACGTCTTTATATATATATGGACGTGTTTATTTGCATGGTGCAGTGGACTTCAGTTCGTGTGTATGAAAGTACTATATATCCATAGAGGAAACCCTGGAAAATTGATGGTTACAGTCTTATCTTTCATTTGTGGACTCTGCAGACTGCCTCTAGCACATGCTATTTCTGTATCTTATCAACTAGTCCTTATGTGTGTGGGTGTGGGTGAGTACTGTAGAGTATTTCTTTTGTCGATTGTTGGTGATCTCCCCACAGCCCTACCTCTGCCACCTCTATTTCCTCTCACTTACAACTGTGAAGCATGTGGTAGTTGTCACTGATTGCATTACATGTTATTGTACCTCATGAAGCTGCTGTAATACTGCATCATCACATATGCTATTCCTTCTAGCACTGCTTTTATCTTTTTTTCTGTATCACTTCCCCCGTTTGCTTAAATATGTTCAATAAAACAGAATTTGAAAACGAAAAATCAAAACGTTGCTAGAGAGGAATACCAACACAAAATAAATAATGAGCAACTCAGGAGAGACTGCAAATTGCAGAAGATTTAACAAGTATCTCCCTCTAGATTTTAAGGTTTTACAAGCAGGGCCCTCATTTCCTTTGTGTCATTCTTTATTTACTTTATTGTTAAAGCCCATGTCGGATTTGTTTCCTGTTGTACAGAGTTATGGAATATGTCTATATAAATAAAGATTATTAATAAGAATAATATTGTGATGAGTCATTTATTGGATCTGGTCTCCCTTCCTCTAGATCTAATGTGCACCTCAAATCAGAATATTATACTCCCTTTGGTCAAAATGAAACATGGTACATATCCAGTGAGAACACAACTCCACAGTAAAAATGTATTGATTTATTCCACTGTTCACAGCTTGTATTCCGGAACTGATCGTGTACTTATTACCCACATAATCAGGAAACTAAAGAGGTGCCACTGTGGAGAAAACCATGTGCACCATAGGAGAGATATAAAATGTCCTACTGATTTTTAAATGGTGCTTTATCCCTGAAATGCTTGAGAGGTCTCTAACTCCCAGGGCTGATGCAAGGATTTTTGGCACCCTACGCAAAACCTCATTTTGCCGCCCCCTTAGCTCTGCCCCTTGTGTCCCACCCCTTTATGCAAAAGTTCATGAGGCTCTTAGGGTGACCACATTTCCTGTCTGCCAGTCAGGGACGCTGCCAATGCAAGAGTGGCAGAGTACTTCTCACTGACTCCTGTGCAGCTGTGAGGTCACGTTTTATTTCATGACCTATTAACACCTCAATATGAAACTTAATAAATTATATAGAACAAGATGGAAGTATTTTATTTACACAGACTAATTTATAAACACAGCTACTGAAGTTTACACAAACATTAATGTGAGTTTTATTACTGTGGAGCAATGTGATACACTTATATACACACCACTAAGTCTGATTCCTATGATTAAGTAACTTTGTGGACGAAACGTGTTAGGTGAACAAAGTATTCCGTTTTTATAATGGTAGTTTGTGTCATTTGATGATTACTCTTTGTTAAAGAGTTTTGTAATGTTTTTAGAATTTTTTGAATAAAGACTTCTTTTTTACAATTAAGCCAAAGACTACACGGGGCTATTGTATGCTGAGCGGGTCCGTGGAAGCACTCCTCTCCTGTTGTCGTTTTGTTTGTTGGAGTCTTTGGCGGGTGCTGTGAGTGGTGCTCCGGACCTGCACCACGAATACTTTTCAGTGAGTTCCATTTAAATTGATGTTTTGACATTATTGTTGGAGTACGGCTGTAGCGTTCTCATAGTTTCCATAATTATAGGTGGTGCCATCCCTGCTAACGCCTTGAATTGCAAGGCATTGGAGACCTCTCTAGCATTCAAGGAGTTAAAATTGTGGATTTTTACCTGCAATGCAGTTGGTTTGTTCCAGAATAACACATACCAGAGAGAGAGAGAGAGAGAGAGAACGGCTCCACCCCCCAAACAGTACAGGATCCCAGCAATCCTCAATATGTATTCCTGTCCTCCAGGACAGGTTTGTTTAGGGTCAACATTCAGGTTATTATTTTGATGCTTACCTGTGTAATCTGAGGCCTCAGGTACCATTCTCTCCTTCTGCAAGGCCAGGGAGGGGACTCAAATACCACTCTTTACAATCCCTTACACTCTTGACCCAGATGGGCCTGCTTTGAAATGGTTGGCTGCATCTTGTATAAGCGAGGTAGCTGCGTTATGTGGAGCTAGGCCATTAGATATCTTCTTCAGTACTCTAGAAACCATCTTCCTGATCATAAGCTTCAGGTAGCACTTCTATGGCACCAGAAAGTACTCTAAACACATTGGAAGGGAGTGGGTTTACCTTCAGTTATGGAGTCCCACACTAGTGTATTAAGGCTTGCCAGTCTGGTGGCCTCTTTCCTCTCACTGCAACAGCTAATATAGCTCCAGTGTCTCTTCAGGACCTCCTCAGTAAGAAGTGTATACCTACCTATTATTTTTCTCTTATGCCACTTATTACTTACTTTTGCTGTACTTTTTACACCTATATTCTTGGGGGGGGGTTAATGTCTGAGCTTGCAGATTCTACTCTTTAACTGAGGAGACATTGTATGTCTTGTGTGAACTTCTTTGCTTACAGGATACACCAAACGAGTTTGTGTTTCTTGCATTTGGACAATATGACTGTTGGAATGTCCTCTGTGATAGCCTGGTTCAAGACAGTGTCTCAGGATACAGAACAAGATCTTTGCTGTCTACGAGCTAATGAATAAGATCATCAAAAAGAACTGGACACCAATGAAATGAGAGTATCCTGTCTCTCCTATTTACATCAAAGATTCAAAGAAATAACATTTCTGGAGCATTTCACTAAACTAGACATCCACAAAGCTAGACTAGATGTCACTGGCTTTAAAAATACCATGAATAAAAAAGCTGAAATGACCCTTCTCGGATGCTATGGAGCAGCAGTTACCCCATTCTGGCCTGGTATAGCTACCACCTGAATCGTCGGATCTCTCTGGGAAAGGCTTGGCCAATTTAGAAAATTATATCCTTAATAAAGTCTCCAACAGGAGATCTGGTCAAGTTTATGTCTATTACCAAACTTGCAAGCGATTTCCAATATGATCCTTCTGTTGAGAGAATTTTGTCAAGGACCTTAGTGCTAGCTGTGGCCAACAGAAGATCTCTGTGGCTTAAAGGGATAGTAATACTTCATTTTAACTTTATTTTATTTTGTAGGCATTAAAAAAACATGAAGAATGATATAAGTCTTATCTCTCAAACCTTTATGGTTTAAGAGATATTCACAAACAAAGTATCCCTTCCCTGTTCAACCAGATCAGAAGGGAGATGCCCAGGTAGACTGCAGAGAGGGACAATCTTCAATTAAGATAATGGAAAAAGCTGAAAAACTTGTCAAGGGGGGAAGGGCTTTCATTGTTTTCATACAAAGAAAATTGTCCCCTTCTGTTATCTGTACTGTCATACAACCTGATCCACATCTGAGAAGAGATGGCTTACACTAGGTAAAAGGGGCGGGAGGGGAACTTTGCTTGTGAATATCTCATAAACCATAAAGGTTTGAGAGATAAGACTTATATCATTCTTCATGTTTTTTTAATGCCTACAAAATAAAATAAAGTTAAAACGAAGTATTACTATCCCTTTAAACAATGGCCAGTGGATTTATCTGCATAAACTAAATTAAAACAAGGAGTTCAACCCACACAAAATCTTCTATTTCCACCTAACAAAATCTTCACAATAAATTACAAGTCCAGGAAATCCACCTCACAAGAGGTCTGAGGCCTCCAGGAGAGGTCCTCATGAATCTCATAACAAGCCTAAGTTCTGATGCCAAGATATCCATTCCAACAGAATGAAGATTACACACTTTTCTGTCAGGATGGAGAGAAATCACAGAGGATTATTTCAGATGAATATAACATAATGATCTCTCTTCCTCCAAGCAGATATGAATCCCCAAGGTCCCATGAAGTCATCCAAGAAGGTAGATCTTTCACAAATCAGTCCAAGTCCTAGCTGCAGTCACAGTTCTGATTTCAGTCCCAAAACAGTTTGAGAGGAAGGGAACCCACATGAAAACAGTGATCACTCACAAATTCATATTCAATCCATGTTTCAAGTTGGAAGGTTTGAAATCTGCAGTGAATATTCTTCAACCAGGAGAACACAATATCTCCAATTTACAGCCCTTCCTTTTGAATTGTACTCATCAACAAGAACAATCACAAGAGACATTCCAGTAGTGTGAACAAGTGGACAACTGGCTGGTCTAAGCAGCAGCCCCTCAACTATTGTTAAGGGCTTTAATATAGTTTAGGAGGGAATTTTTCAAAAAATAGCAATATGATAACAGGAGGTCATGATCTAAAGTTCAAGGGTGGAAATTCCAGAGTCTATGAGAAAGCACTTGAGGAGAATGAAACATGTTTATAGGTCACTTCAGAGAGCTGGTAACATCTTTCCTGCCTCTGCTTAAAGATGCCATCCTTGCCAATTTTGCAATAAAGTTTTTCATTTTTATGAGCCACCTGTTTGCTAGTGTTTGGACTACAGAGTGCCATCCCATTCCTTGCAGCAGTACACGTTTTTCGGGTGTGCCCGTTTGGACTGGAGCACCTGTGCACACAATATGTTTATTTTATTATATGAAATGTATGGGAGATTTGTTTGGTGTTATAGCACCCACTTTTTGTTTACTGAGGAAATTCCAGTGGCTATTTGTGTAATTACATCTTTACAGAAGGGATTATAGATTCCCAGCAGAGGTTGTAGGGACAAAGACGTCAAAAATTCCAATGATAGCTATGTATGAGTATGCAAGACTGAGTACTTTATTAGATAGCGAAATCAACTGACTGGATTGGCCAGATAGGTCTTTTCTGTCATCAGAACATATGTTTCTACTTTTCACAAAGCACTATAAAAGTGATTCTCGACCATGGGGCACTGGCACATCCACTTGGGGTGCCCCCTTTTTCCATAAAGACTTTTACAACAATGTGAATGCTGACTTTTAAGTGTATATTTATAGAAACTGATATATACACAATATGTTTCTGACTGTGAGAGCTTAGAATAACTATATTTATATACTTGGCTACACTTGGCAGAACTATTCATAAGTCTGCTATATCATGGGATTGAGCTCTTTTACCTCTGGTGTGTGCTACTGAGACGTCAAGGAAAGACAGCAGTTGCTACATGTCTATTTCCTTTATTGTCTCCATAGAGCCTCCTCCCCGGATGCCAGTTTTGTACTTATGTTTCTATATTAAATACATGGGAGGGTGGTCTTTTTGAAGTTTCCTGTCCTATCTGGGAGGTGTGGGGGGGTCTCATACCTTATTTTGCAAACAGGCTCATAGTTTTATAGATTTGTTCTTCGACTCGGTCAAATAAAGTTGCATAATTACTCACAAGGCCGAAAAAACATCTCACTCCAGGGATAGTAATGTTTCACAAAAACAGCAGTTCCAATTAATCTTCATAGCATTTGAGCCATAGAGAGTGTTATTTCAGCCTTGTCAGAGCTGCAGTTCAATAGTAATTGAATGATAAAGCATCCCCCTCCCAACCCTTTTACCTAGTGTAAGCCACCTCCCCTCAGATGTGGAATCAGGTCTTAAGTCCAGACAGCTCACATCAAGGGACAATCTTCTTACTGTGAGAACAATGAAAACCCTTCACCCATTGACAGGTTTTTCAGGTTTTTCCATTATGTTAATTGAAGATTGTCCCTCTTTGCAAGTCATCTGGATAGTCTTGCTGCTCTGAGGTGAGCAGTGTTACATCAGTAAAAGGGGTGGGAGGGGGATACTTTATCATTCAATTACTCTTGAACTACAATTCTGACAGTATTGAAATACTCTCCAAATACAATGAAAATTAACTGGAGCTGCTTTTATTGGGAAACATTATTATCCCTTTAAAAATAAATAAATAAAGGAACTGGTAAACATTTTGTTTTAAATTACTAAAAAAAACGGCTTTAAAAGGGATAGGTCATCTTTAAGTAAAAAGAAAAAAAAAATTAGCAACTCACACAAGAATTGACACACACACCAGGCACTGTAAATGCCAGCAGCTTTTCTTCTGATCTTTTCACTTATCAAGAGATTCAAACTAAGCAGTCTTTTGATCTAAAAAGCTTTTATTTATCAGCTAGTTACAAACAATTCCAGTATAAGTATATGAGAATATTCTATGTATGTGGCACACCTGGTTGAGTAGATGTTTTGATAAGGAGTAAGGGTAGAATGACTATTTTAGGGGATTTTATAGAATCAGAAAGTTATAATAGCTACTGTAAACTACATAAGATATATTCTGATAGAACATTGTGCATTGATAAGTTCTGTGCTTTAAAATATCCTAGTGACATTGCAAGTTTGATACAGCTAAAAACACAAAACTACTTATTTTCATCAAGTTGTTTGTATTGACCAGTGGTTCTCCACAATGACCATGCATACCGACTTAGCATTCCACCTTATTCCTGTGAAGATTTAAAAATTTATTAATATAGAGTTTAAAATGTATGTTTATGAAAAGTGCTATGTACAGTATGCTTTTTCATTATGATTGTTGGACATATATATATATATATATATATATAAGAGATGGAAGCACTCACAATTAAAGAGACAAATGCCCGGGTGCTATCGACTGGCAATAAATGTGTAAATGAAGAGACTGAGGCACTCACGGGACTTCCAGCATAAGGAAAATTAAATTTATTACTTCAAGATCGACGTTTCGGCCAGGCTCAGCTGGCCTTGAGGAAGACCAGCTGAGCCTGGCCAAAACATCGATCTTGAAGTAATAAATTTAATTTTCCTTATGCTGGAAGTCCCATGAGTGCCTCGATCTCTTCATTTACACACACATATATATATATATAGGTCCTACAAAGTTTTGTAAACTGCATGCCAGGGCTGCCTTGAGCAAAAAAGAACCACTGGTATAGAATACTGTTTTACCTATAGGTAAGATAAACATGACTAAAATCTTTAAGGAAAAATAATGTCCATTAGAATGAAGCTGTGAGGAAATACTTGTTGGTAACTAGATCACAAACTCTAAAATACAGGCAGGCAAACTTACTTTCCTTCCATATGTCTCTCACTGTAGGACTGCTAATCCTACACTTAGTATTGAAGATAGCAACTTGCAGTGTTTGGCCAATAAAGGAAACTAATAAATCAATAAATAAAGAAGCTACAGAAATATCCAATGCATTGCTTTGCAAAGTGAGACATCCCTAGCATTTAAGGGGTTAAGGAAAATCTTGTTCATGAAGGCAATGCAGTAAGGAATGGAAAAATAGTCCACCTTGTAATCAGAAATATAAAATGCAAGAAAAGCAAACAACAGTAAAAAAACAGTGTGCTCTATATAGAAGTGTTTGTGGTAAATTCATGGCACATACAGTGTGTGGCAGACTTGACTAAGCCATCTTATTGCACTGTATCTAACTCACCTGTGCAGGTGGAGACTGAAGTGGGTTGTTCTCAAGTACTAATGATTGTAATTGCATCATCTTTCTAAAACAAAGTGGTAGAACCAGCACTTTATTGCAGGAAAAGTCTAATTTCACCAAGGGAAGATCTACAATTTCTAAAGAGAAAGAAAGAAGTGTTTAGACTGTGTGATGTGACATTTACCATATATTAACCCCTTGAGGACCAGGGTTGTATGCAACCTTTCAGTCCTCAAGTGGTTAAAGATGTTGATGTAATACGAACTAGAGTAATTCTGGAGTACGTTAATTGGAATAAAATGTTCCATTGATTTAAACAGGGATTTCAACATCTTGAATGCTACAGGGGTCTTCAAAGCATTCCCTCGCCATTTAAATCAACAGGAATAAATGGAATTTTAGTTTTTCCCCTGTGGTCTCCAGAATAACTCCATGGGGAGATACACTAAGCGGTGATAAAGAGGAGATAAAGTGGAGATGTCTTCTCCAGTGATATCACTTCTCCAATTCCTATGTTATTGTATGGAGCCTGTTCACTAAGATCTTCAAAGCTGAAGAAATCTTGGTACATAGGTTCCATAGAATGACATAGGAATTGGAGAAGTGATAAACTGGAGAAGTCATCTCCATTTTATCACCTCTTTATCATCGCTTAGTGAATCTCCCCCAAGAAGTCATCTCCACATTATCACCTCTTTATCACCGCTTAGTGAATCTCCCCCAGCTGTACTTAGTACATCAGCCTCACTCACCACGCTTAGTGTTTTTATAGTAGATTTTCTTTTCTGATTTAATTTAGAGCAAAAAAAAATATTCTGATTAACCCTTTAAGGGCAGAGATGTGTGTTCATAATTTAGTGCACACACACACACACCCTGGTCCTTAAAGGGTAAAAATCCTTGTATTGAAACTAAGCAAATAAAAAGCATATTTTTTAACCCTTGGAGTACCACAGGATATACAAACAATTGGTATTTTAGCACTATATAAGTTTATTCTACGCATTCTTGCCTAACAGAAAATCATGGCTCGCATGCACTGGAGATCTCTGCGTTCAATGCATTAAAAATCACACTTTTATATCTATGGGAATTTGGTTCCTTTCTACACTATATCACAGTCGGTTTGCTCCAGAATTGCATCTCTTTTGCCTGATAAATAAGGCCCCTGAGGTAATACAGGGATGCACAGTTCTATAAACACAAACATGTTCCCTAGCATAAATTTTACCTTTAGCTTCCTTCCATGGTAATACATTTTGTATCCGGATTTTTTTTTTAATGCAGTATTTTCATAGATTTTGGCTTTTTAATTCTGTCATGTGATGTCAGTTCTGTACCGCAGTCGTCAATCATCCCCTCCCCAGTTGTTCCCCGTTACCTCCTCTGATGATAATGAAGGAATCCAGCGTGAGAGTCGGAGCACTCTCTTGCCAATGAGAGCGCTCTGGCTCACATGCTGGATTCCTTTGTCGGAGGAAGAGGTAACAGGGAACAACTGGGGAGGGGAAAAGACGAAGACTGATAGGCTGCGGTACAGAGCTGTACTGCAGCCTGTCCTGAACAGACATCACAACACAGAAATAAAAAGCCAAAAAAAAAAATCTGGATACCAAATGTATTACCATGGAAGATTTCTTTAAGATGAGGTTTAATGGAGGTGAGAGTTCCCCTTTAAATATCTTGTTGATTTTCTAAGTAAAAAAGAGTTTAACACAATCTCTGTAGTGAAAAACCTTAACCCTTTTTAGTGCCAGAGGGGTACGCAACGCTTTGCTCTGTAATGCGGTGAGTACCCCACTGGCACTCATAGGGTTACAACTTGACATATTTATGCAAATTGTAATGCACAGTTACTATTTATTTCCTGAATTTAACAGACTGCAGAAATAAAACAGAAAATGTGACAAGTGAAGAAATTTGGCCATGCTTCCAGTTGATCCACTAGTGTAATTTTTTTGTAAGGTCTCAGAACTTAATTGACTCGTTTGGCCTTAATCAAATTTAGGTGATTACAATTCCAGAGCTTAACACATTCCCTGACATTTTCAAATATGTCCTGAAGAGCACTTACAACAATGTTACACATTTAAACACAAGAAGAAATAAGAAAAGAAAATAACACATTCAATTTAATATACAGTTTCAGGGTGCTTTTAAATACAATAAAGCAGTTATTTTTAGGGATTTAAAACTGGCAGAATATTCGATTTTTGGGGGGCTGGTTATTGCAGGCTTTCAGAGCTCTGTAGAGAGCAGATTGGCCTCCCTCTTTCATGCACTTTGTTATAGTCATTGAGCTGTTAGCAGTGGAGCAGACGTTATAGGAGGTATGGAGAGCAGGAGTAAGCGTACCGCTTAGGTAGTGTGGCAGCTTTCCAGAGGACTGGTTACAAACTAGACAAGAAAGGTGAAGGGTATGTCTGTATACAAGTGTTAGCCAAGATTGGAACACTGTAGCATTTACTAAATCTCCATGATCAATGACTGGTATTATCATGTTTTGTACATTGTTTTCTTACCATGGGACTTCGACTACATTTGTTTCTAAACAGAGCACCTACTTTAGTATAAAGTTTGAATGGTAATTTATAAGAGCAAATGTGATTTTGGGATTTAGCCACATACCAAGATATTTGTAGGAGTTAACTAAAGCCAAGTTACAATTAGACCTTGTTGCAATATTTTTTTTTAGTGATTCATCTTTCAGCTTCAAAAAAATCGTGTAAACATGCCTCGAGGTGTGATATGTTTGGATTTTTAGTATAGATTATGAGTTGTCTACACACAACATACAATGTACATCACAGACAGATTTTGTTTGTAAATAGTGAAAAAATAGAAGGAACCAAGAGAAGCATCTTGGAAAGGAAAATACTGTCATCAGTAAAGATATATTGAGTTCTAAGCAGAAGCAAAACCACCTAACAGATTGATTGCCTAAATCTGCAATTGTGAGCTTATTTATCAGAATAGTATGTTTACTGTATCAAAGGCCTCTGCAAAATCTAGGAAAATAGCTGCAGTAAGTTCATTGTGTTCCAAGTCACTCTGGATTTCATTACATACGTTTTGAAAGGCAGCGCCCATTTAGCGATCTGCACGAAAGCCAGAGTAAAGTGGGGTGAAAAAGTTTGTCATTTGGTAATACTTTCATAGTTGCCAGTGGATACATTTTCAATGACTTCAGATAATATGAACAATAAGGATATTGGCTTGTGGTTTGATACTAAGTTTCGATCACCACTTTTGTGGATAGGTACAACTCTAGTCTCTCCTCTGGCTTTGGGTATACTGTATAACCCAGTGACAATGAAGCATTAATTAGGGATGCGATGGAATGGGCAGTGACTAAAGCCCTAGCCATTAATAACATTGCTGGTGGTCGGCTGATAAAAGAGAATATGAAACATAATTCAATTAGGGATAAAAAGATGCACCTTGTTTCCTAAAAAAAAAAAACAATAGATGCACTTGATATGTTTATATTAAACATACTGTAGGTGCATTCACAAAGCTGGGAAAAAGTACAACCCTACTGCACAGATTTAATACATATAACC
This sequence comes from Rhinophrynus dorsalis, assembly GCA_037306005.1. Taxonomy (NCBI): domain Eukaryota; kingdom Metazoa; phylum Chordata; class Amphibia; order Anura; family Rhinophrynidae; genus Rhinophrynus; species Rhinophrynus dorsalis. The sequence continues at coordinate 461,730,279 of CM074719.1, read as the reverse complement.
CTTAACCCTTTGAGTGCCAGAGGGATATGCACAAACCACTGACACTCAAAACGTTAATCAAGAAGAAACCAAGAAATGCTACTTGCATATAGTACTTTTTTTTTGTCAGCCTGTCTCAGGAAGTCCTGGTTTCACCCCTCTAAATAATATATTTGTATGGTTTGGATTGGTATGATTCATTTCTACATTGACGTTTTATATTCAGCTCTGTATGAATGAATGAATGAATGAATATGCTTATTCATATAGCGCCACAAGTGTACGCAGCGCTTTACAATTTAAGGGTTTAAACAATACAGAGTTACAAGTGCTTTGTAGAGAGAAATATTGGGTGTGAGGTCCCTGCCCAAAAGCTTACAATCTAAAGTGGTAATGGCAGACATACAGAGTACATAAGGGTCAAGTGCTGAATACAGTGTTAGTTCTGATGACAATAGAAGACATCAGTAAAGTAAATCATTTATAAGAGCGTTTATTGTACAACATCAGTGCCTTCTAGCATGTTGAGATTTTACCCATGAGGTGCGTTTTTAAGTGAGATTTGAAGGTTATCAGAGAGGTGCAGTGGTGCAGGGTGTGAGGTAGAGCATTCCATAGATACAGAGCAATGAGAGAAAAAGGTTTGATACGTGACAGGACTGTAGACACAAAAGGAGCTGAGAGAAGAAAATCATTGGCCAAATGTAAATGGTGGGATGGGGTATAACGGGAGTCCTGTGATGCTGCTGGGGACGAGATAAATTACACAATTTGCGTCATAAAGGGATCAGGGCTTAATAGCGAATGGGGAAGGACTTAACAGATGTCAAAAAGTGGTAGGAATAGGCTGGGGAAGGAGGAGAAGTAGGAGGGGAGTGGGAGGAAGAGGTTGGGAATGAGCAGAAATGGGCAGCGTTTCATTAGAAACTCCCCACATCCAGAGAATCAGTGTCTGTCCTGAGGACGCGGTACTCAACAGCAAAAACCGGCATTTCCAGGGAAAATCCAGAGAGTTCCCACGTATGATGAACACACACTGAGTAAAGGTGGTGCAAGTCTGGGGTAAACCTACTAATCTCTGTAAAAGTAAAGCTGCCCATTGATTTAAATGGATCTTGTAACACCGTGAATGGTAGAGAGGTCTCCAAAGGATTTCTTTGCAATGCATTGGAGACCACACTAGCATTCAAGGGGGTTAAAAGCACCATTTAAATCAATAGGTTTTTTTTTTTTGGAAGATGTATTTATTACCTATAGTGTACTTCCGCGTCAGTGTTCATGAGCCCCAGCTATGCAACAGAAATGCTTTACCAGGGCAGGAGATCCCAATAGGCAGAGTAGGCAACTTCCTAGAGCTCCAAATTTCAAGGCTCGGCTGAGATGTACTGGCTACACCCAGGCACAGACTGGGACAAAAAATAGGCCCGGGCATTTAAGGCTAGGCAGCCCATTTTTATTTTTTGAGCAGCCCATGGGGGGGGGGGCAGCCTTCACTGACACTGACTGTTGGGTTGGGCTGTCAGCCGACGGTGATCGTGGGCAGAGCTTATAATCATGTGCGGTGCGCCGCATGGCCGCATGTTGATTGCCCGCCAACCAGGAAACTTGTAACGAGGTGGCGGTCTTTCAGAAAGTGAAAGACGGCCCAAACTCGTTTAATGATTTTTTTTTTTTTTTAAAAGCCCGGACCGGCCCACTGGGCAAATGCCCGGTATGCCCGATGGCCAGTCCGGGCCTGGCTACACCTACATTGTGGAAGTGGCCAGAGCAATCTCAATGTCCCTGCAACAGATTTATATCCCTTTACAAACTATTATTTAGCCCCTTGGATTCTAGAGAGATCACCAACACATTGCAAAGCAGGAAATAGTTAATGCATCTGGGGGTGGGGCCATGTGAGGGACAGGGGTGTGGTCATGGGAAGAGCTAAGGACATCTTGAGTGCCTTACCTAGTGGTGCCAGAGATGTAAATCCAACCCTGTGCTTTACTGAACTGTATACAGAGAAGGGAAAACATACAAGTGTAAAGCTTTAAATTAGCAGTTTAACTCTTACCTTGAGGTAGGACCTTCAAGTAGTTTCTTCTTAGATTCAGTTCTCTGAGAGATTTCAGAAGACCTATTTGCTGTGGCAAAGATGTGATTTCATTGCAGCTGATGTCCTGCACAAACACGTCATTGACAAAAGGAAACACAATCTAGTTTACTATTCTTTAAAGCAAGGGTGAGATATACAATGCTTCTCAACCTATAAGCTGAACTACAACTCCCAGCATCTACAGCTGCCTGTTGTTTTGACCATGCCTGGACTACAAAATTATAACCACATGTGCAAAAGTAGAGGTCAGAGACTGCTGAACTAGGCTCATGAGTCTGCTATGGTATGCAAAGAGCTCACAAAGATTAGTGTCCTGAACCCAGGGTGCAATCTCTTTCAGTTCACAAGTGCCATACACAGAGAAGAGATATTCTGAAGCATATCATACTGGTAATGGTGGAATCCAGACATAGGCCCCTTGCTCACAGGTGTCTAGAGGGATCAGCTGCACCTCAATGATGAGGCCCAATAAGGCAGAAACATACATTCAGAGTGGAATTGTCTGGCATTTCAGGGCTGAACTGTCATTTGGGCAGGGCCAGTAGGATATGCTTCAGAATATTTCTTCTCTGTGTATGGCACTTTTGAACTAAAACAGATTATACTTTGGGCGCAGGACACCAGTTCTAGAGAGCTTTTTGCATACAGTTGCAGGCTTATGAGCCTAGTTGAGCATCCCTGTTAATCTGAAGCCCAGGGGAGACCCACCATTGGCTTCTGGCCTGAAATGAAAAGCAATTTTATGGTATAACTCCTAACTATTTTACTCTACTTCCCATCTGGCAAAGACTTTCCACCAAAGCCCTGCAAAGACACAAGAGTAATGGCCCAATAATCCACTCTTAAAGGATGAGCAAACTTTTTTTTTAATAAATAATACATATGTTATGAGTCTTTTTCTGCTGAACAAAACAAGGGAACACCCACTTCAAGGAGAAGCATAGTTCCGAAGTTATTATGTCTTATGTCATTGTTTGGGTTTTTTACATTAACAGTGCCACCTAGTGTTCCCACAGTTCATCTAAAGTTCTACAAGTGTTCAGAAAGTTATTAATTTGCATTCTTTAGGAAAGGAGGGTGAAATCACTGACTTTAGTTCTCTATATGTGTTAGTAACAGCTGCATGACTGAGATAGTCTGACCTGTTATAACTTTTTAATATAGCAAATGCCTGTCAGATCCTAACACCTGAAGAGATTCCCTAGATGAGTGAGCCGTTTTGTGTTTATAAGGGTTTGGGAATTCTGCTATCAATATTATTATAGAAGAACAAATAAAGTATTTATATTACTATATTTGGGCTTTTTTCCTGCATTATATTTAAAACAGATCACACTATGAGACACATGTTCAAAAAGAAAAGTGGCGGAGTTCTGTGGCAAACCATTTGCACTGTAGGGGAGAACTAGAAATTCACATTTATTTAAATGGGGATTTTAACCCTTAGAATGCTAGAGAGTTCTCCAACACATTAAAAAGCAATGTGCTGGAGGCCTCTCTAACATTCAAGGGGTTAAAATCCCCATTTAAACCAATTGGAATTTTAGGAATTTTTAGTTCTGCCCTAGAGTACAAATGGTTTGCCCCAGAACTCCTCCGCATATTTCCCGGTTTTATAAGATATCTCTCGTGATCACATATTCTAACTTTACCTAGCACCCTCTATTTCACTGTTTGTTTTCTATACTGTATCATTATTTAAGAGTAGCAGCTTTACACAGTATTTATACACATAGCTGGGATCTCACCGAATCAGCCCCAAAGACTTCGGGTTTGCAGTTAAATACTGGGACTCCGGGGCAGAGGCTGATTCGCATACACAATACATTCACAAGTGGGTGGGGCTTAATTACAAGTGGGAGGTGGGGCTTAAAACACAGTACAAATTTTGGTCAAATATGCTGGGGATGGAGGAGAAGTAATGGGAGGGACATACAGGGCAAGGGCAGAAGTGGGACGAGTTCCCCACACCCAGAGGAATCAAACTTTGCCCCAGAGTCTCCAGGGCAAATCCTGGGAGTTCCCAGCTATATGGATTCTCTGGTGGTGCCCACTTCTGCTCTTTCCCACTTTTCCATCTTCCCACCCTGCCCCTCCCATTTTGCACCCATTTTTTATCCTTCCCAGCATGTACCTCCCATTTCCCACTAATTTATTTTCCTTCCCACCCTGTTCCTCCCATTTCCCACCCACTTCTTCTCCTTCCCCACTTTGTTCTGCCCACTTCCTGCCCACTTTATGACTCAGTCGGTTAAGCCTGCCAGCGATTAATCTCCACCCCTTTGTGACGAGAATTGCGTCATTTATCTCCCCCAGCGGCACCACATGAGTCCCCTTCTAAAAGACAAAGTTCCCAGGTATGTGTATACACCAAAATAATTTTCTAGTTCTTTATTACACTACCTATCACCTCCTTATTTCTTCGTTTTTCTGACTTTTTTATTTGTCCCCTATGATGCAGATAGTTTGACCCACTTGCCCCACTGATGCTGGGGCCAAGCTAAATGTACCGTAGGAAACATACAACTCTTACTGAAGTAAACTAGCTCGTCACCCCCTTCAATGCTACAGAGGTCTCACAGTGTACTGGATATCGCTGTAGAATTCAAAGGGTTAAGGAAACTGTTTTAAGTTAATGAGAATTTGTATATGTCCCTTATACTGCCCAGTTTGTAATTGGTTTGCTCCACTTTTCTTAGCACATCAGCCTCAGTATGCCTATGCTGGCTATAACCCAGCTTCTTGATAAACACGGTTTACGTACAGCGAATTGAAAGAATCTAGTTGTGGCCAATGTCCTGCATATTACACTCATCTAGCTTCTTGGAATGCTAATTGTATCTGCGGCCAAGATTTATTCAGCTATATGATGCCTGATATAAAACAGGATACCAAAGAACCTTCCTTCCTCCCACACTAAAATAAATGTGCTGTTGCATAATGCATTATTAGGTCTAATTACATACTATCAGTAGTCTATGTTTTATCAGCTCTGAAAAGAGTTCTTCAGAAAATGTATTATTGCATTTCAATCATTGCTACAGCTAATGTCCATGCTGCAGAAGGCAGTGAAGTTGTTAAAGCTGTTTACATTTGCTTAACGGGTTTCAGGACTGTCCAGAAGTGGTTCTTCAGTTGTTGGTGGGGCTTCAAATCCCATCATCCTCAGATGGCCTTTAGCCTGCTGAGGATTATGGGAGTTGTAATGCAACAACAGATGGAGAGTTACAAGTTGCAGTTTAGATACATTGGGACTTCCCACAGCAAAAGAGCATCAGTTCCTATTCAACTACTTTGTGGCAAGTTGAAGAATTGCCAGTGATGTAAAAGCCATGAATTTAAAAGGATAAGTAAAATTTTGTTATGAATAGTCATATATTATAGGGTTTTTCTTACAGAGTAAACTGCTCACAGTTGCTTTGTTCTCATCATATTTTATAGAGACCTGCAACTCATGTCTCCCACAGAATGCAACAGAATGCACATCAGGGGCTCAATTTTATTTGGGCCTTAAGAGAAATTAAACTAACTACGGTATCTTTAAGTCACAGTTATATATTTTATTACCAGTGCTATGACAAACTACCGCCAGTTAAAAATGTACCACAGCATCTAGTTTAGTGCACACTGACATCAATAATTTATGGTACCTCACACACAGAACATAATTTATGTCTCCTCAGAAAACAAACACACATTGAACAGTATGCCTCATTACATAATTTATGTCTCATTTGAAGACACAACTCCTATTGGGTGATTCAATGGGGACTTTATTGCTCCCATTGGGTGATTCAGTGGGGGCATGTTTATCATACAGTGAGTTGGCCCGCCCCCTCCAGCCCGCCCACCACTATCCAACTGACAAAAAATATATATATATACAGCTGCCACTCGCTCCTGAAGTAGGGGATATCAATAACTTCTTCTGGTCCACACACGCTCTCACTCAGGATGATGACCCCACAAACACACTGTTTCACTTCCCACAGATAACTGTAACCCTCCATACACTCAGTTTCAGTACGAGGGTGTAATGTTTCCATAAAATACAAACACTCAGGAATAAACTTAATAGCAGCTCTTTTATTTAACTCTTTACATCTCTTCAGTCTACCTCACTGTCTGTTTTCAACTGTCACTCCTCCACTTCTTCCTTCCTGATTCCCACTGTTTCTCCTTAAAGGGAGAGAGAAGCTTTGCTGTATGTTACAGAGGGCAAGCCTCAAACACCACTTTCAATTTGTTCCCTCAGCATATTGCTATGCTGCCTCAAATGAAGAGCCACCGTGTGTTATATTGCTATGTCACACACACTCTCACTCACACACTCACATGCTCTCACTCAATCACACTCACAATCACACACATTCTCACTCAATCACACACTCACAATCACCCACACTCTCACACAGTCACCCACACTCTCACACACCCTCACACACCCTCACACTCTCACACACCCTCACACTCTCATACACCCTCACACTCTCATACACCCTCACACTCTCATAAACACACACTCTAACACACACTCACACTCTCACACACCCTCACACACTCACTCTCTCACACACACACTCACACACACTCACTCACACTCTCACACTCTCACACACCCTCACACTCTCACACACCCTCACACACTCACACACCCTCACACACTCACTCACACTCTCACACTCTCATACACCCTCACACTCTCATACACACACTCTCATACACACACACACTCTCACACACACTCATACTCTCACACACACTCACACTCAATCACACACACTCATACACACTCACGCAATCACTCACATGCAATCACTCACACGCAATCACCCACTCCTGCACTCACACGCACTCACTCACATTCACACCCCGGGAGCCAGCACAATCCACCTTCCACCATAGTCTCACTCACACCCCGAGAGCCAGCATGATCCACCTTCTACCATAGTATGTGCAATTACCACATGCATTTCAACTACATGAATGAATGCCACTCACTCACACCCCGGGAGCCAGCACAATCCACCTTCCACCATAGTATGTGCAATTACCACATGCATTTCAACTATATGAATGAATGCCACAGTGGAGGCATACGTACAAACACAAACTCATTACAATGACACATGAATCACCCTCTTCACACTTCTGTGTGTGTGTGTGTGTGTGTCTGTGTGTGCCTGTGTGTTCCTCACTGTTTGTGTTGCATATCTGCATCACACTCTATGCGTCTGCATGTTGTGCATTGCATGTATGTGTGTATGACTGTTGCTCTTTATACATCTTAGTGCATGCGTGTGCATTTGCGTGCGTGTCTGTGTGTGTGTTTGTCTTGCATCCGTGTGCATTAATTCCCTATATATCCTGACGGGCAGCGCCGTCTCACATTGCTAGTATATATATATATATATATATATATATATATATATATATATATACACACATACATACACTAAACACACATATGCATATGCTAATTTAAAGGATCAGCAGACATTTTTACTCTGTTGAGTGAACAATCCACTTATACAAGCCTTTTCCTTCCACAGTTATTATAACACAATCTTGTTTTGAAATTGCAGTTTTCTATTGTGGTCATCAGGCGATTTGGTCTTTATCACTTATTATGGACAGTTATACTCAATGACTCAAGTTCGCCAACAGAGTACACTACATAAAAAATTGCCCTTTGGAAGTTTGATAAAAACCTATGAATGAAGAATCTCCCAGCAATTATAACATTTTTTCATAGTAAAAAGAAAAAAAAAAAATACTGAACTTTTAAACTTTTACTGGATAATCAGAACCCTGTGAGCTCAACCAGACAAAAGAATGGATATGATACATATTCTGACAGATCAATATCACACTTGGTAAAGAATTGCCCTGGGAAGTAATAGCCTACAACAGTGGAAAAAGTAAAAAAATATACCCAGCACATTTAAGTAATGACATAGGGGAAAATAATAGTTGAATGGCAGGATATATCAGAAGCCTGTAGACAAGGAACTTTAAAAGAGCAGAAAACATTTTTTTATGAAAATAAATATATATATTGTAGGGTGTTTCCTGTTGAGTAAAAGAAGTGTTCTCCCCCTGCTGATAGATGCATATTTCCAGAGTTTAGAGTTTAAGCGTATTCTTTTTTTTTTTCACATTAGTAGTGCTCTCTAGTGGTCAAATTCCAAATAGTTATTCTGTTACATTCTAATGGAGAGGAAAGTCAGTGACTTACAGTTCTCCATAGAATGTGATAGAAACTGCCAAGTCACTTCCTGTCAGTTAGAACAATCAGGAGGTAAACACAATAAATTCACTTCCTGGTTATTTGAACTGTTATAAAGTTTGAATAAAACAGCTGACTGGAGTGGGTGTTACCTTATTTTACTCAGCAGGAAAAGCTCTATAACCTAACCATAACCTTTAAGCACACTTTGTAAACTGTTCCAGTCAAGGATTTTCTTTCTCAATAACGCAATCTCGGCTCTGCTGAAGAGCCTCTGACAGTCCCGGGACCGGATTTCCCTGCAGTCAGCTTGAGAGCTGACGTCAGGGAAAGGGGAAGGGGGAACTTTAGTACATAATATCTCTCAAACCATAAAGGTTTGAGAGATAGGACTGGGGGCATTTAATTTAATTATTTAATGCCTATAAGATTCACTTTTTTTTTAAAAAAAGTTGGCAATACTATCCCTTTTAATACAAATGGACATGTGGTACAACTGTATGCAAAACTTTGGGCACCTGTGTCCAAATTACATGTTTTGTTGATTTTCTAAGTGAAGTTAACACAATCTTTGCAATGAAAAAAGTGATATATTTCTGCAAATTGTATTGCACAGTTACTATTTATTGCTGAATTTAACAGATTAAAAAATAATAAAACAGAATAAATGGGATGTGCAAAAGTTTGGGCACCCTATACGTCAGTACTTTTTAAAACCCTCTTTGGCTGGAATTACAGCCTCCAAATGTTTCTTGTAGACCTCTAACAGTCTTTCTATTCTTGCTTTAGGAATTTTGTCCTACTCTTCCTTGCAGAATGCGTCTAGTTCACAAATATTCTTAGTTCGTCTTGCATCCATGATTTTTGGGGTCTCCCCATAGAGTTTCAATAATATTCAAAAACCTCAATCTTTTGTTTCTTTAAGTACTTCTTGGTTGATTTTGAGGTATGTTTTGGATCATTGTCTTTTAATAGCCAACATCTTTTCAGCTTCAGTTTCTTTATGAAATTAGCTTCCAGGATTTGTTATTAATTAGTAGAATCCTTTATTCCCGCTACCCACACAATATTTTCTGTGTCACACAAGCTCAAAGCATAGATCCAACTCCATGCTTAACAATTAGAAATGTGTTCTTTTCTTCAAATGCTTCTACTTTTTTCTCCAAATGTATCTTTGGTGATTGTAGCCAAAGATTTCAATTTCAACTTGGTTTCAGAATGCCTCTGGCTTATATAAGTGTTGTGTTACGTACTTCAGATGTTGACTTTTATGATGAGACCACAAGTAAGGTTTCCTTCTGATGACTCTTCCATGCATATCATGTTTGTGTAAGCAACACTGTACAGTGGACTGGTGCATCCCTACTCCCATGCCAGTGAAAATGTTCCTGCAAGTCCTTTACAGCGATACAGAAGTTTTGCTTTGAATTCCTGATCATTCTACAAGCAGTTCTATTTGAGATTTTCCTGGTCTTCTAGATCTTGTTTGACTTTAACAGTTCCCCTAACTTCCATTTCTTAATACATTTTTGGGCAGTGGAAACTGCAAGCAGGAAGAATTTAGATATATTTTTATAACTTTCCCATGCTTTGTAAGAATCAGTTGACAATTATAATTGTTTTCTGATCCTCTGTCAGCTGTTTAGAGTAACCCATTGTCACGGTTCGTAAGCAAAAACAGGAATCAGACAGTATAGTAATCACCTTTATTAGAAGTGGTAATAAACAGCAAAATATAACAGCGAGTCTAGAGGAAGGAGCAGAGGGTATTCAAAGGGGCGAAGCCTCTATCAGAAATAGGAGGCCGCCTCTAAGTTCCCAACCTGCAGAGACTAGGCCGAAGCCAATGGTAGTCTCATATGCCAGACAGGCACCGCATAGAACGGTCTCCCCAAGGATGATGTGGAAAGGAGACTGACTCATGCCTGCAGTCAGTAATGGGAAGGACATCTCTCCCAATGGATGGCAACAAGAGAGGCTACTGACTCAAGCCTGCAGTCAGTAAAGCAGAGTCTACCAGAGCCACAGGTCCGCACCAGGTTGATATCTGACTCAAACAGAAGACCAATGGAGGGGTAGTCAGACAGAGCCACAGGTCAGCACCAGAATGGTTATCAGACTAAGCCAAGGTCATACACATAGCGGTTAGTCAGACAGAGCCACAGGTCAGCAACAGAACGGATAGCCAAACAAGCCAGGGGTCATACACAGAACAGGTAGTCAGCCAGAGCCACAGGTCTGCACCAGATTGGATATCGGATGAATCCAGGGTCATACACGGAACAGGTAGTCATACAGAGCCACAGGTCAGCACCAGAACAGGTAGTCAGATAAACCAGGTAATACACGGAGTAACAAGGCTAATGAACTGCACTGGACACCAACGAAAGGGAGAATGAGCCCTGTGTCCAGGCAGTCTTTAAAGACCTGCCCCAAGGAGGGAGGAGCACAAAATTGGTCAATATCACTTTAAATGGTGCGCATGTCCATGCTCCTGGACGTGCGCCTGATTGTGACATCACCCGGGAGCAGCCGGACTGCCGAAAGCAGGAGCGGCTGGAGCTGAGAAGACTACAGAACACGGCTGAGCCTCGAGGGGCAAGGATGCAGCCGATGCCACCAGAGGTAAGGAGGCAGCCGTCTCAAGCAGTCGCAGCTGGCACACTGTGACACCCATGGTTGTTAAGTGTAAATGCAACACCTTGAGATGTTTAAAGAGTCAGGGAATTTATTAAAGCAGAACCATTGTGAAATCGTGAAACATACAACACTCGTTTGTTTAAAATGCCCCTTTGACCACTTGAAACTCTGTCTACTTTGTGCAACTTACTTGTCATTTTCATTCCAGATGAGCGAGAGAGGTGCCATCTTAACCCTGTTGAACAAGATTTGCAGAACTCTGCCCATCATTTGCCTGCCCCTTTCCTCCTTCAGTGTGTCTATAGAGAACCCTGCAACAAATAGAGATATGAAGGAGAAAGCCAGACAATAAATACACAGTAAAAAGCAACTTCCTGCATTTATCAGTGCAGTATGTTACTTTTTAATGTGTATGTATGTTGCAAGCAGCTCTATGGACACAATCAATGGGACCGACGGCACTGCAATTTGATGCCTGCGGCATTGCACAAGCTTCATGATAACATAAGAAGGTACATTTTAAAGGTGTTTTAAGAAATAACGGGGCATTTTTAAGCAAAATTACATTTCTTGATATAGTTGTTTTTTCTTCCATTATCATGTGGAAACATATTGTCTTGAGTTGATAATTCCCCTTTAAACTCTGGAATTGTCATCACCTAACTTAAACTGAGGGCTAAATAAGTCGCTTAAGTTACAAAAAAATTACACTAATGGAGCAACTGGCAAGGTGCCCAAACTTTAGCACATGCCACATATATATTTTAGTCTGTTAAATACATAATAACTGTGCATTACAATTTGCAGAAATAGGTTACATTTAAATATGTTTGGTGCAGAGGTTGTTAACTTCTTTTCAATTAGAAATACAACAAAACATGTCATTTGGCCAACACTTTTGCATACAACTGTATGTTGAAACAATTCATACTTTACAATTCTGATAGTCTACTGTAAGAAATATCTGATACAATTAGCTGGTAAATGTAACCAATATAATGTTACAGCAATTATAATAAGAAATAATGGAGCAATTCTGAGGCAAAGGAAATGTACCATAGGTAACAAATTAAAATGTAAACTTATTTAAACTGGGCTTTTAAGCCCTTGAATGCAAATCACACTGTTTGCCTAAAATAGTACATGCTAAATGTAATCTGTACTATTCTGAAACAGTGGACAGGTCTGGGAGTGGGGTCATGTAATGAGTATGGGTTAAGGGGTGCAAATGTGTTTTGTCTATAAGCTCCTGTACATTCAGATCATCTCACTGTGTCCTTTGTTGAACCATGGTAAGATTTCACGTGCTGCTGGTTTCATCATCTCTGACTGTAATTTCTGACAAATCTAACACCATAGCCTTTTCATTTTCCTTTCAAATATCAAGTTTAGTAAGTGATTTTGAAATAATTCCTTGCCAGGTTCTGTTTTATTTCACAAGAAACTACCAATTTTCAACTCATAATCCAAAGGTCACTTTTTCCCAGAAGGTACAATAATTTGGGCTCACCTTAGATCCCTGAACCCAAAATTTAATGAGTGGGATGATAAAATCATTGACATACCAGTTCCATTAGCTGCTGTAGTTGACCTATTTCCTCTGGCAGGGAGCCGAGCTTATTATTACTTGCAATTAGAACTTTTAGAGGAAGACCACATAGGCAGGCTGGCAAAGAGGAAAGTTGATTCCGACTGCAACAGAAAAGAAAACAATAGCATTCAAGCCAAACTATAATTTGCTTAACTGATTCACATAGGCTTTAGAAAAGAGCTGCAAACTCCCTTGTGTTTTAGTGTTGTCAGAGGGGCAGCTGAATCATTTCCAAGAGAAAGAGAGGGCTGTGTAAAAGCCTGTTTCGCAGCCAGATCTCCGTATACAAAAATGAATGTGTGGGTGGAAGAAAAAGCCTATGTAAGACCAAGGATCAGAAATGAGTCGCGTGAGCTTTTCACTTAATAATATATTCTGAATTTCTAGTAGGCTAACCCCTAAATCCCAACTGGCAACAACATTAATCCTTTGAGTGCCAGAGGGGTATCGAACCCATTGATAGGTGATTTTGAAAGAGTGTTCAATAGTTATGTTAGTCATTAACAATATATTATTTATTTGTCATTTAGCACAACCCTCTTGTCCCTAAAGGGTTAATATTGCTCACTGTATATCGTGCAATAAAAATGTTTTTTTTACTTTGAGCCCCTTGAACACACTGTGACCTCTTTAACACTGAAAGGGTTAAGGATATGCATTTGTAAAACAGTCAAATGTACAGCACAATGTTATTGTAACAGATAAACAATGTAATCATTACCGTCTCAATGAAAACCCTTGTGGTCGTACGCACAGAGAAAAAGAAACAATTCTGGAGCAAAGAAATTGGACCGTAGAGGACAAATAACATTTCACATTGATTTAGATAGGCTTTTATCCACTTGATTGCTAAAGCATTACAAAGCAATGTGTTGGAGACCCCTTGAGCATCCTCGTGGATAAAATCCTGTGTAGATCAATAGTAATTTTTTTGGTCCCCTATGGTATAGCTTCATTGCTCCAGAATTGCTCCTCTCTTACTTTGTGTGTATGCCTTTTCCCTGTTAAGTCATGCATCTACCTTCCAAAATACCTTACTCTTTCACTTGTACACTGGTTTCTATATTGAGATAATAAAAATGGACTAGCAAGCATCTCTTTACCGTACCATTTGGTGACAGGACAATGTTTTGAAAGTATTCATAGGCATTCCAGTGTCATCAAGGGAGAATGTGTCAGCCTTAGGGTGATTAGAAGCAGAATTGTCCATTGATTGCTATGACAAAGTGATGCCTGTACTTGGCAGCAACAAATTGGCCTCTGTGCACTGGTATAAACTCTAGGGGGAGAACTCAGGCCTGCTTCATGACACAAGATTTGCAGCACCATTTCTTGTAGTGTAAGGCCACTCCAAGGCTTGGCACCTGAAGTCTTCTTTCATGTAATCTAGCATAGACATCACTTTCTGTCGCAGCAGTTAATAGCACGTCCACCCAGTAATGCTTAGAACTCTATGGTTCTCCAGAGAAAGAGTAAGTTGTGCATTAATATCTACTGATGTCATGACCCTCTCTGTGCAATTGCACAAATGCTGCTCTCATCTTGGCCACGTCCCTGAATAGCAGAGAGGAAATTTGGTCACCCTTGTCATCCTCCCTTTCTTACATTAGAATAAAAAAATAACTTGTTTATTCTCAGCAATTCCCAACAGGACTGCCACTATACATCAATGTACTAGGACATCAAGCAAAGTTTGTCACACCTTCCTTAAATCATTGATTGGGGAAATGCACAAATATAATTCTGCTCTAAAAATAGGATTTTAGTCTTACCTGTTAAATCCTTTTCACTTAGTCCATACAGGTCACTGGTACTCTGGGAGACGTAAGTCCCCTTTAATAGGCAGGAACAACTATGCAAATAATTTGCAAGGGGCGGAGCCTCCCCTCTTACTTAAGCCACCTTCTGGCCAGAGCCACTTTAGATTGATTTGAGACCCTAAAACTGACCTCAGGTAAGCAAAAAGAAAGACTCCTGTGAGCATGCCCGAACGGTCTCCCACTGAATGCCACAGGAGAGCCAAGACTGGTCCCTTGACAGGGTGGGAGACCAGTGACCTGTATGGACTAAGTGAAAAGGATTTAACAGGTAAGACTAAAATCCTATTTTCACTGTCGTCCAATACAGGTCACTGGTACTCTGGGATGTACAAACATTGAGCTGATCCAGAGGCGGGAAGTAAGGCAAGGACCAGGCGCAAGGCCCAAGTCACTAGAACTGTTATGACCAGTTGATAACATAGCCCAAACTGTAAGTGTCAACGGACACCAACCAAGGGAACAATCCCTGAACTAACACAGCACACGGAACTAGAGCCAACCGGGCTCAACAGTAAAGAAGCACTAAGGATCACAGAGCGGAAGACCTACACAGGCAAGACTGCCTCCAGGACCTTCCTTCCAAAACTGGCATCAGCCGAAGCCAGTACATCAACTCGGTAGTGCTTAGAAAAGGTGTGCACAGAGGACCAAGTGGCCGCTCTGCACAGTTGATCAGCAGAAGCTTGATTCTTGTAGGCCCAAGAGGCCCCAATAGATCTGGTGGAATGGGCAGTCACCCGGAAGGGAACATGCTTATTCCTCAACTTATAGGCTTCACGGATGGTAGCCTTAATCCAAGAGGCAATGGTAACTTTGGAAGCCGGTCTTCCTGCCCTAGGCCCCTCAGGAATGACGAATAGAGCGTCAGACTTCCTGATAGACTCGGTGCGATGAACATAAAACTTGAGGCAACGCACCACATCCAACAGATGGAGATCTCTTTCCTTGTCAGATGAAGGATTAGGGCAGAAAGAGGGAACCACAATCTCCTGATTGATGTGAAACTCAGACACAACCTTGGGTAAGAATTCCTTGGAAGTGCGAAGCACAGCCTTATCCTTGTGGAACACCAGGTAAGGAGGTTTACAAGACAAGGCCTGTAACTCTGCTACCCGGCGCACTGACACAACAGCCAAGAGGAAGGCCATCTTCCAAGTCACAAGACGTAATGGAATGGAAGCCAAGGATTCAAACGGTGGTCGCTGAAGAACTCCCAGCACCAAATTGAGATCCCACTGGGGAGCAGGACTCTTAAAGGCAGGTCGAACATGAGTCACACCCTGGAAGAAGACTTTCACATCAGGAAGGACAGCAATCCGTTCCTGGAAAAACACAGACAAGGCAGAAGTCTGAACTTTGAGGGAACTCAGACTGAGCCCCTTATCCACACCGTCCTGCAAGAAGGCCAGGACAGTGGGAAGATGGAAGTCAAGTGACAACTTCTTGTCAGAGCACCATGTCACGAAAGTTGACCATATGCGATGATAGATCTTGGAAGACACAGGCTTACGAGCACTGAGCATCGTCGATACCACAGAAGGAGAAAAGCCTTTCTTTGCTAGAATCGAGGATTCAACCGCCATGCCATCAAATGGAGAGAGTGAACATCCTCTTTCCACAGATACCCCTGAAGAAGCAGGTCCGGATGGGCTGGAAGTGGGATTGGATCCTTCACTGACATGGCCATCAATTCCGGAAACCAGGACTGGCGAGGCCAGTTTGGAGCAATCAGGATGACAGGACAACGTTCCCTCTTCAACTTCTGGATAACTCTGACCAATAGAGGAAGAGGAGGGAAGATGTAAGCCAGGGAGAAGTCCCAAGGGATCGACAAGGCATCCACTGCTAGAGCAAGGGAGTCCCTCAACCGGGAGCAAAACACCGGAACCTTCCTGTTGTGTCTGGTAGCCATCAGATCCACCACAGGCATCCCCCACCGTTGAGTGAGCATGTGAAACACCTCTGGGTGAAGAGCCCATTCTCCGCTGTCGACGGTATGACGACTGAGGAAGTCTGCCATGACGTTGTCCACGCCTGGAATATGAACCGCAGAGATGACAGGCACGTGATCTTCTGCCCAAGACAAAATATCCTTGACCTCCCACCAGGCGGAACCGCTTCTTGTGCCGCCTTGCCTGTTGATGTAAGCCACCGCCGTGGCGTTGTCGGACTCCACTCTGACTGGAAGACCGGTCAATTGAGACTCCCAGTGCCTCAGGGCCAGCCGGACAGCTCGAAGTTCCAGAACATTGATGGAGAGCATGGATTCCTCCAGACCCCATTTCCCCTGAGCACTGAAGCGACCCCAGACTGCACCCCAGCCCCGAAGGCTGGCATCCGTAGTGACTGTGGTCCAAGGAGGAACTAGAAAGGATTTCCCTTTCAGGAGATGAGAGAGATCTAACCACCAGTGCAGACTCGACTCGACATGAGGAGGAAGAGAAACAGACAGATGTTGATGATCTGGATGATTCTTGCACGTCTGGATCACAAACCTCTGAAGATCCCGGGAGTGGGCCATGGCAAATGGTACTGCTTCGATTGTGGAAATGAACTTCCCCACTAAGGACGACAACTTCGGAACTGGAATCTCGTCCATGTCCAGAATTCCAGCCACTCTGACAGCTATCTGGTGAGCCACGTCCTCTGGAAGAAACACCATGCATTGGCGAGTGTCGAACAGGAGACCCAGGAACAGAAGCCTCTGAGATGGAATCAAGTCCGACTTGTCCAGATTCAGGATCCAGCCATGACGGTTCAGGGTGTGCATGCACATCTGTAATTGCTGAAGGAGAAGCTCCGCTGAGGAGGCCTTCAGAAGGAGATCGTCCATGTAGGGGGTCACTCTGATCCCATCCTGATGGAGCACCGCTATCAATGAGCCCAACACCCTCTGGAAGACCTGAGGGGCTGAAGTCAGCCCAAAGGGGAGCGCTGCAAACTGAAAGTGTCCCCTGTGGCAGGCAATCCTGAGGTACCGCCTGCTCTCTGGATGAATAGGGATGTGAAGATAAGCATCCTGAAGGTCCAGGGAGGCAAGAAACTCCCCTGGAGACATTGCTGCAATCACAGAGCGCAGGGACTCCTGGCGGAAGTGGGAAGTCACCACATAGGCATTGAGATCTTTGAGATCCAAGATGGGACGGGCTCCTCCGTCCTTTTTGGCTACCACAAACAGGTTGGAATAAAATCCTGAACCTGTGTCCCCCTGAGGAACCGCCTCCAGGACCTCTTTGTCCAAGAGATCCTGAATAGCGTCGTCGAACAGACGCCTTTTTGTGGGTTCCTGAGAAGGACGAGTAAAATGGAACCGAAAAGGAGGAAGGGAAGAGAAAGGGATCCTGTATCCCTCTGACACCACCTGAAGAACCCATGGGTCCGCCACTGACTCCTCCCAAGTCCGGCGAAAGATGCGGAGACGACCGCCTACAGCCGGATGCGGACCCGGGTTCGGCGAGTCATGCCGAAGCAGTCTTGGAGGTCTTGGCCTTGGAGGCAACTTTGGGCCTCCAGGACTGTTTGGGCTTGGAGCAGGAGCGCGTAGTGGGAGGACCCGTTTGGGCCGAGGAGCGTGTCTCAGTCTGAAAGGAACGAAAGGACCGATTGCGTTTGGCTGGAAACTTTTTCTTAAAGACTGAGGGTAGAAGAGTACTTTTACCGCCAGTAGCCTCACTGATCATTTCTTTGAGTTCAGACCCAAAAAGCAAATTCCCCTGAAAGGGCAAGGAAAGCAAGGCTTTCTTAGAGGCTGTATCAGCAGACCAAATTTTCAGCCAAAGAGCGCGTCTAGCCACCACAGAAGAAGTGGAGGCCCTCGCCATCATGCGCACAGCATCAAAAGCAGCGTCAGCAACATAGTTCTGAGCTTCAGTGATATTAGCAAGAAGCTGCAACTGTTCAGATACAGGCGCATCCTGGCGAACCGCTTCAGTCAGTCGTTCAGTCCAGGCCGCAATAGCTCTATTAACCCATGCCACAGCAAAAGTGGGGCGCATGGCTGTGCCAATGGAGGCAAAAATAGACTTAAGAGAGAGCTCTAGTTTCTTATCCGTCCAGTCCTGCAAGGCAGAGGCATCTGAGACAGCCAAAGCAGTAGATTTGGATAGTCTAGACACAGGAGCATCCACTTTGGGAGGATGAACCCATTTTGCCAGCTCCGCCTCAGGAAAAGGGTAAACTTTAGCAAACTTTTTGGAGACAGAGGAAGATCTATCAGGATTCTTCCATGCCTCAGAGACCAGACGGGCAAGAGTAGGGTTAGTTGGAAAACAAACAACTGGTTTAGATGGCTTTTTCTGAAAAACATCAGTAGGATCATAAGTGGATTCCTGAGTCAGAGGAAGGTTGAGCGTATTCAGAACCGCTCTGATCAGACCCTCAGCCAAAACTTCAGGGTCACACTCATAGGGGTCCCCAATGGACCTGTTAGATTCAATAACAGTACGTTCCTCAGCATCAGAATCCTGCAAAAGTTCTTCTTCAGAAGAATCAGTGATATCAGGAGCTCCCTGTGGCTTAGGCAGGGAGGTCCTGATAGTAGAGGGGGTCTGCCAGACCTGGAGAGCCCCCTGTACCTGAGAGGGAAAGAGTTGAAGCGTGGATCTGAGATCCCTAGTGGCAGCTTTAAACTCCCTCACCCAAGATGGCTCAATAGCATGGCTGGGAAGCCCAGGGTTGCTATCTTGACCAGTACAATTAGGGCATAGATCCCCCACATTATCGCCATCCAGCCCAATGTGGCAAGAGGAGCAAAACGCCATGGGGGTAGCGGACCCCCCATCCTCCTTAGACTTGGGTCTAGCCCCTAGCTCCAGTGAAGTAGACATGCTCACAGCGTCAATATACCCCACTAATAACACTATCACCCAGAAAAAGTGTTAAGATTAAAGTTTCACCCCAGAAATGTTCTAAAAACGGACTTATCTGGCCAGCGAAGGGTTAATCTGTTGAGGAGAGAGAAGGCTCGGTCCCTGCGTAGTGTACTCGCCTAGGAAAAGTACCACAAAATGGCGGCCGTCATGACAGCCAATCAGAAACGAGCGCGAACCAAGCGCTCATGGGAAATGTAGTTTTCCTGTCCAAGTACCCCAAACATTGCCCGAAGCCCCCCTGAACACCCCACATGAATAAAACACATTCCGGATGATAGATCAGGAGCTTAGAATTAAAATGAGCCCTCTCTGAAGTTGCTGTGACAAGCGGTTCCAGAGATATGTCCCATACTGTGAATTCCCATAGAGAGTAAAGGAGCCCTTGCGTCTGAGCGGGAAAAAGCCGCGCTTAAAGGCGCGGAACACCATTTTTAATAAAGTTTAGTAAAACATTAAAAAGTGCCCAAACAAGCATGAAACACATGAGAAACATAAATAAATGAATACCCAATGCTCCAAAACTCAGAGAATAACACAGAAATTGCATAAACAGTAATAATGCAATAAAAACACCCTATGAGTGCTGGAGTGTATTAAAACTCCCAAATACAAGCCCATCAAAGGGACACTGTGGGGACAAGTGGACCTTCAGCACTCAATGGGTGACTCACCTTCCTTGCTGACTTCTGTCTTCAGGTGACCATGATAAGGAGGGAAAGAACCAGAGGTAAATTCCCCAACAGGGGAGCTGCTTAACACAAGCTGTCCCCTCTTCAGGGCATAGGTCCACAGAAAATCCCTGGAAGCTGCACCAGCCACTTTAAAGAGGGCAATTCACAGCCATGGTCACCCTCCTAATGGTGGTATTCCATATTTGAATAAAAAATAATAAAATACTAAGATGCATAGATGTTCTCTACCTGGTGTGGAAGCACACCAGGAACAAATCAATCTGAAGTGGCTCTGGCCAGAAGGTGGCTTAAGTAAGAGGGGAGGCTCCGCCCCTTGCAAATTATTTGCATAGTTGTTCCTGCCTATTAAAGGGGACTTACGCCTCCCAGAGTACCAGTGACCTGTATTGGACGACAGTGAAATAGGTATTCACTGTCTGTTTTTTTTGTCCTGCCTTAAACAGCTCCTACGTTAGCATCATGACAAATATACGCTTCTAGGTTTTGGCAAGAATTAAATGTTTTAAAGTGGATTCATAAATCTAAAAGAATTGGGTTTTTGTTCCTATACTAATGTAGTACATGTAATACATAAATTTGCAAGCAGCTGAAGATGGGAAGAAACGCGTTGAAAAGAACACTCCTCTATATATTGCACAGAAAAGGAAAAAGCCACTTATCAACAGATTAAAGGGATAGTAATGTTTCATAATAAAAGCAGCTCTAATTAATCATCATAGTATTTGGACCTTGGAGAGTGTTATTTCAATTCTGTCAGAGTTGTAGTTCAAGAGTAATTCAATGACAAAGTGTCCCCCTCCCGCCCCTTTTACTCATGTAACACTGCTCAGCCAGAGCAGAAGGGAGGTGCCCAGGTAGACTGCAGAGAGGGACAATCTTCAATTAAGATAAGGGAAAAACCTGAAAAACTTGTCAAGGGGGGCAGGGCTTTCATTGTTCTCATAGGAAGAAGATTGTCCCTTGCTGTTATCGGTCTGGTCTATGGACTGCATTCCACATCTAAGAAGAGATGGCTTACACTAGGTGAAAGGGGCGGGAGGGGAAACTTTGCTTGTGAATACCTCTCTCTCACAGGGGCAAACCCAAGATTTCCAGAGAGGGGTATCATAAAAATAAAGAACTTATGTAATAGCAATTGTTTTGTGTATTTCTGTATGAAAAAAGCCATTGCAGTTACTACCAAGACCAGGTGTGGGAAGCCTGTGGCTATTTTCCAGCTATTGTTGCATACTTCCCAACATTTAAAATTGCCACAGAGGGACACTTGTGTTTTAGAGGGCGTGGCTGGTGGGCAGTGAATTACTGAGAATGTTTAGGCTATTTCATGACCTATTGACACCTCCTTGTGTAACCGAATAAATGACTTATAAGAAACCAAAGTATTTTATTTACACAGACTAATTTATAAACACATATACTGATGTTTCAACAAACATTAAAGTGAATTTTATTGCTGTAGAGCAATATAATACACTTATATACACACCACACAATCTGATCTCCTAAAAAGAGGGACATTAGGGTTGGAAAGATGGACTGAGGGATTTGGGTGTAAAAGAGGGACTTTCCCTCCTAAAGAGAGACACTTGGAAGGTATGCTGTTGGACTACAATTCCCATCATTCTCTGGCAGCCAGCCAACTGAGGATGATTACAATTGTAGTCAAACAACAGCTGGAAAAATGCCATAGATTAACTATATGCAGGACAGCTTCACCCATTTCTCATAACGGAGATGCAATAGCATTGTTTCTCCCCAGTTTAATGGGGCAAAAAAGATAACAGAGGGTTATGGGAAAAGAGAAAATCTCTCATGATTTGCCACTGAATTTGCCCTGCTCCAAGTAGTGAGCAGTGGGGGACTGAATGAGCATTTACGGATGTGCCATTCTGCTGTGCCCTATTTATCACCTGGTATTAACAGAGCACATAAGCCTATTTATCACCATGTACTAATAAAGCACAGAAAAAGTCATTACAAAATTCTTCCATTCACTTATGCATGCTATAGGGGTGATGTTAGGGCTTGTTCACATTAAAGTCATGCACTGATGGAGTTATTATTATTATTAGTTTTATTTATAAAGCACCAAGGGTGTGCAAACAATGGAGACATGCATGTACATATCGAAACAAGTGGGGAGAGGGTCCTGCTTCTGAGAGCTTACAACATAGTTTTGTGAGCCACAAGACATATTTACATAAGCACAGGTAAAAGTACTTAATTAACAAATCCATATTTGTAAAAGGCAAGCTGTTCCTGTATCCTTGGCAGACAAACTCAGGGGCGGCAATAAAAAGGATTTATTAAAATTTCTCTCTATTGCTGCGTGCAAGATACAACTGTATATAGGGTTGGGTCAGTGATTTGTACACAAGTGGGCAGGAGGGCAAAGACACCACCCCCGGCTCAATTACAGACAAATCACAGCAAGAACCCTGTCGTCCTTCATGGGAGTGTCTACACACCTACACATTACCTGCACACTTCCATTCGCCTCCTCCTCTCACCCCCCTACTCCACATTTTCATTGGCCTCAACTTTTTATCCCCCCGATGATTTTCACACAAGTAGGCAGGGAAGGAACACTGCCACACAATACAGGAGTGTCCTTTCATTAGGGTTGCCACCTTTTCTTCCAAAAAATACTGGCCGTGGCATTCCCTCCATAGACTTAACATTGGACAGAAGCCAATTTTTTTACCAGCCTGCCAGTAAAATACCGGCTGGGTGACAACCCTACATCTCATTAATCCACCACCTTCCCACTTCCATCAGCCTCATCCTCGCATCTACCCACCCACCGATATCTTTAGTAACACTCTACATCTTCTCACACACTTGCCACCCTCACATTCAGCCCACTTCTGCATCCTCTCACCTACCTGTAGTGACTTGTCACCACCAGACACATCCACCACCCTTCACCCTATATCCTACCCATATTAAGATTATCCAAAATAACCCCTTTTAGTGGCAGAGGAGTGTCCAACAGACTGTAACACAAGGGACTAACTTCTGGCACTGAAAGAAATAACAGGTCTTCTGTGCCATTAAATGGGTTCTGTATTGATTACCCAGTGTCTCTGTGGAGCAATCTTCTTCTCCTGATGTGCACTGTGCAGCCCTGTTCATTTGACAAGTCCCGGTGACTAAGCACTGGGATGATGTCATGCTCTGTCATTGGGCTGGGCACACTGGAGAAGCAGACTGGGGCAACGCTTGCTCCATGGACACACTGGGTATGCATCAGAGAAGGTAGTTAACCCTTTCAGTGCCAAAAGTGTGTCCAACTCATTTCAATAAATTGGACACTCTTCTGGCACTCAAATGGTCATTTTACAGAACCTTATTATATGACTAGTTGGGGAAGGGGGTTTTCTGTGTCTATCAGCGGGACAAGGCTAGGATTTCAGACAGTACATGTGCGGGTCTATGACTACTGATGGGCTGTGCAATCTCTCTCTTTTCCCCTGCAATGCCATGTTTCTTTTTCTAGTTTTTATTTTAGAGTAACATAGTTGATGAGGTAAAAAAAAAGACATGCATCCATCAAGTTCAACCTATGCTGTAACACCCTTGTTTTTGCTGATCCAGGGGAAAGCAAAAAAAAAAAAATCCACTTAATCAGTTTCCAATGATGCCTCAGGTGGGTAAAAGAAATCTCCCAGGATCAAAATTCTAACAGCACCGAAACCAACTGTCACAAGTCTCTTTATTGTTTTGAGATAAAAAGTATCCAATATACCGCATTCTCCCAGATATTAATGTGCAGAAATTATTGGAGTGTTTTTATTCAGGCACTAAGGACTGGGTTTCGGCGCTATTTTATGGCCTTCCTCTTCTTTCTCCACAAAACGTGCTATGGTTATCCAGATACCATTGCTACACCCTCCTCCGTTTCCACCCGGTTTTGGCCTTTCTTTTTGAAGTCTGGTGCCAATGTGCTAGCCCTACAAAATTAGCACCATACCCTTCCCCATGTCTTTCGGTGTATGGATATCCTGATTTTTCACCGGGGGATAGTCTTTCCCTATTCCGGGTGTGGAAACGTCAGAGTGCTCACATTTTGTATACCTTATTTCCTGTTGGTAGTCTATCTTCTTGGGACATCTTACACCGGACTTTTGCTCTTCCTGCTTCCGGCATATGGCAATATCATCAATTGCAACATTTTGGCCAACACCTATCCACGATAGGTTATGAGGAGCTCGCTCTTACCCCTTCTGAGACTGGCCTTCTTGAAGGCCATTTACGATCCCACACACCTCTAAATTTCTTAAGATACTCACTAATCTGACTCCCGACTCTAAACTTTGGTACTATCATATGCCGGAGTCTGAACTTGGTTCTTCAAGGTCACCTCGTGTTTTGTATGCAGTCACTGTTCAACTCCTGGGTTCTTCTGTGGATGTCTCCCGCAAAGAAATGAACTATACCTTTTTGACTCTGTGGTACTTTACCCCCCAACGCAGCATTGCAAGCCAGGTTATGCAACCATCTGCTGGACACCACAACTTGCATTATCGGATGACGGGAGTTGTAGTCTACGACAGTGTTAGAGGTTGTCTATCCCTGTTATTTAGCCGAGAACTTTCCTTATGTAGGGTACCTCTCTGGCATGAATAGGGTTAATTTGCTGCCATCATAATACAACATGCAATGATTCCCACACCTGGTAAATTCAATTTGTTTATTTTAAATAAAGGAGATACAGTGAGGGAAAAAATTATTTGATCCCCTGCTGATGCCCACTGACAAAGAAATGATCGGTCTATAACTTTAATGGTAGGTTTATTTGAACAGTGAGAGACAGAATAACAACTAAAAAGATCCTGAAAAACGCATTTCAAAAAAGTTATAAATTGATTTGCATTTTACTGAGTGAAATAAGTATTTGACCCCCTATCATTCAGCAAGATTTCTGGCTCCCAGGTGTCTTTTATACAGTTAACAAGCTGAGATTAGGCTCACTCTCTTAAAGGGAGTGCTTCTAATCTCAGCTTGTTATCTGTATAAAAGACACCTGTCAACAGAAGCAATCAATCAGATTCCAAAGTCTCCACCATGGCCAAGACCAAAGAGCTGTCCAAGGATGTCAGGGACAAGATTGTAGACCTATACAAGGCAGGAATGGGCTACAAGACCATTGCCAAGCAGCTTGGTGAGAAGTTGACCACAGTTGGTGCAATTATTCGCAAGTGGAAGAAACATAAAACAACTGTCAGTCATCCTCGGTCTGGGGCTCCATGCAAGATCTCACCTCGTGGAGTTTCAATGATCATGAGAACTACACAGGAGGATCTTGTCAATGATCTCAAGGCAGCTGAGACCACCAAGGAAACAATTGGTAACACACTACACTGTGAAGAACTGAAATCCTGCAGCACCCGCAAGGTCCCCCTGCTCAAGAAAGCACATGTAAAGGCCCGTCTGAAGTTTGACAATGAACATCTGAATGATTCAGAGGACAACTGGGTGAAAGTGTTGTGGTCAGATGAGACCAAAATCAATCTCTTTGGCATCAATTCAATTTGCCACGTTTGGAGGAGGAGGAATGCTGCCTATGACCCCAAGAACACCATCCCCACCGTCATGGAGGTGGAAACATTATGCTTTGGGGTGTTTTTCTGCTAAAGGGACAGGACAACTTCACCGCATCAAAGGGACGATGGACCATCAAATCTTGGGTGAGAACCTCCTTTCCTCAGCCAGGGCATTGAAAATGGGTCGTGGATGGGTATTCCAGCATGACAATGACCCAAAACACACGGCCAAGGCAACAAAGGAGTGGATCAAGAAGAAGCACATTAAGATCCTGGAGTGGCCTAGCCAGTCTCCAGACCTTAATCCCATAGAAAATCTGTGGAGGGAGCTGAAGGTTCCAGTTGACAAATGTCAGCCTCGAAACCTTAATGACTTGGAGAGGATCTGCAAAGAGGAGTGGGACAAAATCCCTCCTGAGATGTGTTCAAACCTGGTGGCCAACTACAAGAAACATCTGACCTCCGTGATTGCCACAAGGGTTTTGCCACCAAGTATTAAGTCATGTTTTGCAAAGGGGTCAAATGCTCATTTCACTCAGTAAAATGCAAATCAATTTATAACTTTTTTGAAATGCGTTTTTCAGGACTTTTTTGTTCTGTCTCTCACTGTTCAAATAAACCTACCATTAAAATTATGGACTGATCATTTCTTTGTCAGAGGGCAAACATACAAAATCAGCAGGGGATCAAATAATTTTTCCCTAACTGTATATCAGTCCAATAACAACAGGTATTGCCACTTGGAACGCTCAGTCCTCTTGCCACTGGGGCTATTTTTATCTCAGCAAGCGAACTGGCACTTTATATAAAGAGCATGAATGCGCTCTCACTTTGCCTCTACAATGAACTGGACGTGCATTGGCAAAAGAGGCTCCAGGCCACATGCAGGATTCCACCGTCAGAGGAATGAGGCAGAACAATTGAGAAGAAGAGGCGAAGATTGACAGCCTGCGGTACAGAGCTGTACCGCAGTGAGCCCTGATGTGACATCATGTGGTAACATTTTAGAAGCTTATTTCTCCATAATAACAGTGATTAAAAAAAGAAAGAAAGAAAAAAAAGGATTGAACCTGTATTGGTGAAAAACAATAAAATAAGTATGACTTTATAGGGAGAGTTCCCCTTTAAAAGTCCAATGTAAACCAATGGGAATTGTCTGGTTTTCCCCTTTTGTGCATGTGGATTTCTGACTATTGTTGCACATCTTGATGTATACAGCCCCTGCGTAGCTACCTGATCCATATGGTTCGCTTAAGTATTCATAATTTCATAGAATCTGTACAAAGGATCACAGGTGTCCCTGGGTAGGGACAGTTAAATATCTCAGGCACCCTAGTCAAAGGCACCCAGAGTGCCCTTAGTGTCAACCAGAGCCACACCCCAACACTCACTGAACTTTATCCCTGGCTTTACCCACTACTTGCATGCACAGAAAATATACTTTAAACTATAGAAGCTATAGAAGCTCATTGGCTGCTAGAGAGAACGCCAATGCATCTCTAGCACTCAGGGTGTTAAATAATGGCCATTAACCCTTTGATTGCCAGAGTGGTACGCAACGCATTGCTTTGCAAAAAAAAAAACTAGTAGCCATCATAAATTAGTGCCATTGGAATTGTCCTGGCTACACCTCAACTTACGAGAGTGGCCAGCAGAAATGGGCCACCCCGCAGAACTTTACACCTGAGACGATTGTCTACTCAGCATAATGGAAACTGGCATTGCCTATGTGCTTTAGTCTATTTGCTGGAGACAGGGGGTTGGGAGGTTATCTATTTCAGATAAGTGTATCCCATAGGTATTGGCTGAAAGCAAATAAATGAAATAACTCTCCTGTATGTGCACATATTAGCAGAATGCACTACTGACATATACAAAAGTGACTGCATTACATGAATATGAAGAAAACTGTAACTTACCCAATATTTAAGTATGTCAGCATTTGCAAATTTACTAAAGCATCAGGGATAATTTTGATACAATTGTGGTATAGATTCAGTGCTTCGAGGGACACAAACTGGCACAGCTCCGCCGGAACTTCAGTTAGCCTGTTCTTTGAAAAATCTGCAAAATAAATAAATAAACAATACTTATAAATATATTATATTTGTTATATATATATGTATATATATATATATACGGTAGCCTGTGAAGCTCCCTGCCCACTTTATGTCACAAATTGCGTCATTTACACAAGCCTACTGCAGTTCATGAGCCCTCTCCAGAGGTCAACAAAAGGAGGTTCCTACATGTCAAACATGTTACAAAGTGACAATTCCACTTTAAATGGCTATCGGAGAATGATTGCACAAAATGACATTTAAGTCAAGTCAGTCTTAAATTGGTTCAAAAGTCAAAATTATTGCACCCTAAAAAAAGAGACTGCTTTCTCCATATCCGCATGCAGACATATTTTACATGAAGTATAGTGAACGTTCATTTGTCAGTATGGAAACGGCATACTCAGATGGACTTTCCATTGGCTCTCACAGTGAAAACCCTTTTGTAGCAGTCATGTTAATGAGACCTACTTAGGGTCTAATTCAGCAAGCTGCAACATAGGGGATAAAGGAAAATTACCTTTGATTGAAATGGGCCCTTTAAACAGCTTGCAATGCATTAGATACCTCTCTAGCATTCAAGAGGTTAAAACTCTCATTTCCATCAAAAGGAATCTGGGAATTTTTATTTGTCCCTTTTGGCACAGTTGGTTTGCCCTAGTAATGCACCACTTCAGTTTGCTGAATTAGACATACGGGCTGCATGTTCAAAAGAAAAGTGGATGTGTGGTGGGGCAAACCATTTATAGGGGAGAACTAAAAATTCCAACAATCCCCATTGATTTAAACTGGGATTTTAACCCTCTGAATGCTAGAGAGGATCTCTAATGCATCGCTTCAAGACCTCTCCAGCATTCAAGAGGTTAAAATCCCAATTTAAAACAATGGGGATTTTTTAACCCTATGGTGCAAATGGTTTGCCCCAGAACTCCTCCATGTTTCTTTTGAACATGCGTCCCTTTAAAAGATTGGAACTGAGAACACCACACAAATGTCTTATTGTTATACTTTTATCTGTTCTCTTTGTTTTGTTAGAGTTAATTATGATAATGCCTTACAGGGATAGTAATACTTAAGTATTACTAATCCTTACAGTAAAGCCCTACTAAAAAAAACGTATTGCCCCCAGTGTCATCTCTCAAACTTTTATGGTTTGAGAGATGATCGCTTTTAAAGTTGCCCTCTCCCTCTCCCTTCCCCGTAGTCAGCTTTGTAGCTGACTGAAGTAGGGTTGCCACCTTTTCTTCAAAAAAATACTGGCCATGGCATTCCCTCCATAGACATAACATTGGACAGAAGCCATTTTTTTACCGGCCAGCCGGTAAAATGCCGGCTGGGTGACAACTCTAGACTGAAGGGAAATCTGGTCATAGATCATCAGGCAGCTCTGCAGCAGAGCCGCGATTGCGTTAACTAAAAAAAAAAAAACTTTCACTAAAACGGTCTTCTACATGTGCTTGCAAACCAAGCACACGTAGAAGACCATTTCAGTGAAAGTTTTCTGTTTTAGTAACGCGATCCGGCTGTGCTGGAGAGCCGCCTGAAAGTCGTACGACTCTCTTCCCTGCAGTCAGCTAGAATGCTGACTACGGGGTAGGGAGAGGGCAACTTTAGAAGCGTTCATCTCTCAAACCATAAAGGTTTGAGAGATGACACTGGGGGCAATATGTTTTTTTTAGTAGTACTTTGCTATAGGGATTAGTAATACTTAAGTATTACTATCCCTTTAAAGTAATGTTAGTAAGAATAAAATTATTTTAACAAAAAAAGTGACATCCCCATTTTAATATGGACACTCATGTAAACCAAATATTTCCGGACTGTTCTGATTTCTGTACAGACATGCAGAATGAAAATGTAACCCTTAAGCACCAGAGGGGTGTGCATTGCATTCTTAGCAATGAGTTGCGCACACCTCTGGTCCATATAAGAGTTAATGAGAATTCTGCACCAAAATGGTGATAGTCACATTAACAATGATCTAGTTGACAGGTACAAAGATTTTCATCAGACACTTGTGTACATTTAACCTTTTGAGTGTCAGAGTCGTATACAACACACTGCAAAGCAATGACACTCATAGGGTTAAATATTTCTTATGTTGTGAGTGCTCTGAACATTAGTAGCATGCCACAGTGTGTGCCTCTCCATAGCAAGAGCGCCAACTGGTCACAGTGCACTAAAAGGAAGAGTCCATGTTGCTGTACTCCTTTGCATCACACATGCATTTATAAATATGCTCGACACTGGTGCATTTTTTTTTCTAAATCATTTTACAATTTTGGTGATATTCTGCCTCCAGTGGACAGTATTTAAAGGGAAATGTTTTACTTTATTTAAAGGGAAATTGCATGTTAAACAATTTAAGTCAAATTCCATAGACACAACTACTGTATTATCTCCAGAACACAAATAATAATGTTAATATTACAAAGAATAATTTACATTCTTCAACAATGGAGTAGCTGCATGTATAGGCGAGTAGTGATATACAGAACATTAAATCAGAAACCACCAAAATGGCACCTACCAGCTGTTGAGGGATGTAAAAAAATCCCCCAATCGCTGGTATCACCTTTACTAGGGTCTATGGGGGCTGTGTGTGCAGACTTGAGTCTCATAATTCAGTCTCTTCTCAAGGGACCAATGATGGAGCCCCAGAGGTCTCTTTTCAGACTCCTGTTCTGCTTCAGTGTTGGTCTTCTGGTGTTCACAATTCAGCTTCATTGGCAGGACTGTTCCCAAGGAGAAGATCTGCCTGTGGCTAACTAACCATGAGATAGTTGCCCTTTAACCCTTTAAGAACTAGAGGGGTGGGCACAGGTCATCTCTTCTGTGCAGAAATAGAAATCATGTAATTCAGAGCCCAAGTAACACCTGTTTTTTCAGGGGATGCACAAGTCAGACAACCCCTTGCCCACCCGTCACGAAGCAGTTTTAGTGCAGGGGTAGGAAACCTGCAGAATACCACTTGTTGATGGACTATGATTCCCATCACCCTCAGCCAGACAACAGTCAGTTGAGGATTATAGGAACTGTAGTCTAGCAACAGCCGGAGACCAATTAGATTAGAAGGAACTTTGGTCCTTATGCAGCAAACAAAAAAAGGCACAAATCTGGGTCAAATCAGCTTCATTGGTGACCGCTCTATAATTCAAGGGGTTAAAAGACCCATTTAAATCAGTGTAAATTTTTATTTGTCCCCTATGGGCCTTTTACTCTGGATTAGGCTTACCTTTAATCCTTTAAAGGAGCAGTAAACTTTTTTTATGAAAAAATATATATTGTAGGGATTTTCCTATTGAGTAAAATAAGGGTACTCCCACTGCCGAGAGATTTATATTTCCAGAGTTATTACAGTTTAAACCCATGTTTTTTTACATTAGTAGTGCCCTCTAGTGGTCAAATTCTAATTAGATTTCCTGTTAGATTCTAATGGAGAGGAAAGTCAGAAAAGTCAGAGATATACAGTTCTCCATAGAATGTGATGGAAACTGCCTGTCACTTCCTGTCAGTTAGAACTACCAGGAAGTAAACACAGTAAATTCACTTCCTGATTATTTGACCTGCTATAAACTTTGAATAAAACATCTGACAGCAATGGGAGTGACCTTGTTTTATTCAGCAGGAAATGCTCTGTAAAATATGTGTTTTCATAAAAAAAGTTTACTGCTCCTTTAAGGACCAGAGGGGGTTACAATGCACAGCTTTGCAAAACGTTGCTCACCGCTTCTGGTCCCTAAAGGGTTAATATGTGTCCCATGTTAAAGGTGAAGTCCAGTCAGGATACTCTGAGGGAACCTCAAAGTTGATTGGGCCATGGCCCTGGTGGTCCACCCCTCTCCATTACCTATAATTAAATCAATAGTGAGTGATGTTTTTTTATGTTTCATGATATAGCAAAATGACAGCATATGTTAACAAAACAATGAAACGGATACCTCTCCGACACTCAGAGGGTTAAAATATATGCATATAGCAGGAATATGCAACCGGTGGCTGTCAATCCATTATTGGACTGTAACTCCCACCATGCTTTGATTAGCCCTAGCCACTTTACTTGCTTTCTTTTTTGATTTCTAGCTTCACAAACTACATGTTATAGTTGGCACATTGTAATGAAGGTAAATCCTGCATTTTGTGTCACAGCAAGCTCTCAGTTTAACAACCAAACTTCACCTTGTTAAAAGCTCTCACTATTGAGTTAGGTGAGAATGCGTACATTGGCAAATACTCAAGCTGGGAATTCTCAGTTTATCCAGAGAATTAGAGAGATATTCAGGCACACTCTTCACCCAGGTATAGTATTTGTGTCCTTTTAGGTCTCACAAAGCAGAGATTAATGAATACTGTAAATGGCTATGGACAGGAATCATTAACCTCTTGCATGCAAGATATGTCACTACTTGGTGCTCTTTCTCGCCAATAAACAGTTTGATGTTGCCCAAACCACAATCAATTACCAATTACAGCATTGTGGGTGGAAACTGAATCAAGGTTGCACAATGTATTAAAAAGTTAAGGTTAAAACAACAGAAAAATCTTCTTACGGAAAATGTTGCATGTTCTTTCCTGTTGAGTAGAACAAGGGTTCTCATTCAGAAATGATTACAGCTCTTTTCTTTTATTATATCAGATTGTAATTTTCTTACATGGTCATTAGGTGATGCTGTTCCAACACATGCTATGGAAAGCCTTTATCAATTAATCAAGCTTTCCCACTGAGTGCATTATTAAAAAGAAATGTGTCTTTTGGACACCAGTTGGCTCTGCTGTTAGCATAGGAAAAGGGCTGTTCCCTGCTAGCAGTAGAAAGGATAGCTTTATTGGCTGAGTGACTCTAGGATGTCATTAAATCTTGCATCCTAGAAAGGTATCATTTTTATTCTACCATTCTCCTGCTGCTATAGCAGTCTCACCTATAAAAAAAATGTGAATGTTAAATCTCCCAGCAGAGAGAGTGCACGTTTTACTCATCCGCAAAAGCCTATAACATGCTCTTTCATTAAAACAGATGTTTACTGCTCCATTAACAATATCTTGAGCTTAGGTATGTCAATCAAAATGCTGACTGATATGCATTTGCTGATGGAAGGACATATTTAACCTGGCTTGTCAGTGGCTCTTGAGGGCTTGAGGTGCCAATGTAACAGTTTCATATGGTGGTTGAGCAGGGCTACGTGAGAGCCGGATGTATGCACGAACAGGCCAGTGAAGCCACATAGAGTTAGCCTCTAATGCCACCTGTTGAACTTTAGGGTATGCACTACAACAGGGGTGCCTAAAAGGTAAATCTCTATCTACCAGTAGATAACGAAGTGGTAACAAGTAGACCTCAAGAAAATTCATGCCGAGTAGTGTTTGCAAAATCCTTCCAACGTTGCATTTATTATGGTCAGAGTCTTGTCATTTAAAAGGTGAACCACAGGGACAGCTATCAATTCCCATTGATGGGTCTTTAAAACTCTTGAATGCTAGAGAGGTCTACAGCACATTAACTTCTCAAGATATTGGATAACACTCTAACATTCAAGAAGTTAAAGGGCAACTTTAACCTCATACAAAATTTTTGTCATAGGTTTAGTTAATAAAGTACAATTAGGTAAGTTTTTTTTTCTTTTTTCTAAATGTACATACTTTTAAAGATATTTCATCTTCAAGCTGTGCCAGTCAGCATAATGCAGCACGCTGAATCTTCAGCATAGCTCTTCTTCACTTCCTAATTCTCTTTCCACCTCCCAGCTGCCCCAGGGAGCGAGTTCAAGCAAACCTCAGTATAATGCTAACTGGAGCTTGATGTAACGATAGAAGACATCCACATCACACCATACCAAAGGGAAGCGTGAACATGCTCCCAGGGGCGGCTGGGAGGAGAAGAAGAGCTGTGCCGAAGATTCAGAGTGCCACATTATCCGGAAGTGCACAGCATGAAGATAAAATATATTTCAAAGTATGTACATTTAGAAAAAAAAACACCTTTACTAATGGTACTTTATTAACTAAACCTACAGTAAAAAATTTTATGAGGTGACTGTTCCCCTTTAAAAACTCAATTTAAATCAATGGGGAATTTGGAAAGTTTTATTTGTGGTCGAGGCCTATAGTTGATTGGTAAGATCATAATAAGTGTGGGTAAACCTTGGCTTACTAAAGCCGGCTAGAAAGTACGACAAGGCAAGTCAATTAGAAGGCTGCCTTTGTAATAGTGTCTGTTATTAAGGGTGGGTGCCTGATGTGGGGCTCAAGAGTAATTGAGTCCCAATAGTGAGATTTGGGCCAGTATTTGTAGTACTACCGCCCCTCCCACAAACATAGGCCCAGCCTATCACTTGTGGTCGAGGCCTATATTTGATTGGTAAGGTCATAATAAGTGTGGGAAAACCTTGGCTTACTTAAGCCAGGTAGAAAGTATGATGAGGCAAGCCAATTAGAGGCCAAAAGGTATGATTCAAAGCTTTACTGATACATGAAAGAAGACATTAGTGGGAGAGTGATGAAAGTGCTGAGCGTATTTTGTGTGTGGGTTCTGGAATGTAACGGGTGAAGAATGATGATTTCCAGCACCCTAATTTCTGAATAATGTGAGCCGCAACTTGGTTTTTTTAAGCTGCAACAATTCTGAAAGAATGGCCTGAGTAGTGTAGTGGATTATAACCTAGGGATTTGAGACAGATGCGGATGTGTTTGCTGAATGTTGCAATGGTTAAGAGGGCCAGTTTCGGTTGGAAGTAAGGGACTCATACTTGGATATGGTTTGATTATATTGATGAGTTTTATTAGAGCCGTGAAGGGGCAGAATTGGTCGAGTGCTGGGTAGATAGGGATGAAGCAGCCTTGTTTGGTTTGGTCGGTTTTGGATTGTGAAAGGTACAGGACAAAATGGTCTGATTTCTGACTGAGCTGGTCTTTAGTGAGCGAGTTGGAATTGATGGATCTAGCTAAGAACTCTCCTGGTCTTAAGAAGCCAAAAAAGGCCAGACTGATTGCTGCCAGGAGAACTTTGTGTTAAAGAGGGTCAGAAGAAGATTTGAGTGATATGTATATTTCTTGAAAGATGGTACCAGTAATGGGTTTGCGTGTCGGGGAGGGGGAGTGTGTGATAGATATGCCTTTGATGAAAAGTTTAACATTGAAGTATGAATTTATGGAAGGTTTGAGTGGGAGGTGGTGTTGGATAACTGCCAGGTAAGTTTTTATGGTGGGAGGGGATAGTTTCAGAATAGTGTGGCAGTGGGTTGAGAAGGCTAATATTGTATGAGGGTCGTGCAGGTTACTGAGTGTATTGAGTGATGTAAAAGATAAAAAGGTTTTCCATAATTTGGCGTAAGTTCTTTTTGTGTTGGAGGCTAAAGCTTGTTCCATGATTTCAGAGGCTGTGGACAGTAGGTGATTTATGGAAGGATCAATTCTGTGAACGGGAGCGGTGCACTGGTGTTGGATTGGCTGTTGTAGAAGAAGACCTGTAAATTAAAGCGTGAGAGGGAGTCAGCTCATATATTAAGGTGACCTGGAATGAAAGAGGAGTGAATAAAGAATTTATTGTACATGGACAGCCAGGTGAGTTTCCTAACGAACAGCATGATATTGAGGGAGGAAGAGCAGCCTTTGTTTATGATGAGGGATGTGGCTAGATTGTCTGTGACAAATGTGACTGCTTGGCCTGATCATTTGTGACCCCATAGTGCTGCTGCTGCCACTATGGGGTATATTTCGAAAAGTGTAGAAGTGCTTGTGAATTGGTGGAGTGTGTGAACTTGCGCTGGCCGTTGTTCGGAGAACCACTCTGAACCCCAAATAGCTGAGAAGCCTTTGGTTCTTGCTGCGTCAGTGTGAATTGTGGGTGAATATGAGTGAATTTGAGGGGGGGGGGCAACATTCTGCCATTCCAGTGGGAAAGGAAGTTGCACCACATTTTTAGGACGGCAGAAGCAGATTGATCTATTATGATATTGGATTGGGTTTGAAGGGTCTTTGAGAGTAAGTATGTATGTATGTATGTATCTTTATTTATATAGCTCCATACAAGTACACAGCACTTTACAGAAGTTGAAATAATACAATACAAAAATACAGAACAGGGTTAAGAGCATTAAAGGGATAGTAATACTTTGTTTTATCGTTATTTTATTTTGTAGGCATTAAAAAAACATGAAGAACGATATAAGTTTTATCTCTCAAACCTTCATGGTTTGAGAGATATTCACAAGGAAAAGTTCCCCCTCCTGCCCCTTTTACCTAATGTAAGAAATCTCTTCTCAGATATGGAATGCAGTCCATAGACCAGACAGATAACAGCAAGGGACAATCTTCTTCCTATCAGAACAATGAAAGCCCTGCCCCCCTTGACAAGCTTTTCAGCTTTTTCCCTTATCTTAATTGAAGATTGTCCCTCTTTGCAGTCTACCTGGGCACCTCCCTTCTGATCTGGCTGAGCAGTGTTACATCAGTAAAAGGGGCGGGAGGGGGACACTTTGTCATTGAATTACTCTTGAACTATAACTCTGACAGTATTGAAATAACACTCTCCAAAGTCCAAATACTATGATGATTAATTAGAGCTGCTTTTATTATGAAACATTACTATCCCTTTAAGCTAAAGTGCAATCATTTCATTATTTTGGGGGGAAAGTGCAGCAAGGGAATCATATGCTGGGAAAGGGACCCTGCCCCAAGGAGCTTATAATCTATTTAGAGTTCATGATGACATACAGAGACAGTAGGAGGATGATTATAAGTGCAAGTACAAGGTGTGGTGAAGGAAGTGCAGAAGGATTCTGATGTCACTATCGTTGTACAAGGAGGAGGAGGATATTGCTATTGAGATGCCTTCTTGAGCAGGTGGGTTTTGATGAGATGCTTGAAAGTGATGATTGGCGAATGGTGATAGGGAGGGCATTCCAAAGTCAAGGGGCAGCCAGTGAAAAAGCTTGTAGCCGAGAGATGGCTCAAGTTGTGTAGGAGGACAGGAAGAACCCTTGGGAAGACCGTAGGGGATGGGCAGAGGTGTAGCGGGAGATAAGAGTATGTTAAGAAGGTGTGAGAAGAATGACCTGCCTTGTGGGATGGCTTTCATTGCGTAGTTTAGGTGGCCTGTAAGTGATTGCAATTCTATTTCTGTGATTACCAATTTGTTGGAGGGATGTTTAATAAGTGATTGTATGTGTGTTTGTTTGTTGTTTGGTAGGCTTATTTCCAGCAGTGTGGAGTCAATGATGATGCCTAAGTATTCGATCTTGGTGGATGGCCCCATGGTTTTGTTAGAAGCAAATGGAATGTTGAGTGAGTGAAATAATGTAAGTAGTTTGTTAAGGCTGGAGGGAGCAGAAGAGGGAGGTTCTATTAGTAAAAAATAGTCCAGATAGTGTATGACAGATGGGCAGTGACAGTGGTTGAAGAGCAGCCAGCAGAGTATCGCAGCGAATGTGTTGAATATTTTGGGGCTGCTCTAGGAATCAAACATGAGAGTAGTGGAGAAGGAAAATAAGTTGTTCCATGAGATGCCTTGTAGGTGCCAGATTGACAGGAATGAGTCTGAATGCATTTTGGATGTCTGATTTGGAAAGCCAACAGGCCTGGCCTGCTTGGGAAATGAGTGCTATGGCGTGGTCTATGTTGCTGTATTGTAGTGTGAATTCTTGTGATGGAATAAGCAAGTTTACACTGGGAATGCAGGAAGAGTATGGAGAGGATAAATCAATTATAAGGCATTTTTTTTAGATGCTATGCCTATGGGATTTATGTGCCAGATGGGAAAAGGTGGTGACTGGAATGGGCCGATAATGAAACCTTGTGATAATTCTGCGTGTTTGAGTTGTGTGACTGTGTCTGGTTCATTGAGTGCGGATTGGAGGTTGGGGCATAGCAATGATGTGGCTGGACAGGCGAGGATTCCTGTGTGAAATCCGTCTTGAAGACCTTGAATGATGTAGTGTATTAGTTGTTGATCTGGGTGATTGCTTAATAAAGACTGCAAAACAGTGGTATACATTTCTCTAAATTTAGAAGAAAACACAAATAGGAGGGAGCCCAGTCGTGCCTATTATCCTTAGGTAACAGATACAGATATATTTGTATATAGTTATACTCACAAGGATGAATGTTACTTGAGGGCTTATACCCTTCAGTAACTGATCTCAAATGCAGAGAAAATTAACCTGTCTCTGCTCAGGTCTCCCCAGATCTCATAGGAATCCAAAAAGGGCTGTGCTGCAGTTGCTTTTAAAGTTGTATTTAATTAAAAAAAGACAATTGCTCATAAAGAGCTTACAAAAGATAAAAACAATACTGTAAAAAAAACAAACAAGGTTCAACCACATTTCTCTAAATTTATAATTGCTGGGGGTGTTACGTGGACAGATAATTTGGGGATGGGCTTTGTGACAGATGGAACAGAGGTGGGACAATCTACAGCCACTGAAGAAGCATCCTTTACTGTTCAAATTATTACATATTGGGTTGTTGCTGTGATAGTGGATTTGTCTGCCCTGTTTGTCTCTTTGAATGTATGTTTGTTGTGATTGGTAGGTTTGTTGAGTGCGGAATGGGTTGGTGACTTGTGGTTTGAATGTTCGTTGAAACTGAGTAAATTGTGCTGTATCTGGGTTGGATAGGCATAAGCTGGGTGAGTGGAATGGCAGTGAACATGTTTGGCAGACTGGAGCTTTGAGACCCATGAATTGTTGGCGAATAGTTCATGATCCAAAGAGCTCCAGTCTGTGGTGAAATTGAATTGAGTGATTGCGGCTGCAGATTTGGCTGAGTATGCTTTGTGGTAATCATACAATGTGGTTCCCCCGTACTTGAATGCCAGGTCAACAACCGTGTATAGATAGTGATCCATCTTCTGATGTCTGTTGGGGAAGGCTGAGCACAGTATGTCATGGCATATGCTAAATGCCAGCACAAATTCAGCCAGGAACCGCTTTTTGGATAAGCGGGGGGTCCCTGGCCTTTAATGTGACTGACACGTCACTGCACGTGACAGTCTTCTGCTCTGCAGGATCTTGGGATGCCAGGAGAAGGGTCACTAGGTCGACATCCTTCCCCTCTAGTATATCCCTGCGTAGATGGGCAGGGACTAGATGTGCTGGTGTTATGTGGGGAAGGGATGAAAGATGTACCTGGCTGGGGGGAAGCTGTTATGGATGGTGAAGAATGATGAGGTAGATGCGTTTTCTAAGCTGAGCACTCTGGATTGGATGTCTGCGACTGTTCAGTGTAATTCAGTGAGAAGTGTAGTAATGTGGGTGAGGTGAGCGAGTGTGAGTGGTTTTGCTTCTGCATTTTGAGGTTGAGCTAGAGTAGGAGTTGATGGTATGTTGACAGAAGATGGAGAGGTGACTGGGGTGTGGGGAAACAGTAGAAGGAATTATTCCGCTTTACGGGCTTAAGAGGGGAAGGGGATGCTTTGGTGGTTCAGTTCTGAGGTTAGTTTTGCCACTGTCCATTCCCTCATGGTTGGGCTTCTGGGTCTTTCTTGGACAGCGACTTCCATTTCAGGTTCTGTAACTGCTGGTATTTCTAGTTCTTGGGTTTCCATGGTCTAAGATAGGTGAGATAAGGATGGAAGTAGGTGTAAGGGAATAGGAAGTAATTGTGATGAGTGTACAAGTTTGGTGACAAACAGGTAAGGTGAGTTTGAGTGATGGCCTTCGGTCCCTGCTGTGGGGTAAGGCGTATTTAGGAGATCCTTCGGCCCCTGCTGTTGGGTAAGGAGAATGTGTTGAGAACCTTCGGCCCCTGCTGTGGGGTAAGGTGTGTTTGGTTGGTACCTTTGGCCCCTGCCTTGGGGTAAGGTTATGTGTAGAGATACCTTCGGCCCTTATCTTGGGGTAAGGTGTGTTGTTTTGGAAATCTTCTGTCCCATTCAGGGGGTAAGAAGCTAATATGTGTTGACCTTCAGCCCCTGCATGGGGTAAGGTTTGTGAAGTGAGAAACTTCGGCCCGTGACTTGGGGTAAGGTTATGTGTAGAGATACCTTCAGCCCCTATCTTGGGGTAAGGGGTGCCGTTTTGGAAATCTTCCGTACCCTTCAGGGGGCGAGAAGCGAATATGTGTGGAACTTCGGCCCCTGCATGGGGTAAGGTTTGTGAAGTGAGAACCTTCGGCCCCTGCCTTGGGGTAAGGTTTATGAAGGATTACCGCTGGCCCTTGATTCGGGGTAAAGAGTTTATATTGTGCTGTAGTATATATGAGTATTGAGAATGGGGTGTTTGACTGGTATACTTGAAAGTTAGATACTTACTGCTTGTAGGTCGTATATCGAGGATGTTTGTATTGAAATGAAGTTATTTCCCGGTGTGAATGGTTGGTTTAATACTGTATGGTTGGGGTGTAAATGGTAGAAAGTTAGATGGCTGTGACTGTTATGTGTTAATGCTGGGTGGACTAGTGAACATGTAGCTGGTTGTCTGGTATGGCGTAATATCCTTGCTGGTAGTTGATAGTGTGAGTTCCCCTGAGACTGAGCCACAATTTAATGGATCATGGTAAATCTCTGGTTATCTATATGTAACAGGGCAAGACCGAGAGGGTAATAAGTTGGTACTGAACCTCAGTCATGTAATGTAGGCAGCTAATGGGTTGTATAGATGTTGCTAACGTATAATGACCTTTATTATAGGCCATCTTGATGTATTGTATATAAGGTTTTGTTGTTTTGTTTTGTTTTGTTTTTTTAAAACCTAAACCTATATGTATGGTGATGTTAAATGGTTGATATCTTGTTTACTTGTAAGGGTATTTCTCCTGGGTCTCCATGAATACTTCCTCTGCTGAACCAAAGCGATTTGAGAAGGTTTAACTGAGAGGGCTATCCAACTGTGAAAATAAGAGTTACACACAGTTCCCCATGTAGGAAGTGATAGAAAGCAGTAACAATGGTGTATGAGTTGTTTGAATAATACTGTAATGCTTTACTGTCAGGTGTAAGCAGTCTGCGTGTAAAACTTTTAATTGGTCACTTGTAGTCTCAGGACTGTGCAACATCAAGATTTAACATGGACGAAGTATATGCTTGTGGTGTAAAAATGTTGATACTTGTAATGACTCTGTAAAGAGCAATGTGTATATGATGATGTTATCCAGTCTAACATAAAGGGTCTCACGGAGGGACTTCCGCACCAGTAAGGTGGTTATAGTCTTAAACCTTGTGTTATGACCCCCAGAATGATTGAGGGCTGACTGACTGTTTTCAATGCCTCTCAGACTTGAGGGAGGGCTCCTGTTTTGGAAAACAAATATCTCTGGTATGCTTGTGTCTTCGTGGTGCCGAAATTGCTTGAAGTGGAGAGAACTATTAGACTTGTGATCTAGGGCTTGTGAGTTGTAATTGCAAACTGATTAGAATGTGCGATAGGTAAATTGTGGTTATTCGGACCATTAGTTTAATTATATGTACAGTATCAGTGTCGACTGCCGGGTATGTAGCGGGTGGAGGTGATGTGACGTATCTCTAGGGGAATAGGCAGAAGTGACGTACTTAGTTTGTGAGTGAAAAAAACGATGCCGGTAAAGTTTAACTGTTCATTATCCCAATCGATTCTTCTTGGAATTTGGAAGGGATAATAGTGT
The DNA here is from genome assembly GCA_037306005.1 of Rhinophrynus dorsalis. Taxonomy (NCBI): domain Eukaryota; kingdom Metazoa; phylum Chordata; class Amphibia; order Anura; family Rhinophrynidae; genus Rhinophrynus; species Rhinophrynus dorsalis. Next base: position 461,689,181 of record CM074719.1, on the reverse strand, counting down.
TAGATTAGCGAAGTTTGATTTGTTAGCATGAAGGGGGCAGTGAACACTTACTTTGTATGATCTGAGGACCAAGATACAATCTTACTTGCAGGTAGGACGTGTGCGCTCGACTGAGTAAGGCTCAAACTTAATCGAGCCCCAATAGTGAGATTTGAGCAGGTATTTGTAGTACTGCTGGCCCCTCCCACAAACACAGGCCCAGTCTATCACTTGTTTCCTGTGGCACAGATGTTTTCCCCCAGAATTAATTTTAACAGATTTTTTTTAAATATTGCGCATGTTGTTTTGGGCCAGTTTTATTCTATATAGACAGGCAATATAAGCATGCATATGATGTGCAACATGAATGTACTGAAGTGAGACCATTGTACCAGCATGAGACCACTGACCCTTGCTGGTAAGGTAGCAGATCATATTAGGATGTCTACCTAAAAAGGTAGATCCCATTTCTCTAAAGTCTAAGCTCCCATGCGCTGCAGCCTATGATCTATATAGTACATAATGGCGGACATACTCTGCCAGCATTAGACTTTGTCACCAAACCCCGCTCGCCAACCCCACAGAATGTGCGGATAATCTGGCAACCAAATTGTCTAGGCCATGTAAATACATGGCAAAGTTTTTGGTACTGTAACATAGTTGATGAGGCTGAAAATAGACATGCGTCCATCATGTCTACCCCATGCCAAAAACACCCCTGATGATCCAGAGTAAGGCAAAAAGCCATTTCCAATTTAGCACAAATTGATTAAAGAAATGCCCCAAAATGCCCCTAGACTTCCTCGATGAACCACCCTTTGGTGATATCAACATAAAGGGGAGGCTTTTTGGATAATTCCAGCACGAAATTTAGCTTGAAATCACTGTTCTATATTGCTCAATGTCTTTCACTGTATCTGGTTTCACAAATAGTGGTAAGACACACTTCCAATGTCCACAGTACTGCTAAATGTCACATGTGCACACAAAATTAAATTTGATTGGAGCTCATTTGGACCAGTTTAAACTTTTGAGTTCCAGAGAGGTATCTGGCATTCAAATGGTTAAGGGGGTTGTCCATTTTTAATGCTTTCTTTAGAAAGAAGTAATCCTTTTTTAAAGTGGAACTACCACTGGTTTTAAAGTTTATGTCATCTAATTCCCCCTCTAGCTGCTCAGTAGTGCTAGTCGCCAAATTAATTAACCAGGTTAAACAGAACGAGACCCTGCTCCGGGGCTGACCGGCAGACATCTTGCCATAGTGACGTCTTCGCTCCTGCGCAGTCAGTCCCAGCCGGCTCTAGGAGGCGTTGCTAGGAGCTGTTCGGCTCCAAAAGGGACTGACAGCGCAGGCACAAAGACATCACTATGGCAAGATGTCTGCGCACTCTACTGCCTGTCAGCCCTGGCGCAGGGTCTCGTTCTATTTAACCAGGTAATTATTCTGGCGACTAGCACTACTGAGCAGTTAGTCGCCAGATGGGGAATTAGATGACAAACTTTAAAACAGGTGATAGTTCCACTTTAAAAAAGGATTACTTTAATCTTCATCTCCCGTCTTATGGTTTGGTCATCCTGTGAGTAACATCCATATAATTGTGAAGCCTGCTTTTCCTGTCTTGTTCTGCTCCACATGAAGATATTTTTTCCCTGTTCAATTTTCTTTTGTCAATGGTGAGCCTGATTTTTATTCAAATTTATTCTTCCATTCTCTTTTGATTTGTTGGTGTCAGCTGAGATTAACAGACAAACGTCTGTGACAATACTAATTTATATGGATAGGAACTAAAGCAGATGTAGGCTCATGGTCTAACAATGGGCATTATTCAGGAGCATGCCAACTACACCACAAGAGACAACTAAAAATTCCAATTGATTTAAACTTGGTTTTTAAACCCTTAAATGCTAGAGCGGCTTCAATTGCAAAGACATTTGATGAAGACTTATATAGCATTCAACTGTTTAAAATCCCCATTTAAATACATTTTCATTTAGCCCTTATGGCGCAGTTGGTTTGCCCCAAAACTGAAACTCTTGAGCTTTCTGAAAATGTCACAATATTCTATATCAGGGATGGCCAAGTTCAGTCCTCAAGGGCCACCAATAGTCCAGTATTTAAGGATTTCCCTGATTAAGCATATGAGAGTTAATCAAAATGAATAAGCCAATAATTAACTCACCTGTGCATAAAGGGATAGTAATGTCAGAAAAAAAATATTAACTATATGGTAGATACAAATAAGTGCAAGTACTCTCCTTTAATTGTATCTCTCAAACCGTATTGGTTTGAGAGATATAGGAAAATAAAGTTCTCCGCTCCCTCCCCTTTCTGCTTGACGAGCTGTAAAGCTGTCAGAAGCAGATTCTGGTCGCTTGACTAGATGTGGCTCTTCAGCAGTGCAGATATAACGATATCTAAAGATAAATACTTCATTTGGAACGGTCTACATAGTGTACCTGGCTTGCAAGCACACTTTGTAGACCGTTCCAATTAAGTACGTATTTCTAAATAGCGTGATTTCAGTTCTGCTGAAGAGCCTCTGTCTGGTCAAATGACTGGAATCTGCAGCTGTCAACTAGATGGCAGACTTCAGTAAAACAGCCAGGAAAAGGTAACTTTAGCAAGTTATATCTCTCGGACCATAAAGGTTTGAGAGATAAGACTTACATTGATGTTGATCTTTTTTAAATGTCTACAATATTAAATCAACTTAAAATTAACCATTACTATCCCTTTAATCAGGGAAATCCTTACATCCTTGCCTGTTGGTGGCCCTTGAGGACTGAACTTGGACAACCCTGCTCTATACCATAGTGTGGTTAAAGTCACCCATACCCAGGGAGATTCAATCGTCTGATTCTGACCAATATGGTCAAAATCAACCAGAGCTGGCTATTGCACTGTGTATAGGCTACATCAATCAAATTGGGCTGACCAGATTGGTAATTTTAGTCGGTAGGAAAGGCAACAGGCGTAGGAACCTACAGAAATCTGGGGAGATAGCCCCCCCATCCCCCATGTATCTCTTTAACCCTCCAGCCCCCCTGTCTGTCACTTTGCCCCCCCCCCCCAGCCACTCTGTACCTTCTGTGTAACGTGGCCAAGCGGACCGCAGTAGAGGAGCTTCTGATCCTCTAACCGGTCTGACAGGAAGCTGCTCGTTGAGCTCAGTGAGCAGCTCCTATCAGACCAGGGTAGAGGATACAGAAGCTCCTCTATCCATGGTCTGCTCTGCTCAGCCACGCTACAAGGAGGTTACCAGCAGGAGGGAGCGATGTGCAGTGCACTCCTCTCCTGCCAGTCACCCAGAGCGTGTGCCCCCCCAGGCCGGTGCGGTTAGCACCTGGGAGGGATTTCTACATTATCTGTCCCCCACATGATTTACTGGGGGGGGGGGGTGCACCCCCCCATCCCCCCAGTTCCTACACCCCTGGGCTAGGCTCCAAAGTTATTATTTACTGAAAATTATAAGTATTTTCCATAAGAAAAGTATTATTTATTATCCAATTTATTTATTTTCAGAATCTAGGAGCAATGATTCTTATTCTTGGCTGCTGGAAGGCAGATCTGCTCACAATTCACTTTATTTGCACAACCTAATATTTCTATAAGTATTATTTATTGGCCACAAAATTGGCACAAAATAAGATTTGGTATTTATATACAGAATTGGTTCCTAACAGCAGTGTAACAAAAGATGCTGGGGCCTCCCTTTCAAACTCATGCCACTTAGCTAGTCAGATTGGAGCATAAAGGGCTCATTGGTAGTCTCAGAAGCACCCAAACCAAGTCTTCAACCCCAGACTTGTTCTAATGGTAGTCACAGAATCACACATACACAGTCTGACACCCCAGCTTTGTTCCACCGACTGTTCATTGGTAGTCACGCAACAACACATACATTGTCTGCCGCCCCAGCCTTGTTCTACTGTCCACTGGTAATCACAAAAGCACACATATACTGTCTGACATCTCAGCTTCGTTCCATTGTCCAATGTAGTCACAGAAACATAAATACACTGTCTGACACTCCTGCCTTGTTACACTGTCAACTGGATGTCACAGAGCTACACATACACTGTTTTATAACCATGCTTTGCTCCTCTATGTGTTTTTTGGTAATACCAGAGCCACATACATTGTTTGACATCCCAGCCTTGTTCCACAGTCCAATGGTAGTAACAATAGCTGCACAGCTACACATAGGCTGTTTGATACACCAGCCTTGTTGTATGCACATTGGTAGTCACAGTATTCACAAAGCCCATCAAATACTATCTGCCACCTCAGTCTGTTTACTATAACAGTCAAACATACACTGTTTGACACCACAGCCATGTTCCACTGCCCAATGGAAGCCATAGAACAATGATAGTCACAGATACACACATATACTGTCTCTCAACCTGTAGTTTGTGGAGCCCTCTGTGACTGTACTGGCCTCTTCAATCAGCATATAATAGTTCCACAGGCTCCTCTCTCTACCCTATAGTTTAAGGTTACTCTGAGGTGACCACTGTGCAACCCAGAAGTATAGAATAAAAAGGGAGCCTGTGGAACTGGCTCATGTTACATGAAGCAGAGGACAGTACAACTATGGTGCATTCCAGTGCTCCATTACCCACAGAAACTAATTATATAAGATATAAATCATGAGGGACCGACCCATCAGGAGATCTGCAGAATCTTGAGGGCCCCCTGACTCCCAGCTCCAGTCTTTGGGACATTTCAACAGTGCAGATATACAGGATCTCCTTACAGAAGCACCGGTGGATCAGTCAGTGTATGTCATTGTGACAGATTTCCCTGTCCTACTTATATTCACCTGTGTTCATTTTATAACATCCTGACAACCTGCACTGTTCATGTGGCCCTAGGTACCACTACATACAGCATACTCTCATCCTCACTGAGTAATATAGGATATGCCAATGCAAACACAGCATACACAAACTCCATATTTCTGTAATAAAAAGCAATTCAATATACTTCCTTGTATACCTAGCAATTCACTCAATAACTAGATTTCACTGTCTTCTGATAGTTGATTGTTCCCATTTTATCATGGTTAAGTTAGCTTCTGTTTGATATTTCCTCTTTTGACAATGAATTGTGTATACACATTATAATGCACCTCCCATTTGAGTGCAGCCTGATTGCAGTGTGGGAGTAAGGTAACAGAGCTCTGCTTCCCTTTATCAGTAAGCTCAAATGCACATTTGTTCCAAAATAAGAGTCAGTTTGTTACTATTTGTAGAAGACTATAAGAGCCTTATGTTCAAGCAGAAAATAGAAGCAATTCTGGATCAAACCAACTGTACCACAAGGGTGCAATGGGCCTCTCTACCATTCAGTGCATTAGCCCTTTGAGTGTCAGAGGGGTATGCAACTCATTGCACAGCAATGGATTGCGTACCCCTCTGGCACTCTAAGGGTTAAAAAAAATCCCATTAAAAAAAAAAATGGAAATGTTTATTCCCATCTGGTACACTGTAGGGGAAAAAAGTTCCCATAATTTCCACTGGGGCTTGAAAATGAATGGGTCATTTAAATGAATATAAACTTTCATTTCTCCTCTATGGTGCAGTTGGTTTGATATAGGATCAATAATCTTTTCTCTTGTGTGCAAGGCCCTTTATTAATCAACCCTCTGAGTGCCAGAGGGGCGTCCAACACAATGCTCTGCAATACGTGGATACCTGTCTCTGACTAACAAAAGCATTAAAGCAACTGTCTAAAAACTGTGTAAAAGACACATGAAAAATGTCTGTGAAAAGAAAAAAAGACTTTTTGTCCATCCATACATAGTCTCATTCTGCTCCATAACCAGATGCGTAGGAACCCCCACAAATCTGGGGGGATAGCATTTTTACTGTCCACCCCCCAGCCCCACTGTGTGTCACTTTGCAGCCCCCCTGTGCGTGTGTCCTTAACCCCCCCAGCCCCACTGTGTGTCACTTTGCCCCCCAGCCCCTTTGTAGTGTGGCCAAGGGGACCGCGATAGAGGAACTTCTGATCCGCTACTTGGTCTGACAGGAAGCTGCTCGTTGCGCCCGGGGAGCAGCTTCCTGTCAGACCGAGGTAGAGGATACAGAAGCTCCTCTACCCGTGGTCCGCTCTGCTTGAACACACTACAAGGAGGTGACAGAAGCCATCATGCGCAGTAGAGACTGCCCGAACGCACGGAATGCTGGGAGTTCTGTGATGGGAGCATTCTGTGCTTTCGGGAAGTCTCTACAGTGCATGACTGTGATGGTAGCAGTACGCAGAGCAGGACCGGCCTCTTAACTCTTTGAGTGCCAGAGAGGCACGCAAAGCATTGCAAAGCAATGCGTTGCGTACCCCTCTGGCACTCAAAGGGTTAACATCACCTGGACTTTGGCCCGTGTACACAGGCTTTTACACTAGAAAAGTTTATAACTCCTTTTCAGGCCGGTAAGTGAGTGTAAAGCATACTTGATCTTCCTTTACATTGAATACTCCACAGCATGGCATTACTTAACTCCTTGGATGCAAGAGAGGTCTCCAGTGCACTGTTTCTCAATATAGGCCATAGGAGACAAACATAGGGTTGCCACCTTTTCTTAAAAAAAAAAATACCGGCCATGACATTCCCTCCATAGACTTAACATTAGACAGAAGCCAATTTTTTACCAGCCTGTCAGTAAAATACCGGCTGGGTGGCAACCCTAATTTCTCTTGATTTAAATTGGGCTTTAATTATACCTGGTAACACAAAGGATTTGACCCTGAGAGTCAGGGTTTTGGACCAAATCTCAGGGTAAAGGACCAAATTCTCTGGCTGATAAGAGTGATTTGCACCAATTTACTTATATAACCCCTTAACTACCGCCCAATCAAGCAAGTTGGCAGCCGTTACGCACCATGGAGCTTTTTTTCTTTTTCCTTTATCGATTTGAACTCTGGGATGGCAGTGCAGTGTGCAGCCGCGCCACCATCCCAGAATTCCATGATGTGTCAGAACTCTCACCACTCCTTAAGTGCTGGAAATGGCGTGATGGCCCTGGCACATCCTGGGTCCTTAAAGGGATAGTAATGTTTCATAATAAAAGCAGCTCCAATTAACAAAAGGGAAAAAGCTGAAAATCCTGTCATTGGGGTCATGGCTTACATTGTTCTCATAGTAAGAAGATTGTCCCTTGCTGTGAGCTCTCTGGGCTTAAGACCAGATTCCACATCTGTGGGGAGGTGGCTTACACTAGATAAAAAGGGTGGGAGGGGGGATACTTTATCATTGAATTACTCTTGAACTACAACTCTGACAGACTTGAAATAACACTCTCCAAGGCCCAAATACTATGAAGATTAATTGTAGCTGCTGTTTTTGTGAAACATTACTATCCCTTTAACCCTTTGAATGCCAGAGGGGGGTGGAACGCATTGCTTTGGCACTCAAAGGGGTATGGTGATAATTAAGGTTGCCACCCAGCCGGTATTTTACCGGCAGGCCGGTAAAAAATTGGGTTCTGTCCAATGTTAAGTCAATGGAGGGAATGCCATGGCCGGTATTTTTTTGATGAAAAGGTGGCAACCCTAGTGATAATACAGGGGGAGAAGTCCTTCTTGACTTGAGTTTAATAAGTGATATCTCAGAACTGTAGTATGTCAAAAGTTCCTTGAAGACTGACTGGATCAGCTCTGTGTTAGAGCAACCATTGACATAGCATCTAAAATCTACTTTCTTAGGAGCATTAAGGGCTAACATTTCTAAGATCTCGGGGTAGGCTCATTTGAAAAGATCCCAGGTATGGCTTTAACCCTCTGAGTGTCAGAGGGATTAACCCACTGAATGCTAGAGGTCTCCAAAGTATTGCAAAGCAATGCCTTGTATACCAGTCTAAGCATTCTTCCGGTTAAAAGCCCATTTAATCCTTTGAGTACCAGAAGACATTTTTGCTTGCAATGCCTTGTACACCCCTCTGACACTCAAAGGATTAAATGGGACTTTTACCAGTATGAATGTTACACTGCGGTATACAAGACTTTTGCAGATCAAAGTGTCACACACTCTTCTGGCACCCAAAGGGTTACCATATTTGAACTTTCAAAATAGAGAACACCTAGGCATATCACCAGTATATAATGATTTAGATGCTGGAGGGGAGCACTACTTTAAGACACTAACATTTTTCTGCATGGGGGCCCAGCAGCAGTAAGAACAGTCTGAGCATTACGAATAGTGAGTGGCTCACTTACCAGTACTGGTCCATTAAAAGCACTGGACACAGTGATGCAGCAGGACTGGGAACAACATTGGCAGCTCTCTGGTCCAAACTGCTCATTGTGAAAGGTTGTGTCTAAAGAGTCTCACACAATCAGATGTTGCAAATTGTGGGGAGAATGGGGACGCTTCCTGAACTCACCACAAGTATATAATAGGGAAAGTTGTGAAATAAAGTTATGCTGTGCTCACCCACAAGGACATTTACAGCAATTCCAGGAGGACAAACTCCTAAAGAGAAACTGTCACTCTATGAAAAAAGGTGATTTAGCTTTCAAAATTGCTACTATGTATTAAAAGAAATTGTTTTTACTTCAGACAATTTTTGAGATATTTAGCTTTATTTATTTGTCATTTTAAACAAATCAACTAGAACTGGCTGGCAGGTAGTGGCAGTTGGTAATGTAGAGAAGTAGGAATGTTTGAATCTGACAGGCATGGCAGATTTGCACTTACTGACAAATAAATAAAGCTAAGTATGTTATAAACTATTGTTTTAAATAAAAGAGGTATAGCATAAATATAGATGATTTTGGAATCTCTTTTAACCCCTTAAAGACCCTTGACGGTCATAGTATGTCATGGGTAAATCTGACTGAACAACCCATAACGTACTATGACCGTCATTGAATTCCGGGCTTCCACCTGCGGCTGGACGCCGTTCGGGCGGTCCAGAAGCAGAAAAGATTAAAAAAAAAAAAAAAGAAAATGCTCCATGGTCCTTAACTGACCGTGCCGATTGGCTGGTCATTAAGGGGTTAAAAGCAACCTATTTGGCACAAACAGTTCCACTTTTAGCCCCTCAAAAAGAAGACATGTCCTCTAAAATAAGGACAAACTGTAACCCCAATTTATATTTTTAGAATTTGGGGAAGTTTATTTCTCCTCTATGGTACAGTTGGCTTGCACCAGAATTACTCCAGGGGGGATATGAACTGGTTTGATAAGGGACCAGGTTGGTGACATTGTGATGAATTTGCTTATTTTTACCAAGCCTTTGGTTTATGATTTTGCTGTGTCTGCTTCAACAATGGCTCGTTTTCATATTAAAATACAGCTTTATGTACTCTACTCTATTGTAGTATTTCTGTGGCTGTGTTGTTTATGTTAATGTGGCTTTTTGTCAGCATGCATTGCAACCTTTGCTATACAGTCACAACTTCTGCAAACTGAGATGGTGAAGATGGGATGTTTCCAGTTGAACGGGCTGATCAGCTGTTTTAAGTCCACAGCACACTATCTGCCGATCAGCTGATTGATATAAACAGAAGACTCGCAAGGCAATATGCATCGACGATGTATGTCCGGTGATGCGTGATAATCACTTTGCCATGGAGAATACGACATGCTTTGCCATATGCACAAAGAATATCTATGCAAGGGTTTGTGCAATGCTGACAATGTGTTAGAGCTTTTCTGCTTCTCAGTGCCTGTACATGACTTGTAAAGCAGGGCAGGAGATTCTTTATGTTATAAACCTTTCAGTTAAGGGAGGACCAATGGTGTTCTTGGTGCTGTAGTCTGAGCACATCCTTTCCACTCCCCAGATCTGGAATATCTAACACATCGCCAGCAATAAGCCAACCCTTGTATAGATAATCCTTAGTGTACATGGAGAAGCTTGTCGTATTCTCCAGGGTGAAGTAATTGTCACACATCACCTGACAAGTTTCGCTTCTACATCAAACCCTAGTGAATCTAACCCCTGATATTCTTAATTAATATTCTTCTATGTATAGCAAAACTGCATGGTTTAGAACATTGTTTCTCAACTCCGGTCCCCAGGACCCACTAACAGGCCAGGATTTGGTGATTCCCTTGTTAGAGCACAGGCGAGTTAATCAATGTGAATGATCATCACACCTGTGCTCTAGCAGAGAAATCCCTAAGTCCTGGCCTGTTAGTGGGTCCTGAGGGCAGAAGTCGAGAAACACTGGTTTAGAAAGTCCTACTGTAAACAATGTCAGGGTGTCAATGTCTGCATTTGTCAAGACCCAATCTGTAATGTATCACAGTTACCATATAACGGGTAATGGAACGTGAGCAGAAAAGCAGGAATCAGGCGATTACTTGTCTGAAGCAGAAAGACCATTCCTTATGTCAAATAATGTTTATAATTATTTGCATGTTAATACCAATACAGACTGTGTGTGTATAGCAAAAGGAAATGCACATGAAAAGAGGAGGCATGCCGTGTCCTTATCGGATCAGGAATCTAAGGGAGTTGTTCCCAAATGTGCAGAAATGCTTACAATGCTGGGTTCTTTGGAGCAATTTCCTGAGGGAGTGTACAGCTGTAGTTGCTTGGTATAAATCTCATTTAATGTGTCATGTCAACAGTGTTCAAAGAATCAAGGACATTTGTACTCAGTTAAAACGAATGTCCTTCATACAAAGTACAAATATAAACTGATCTACGTAATATCCTCTCTTGATTAAATCCCTTCTTAACTCCTTGGATGCCAGACATGTCTCCAACACATGGTTATAGACCCCTCCCCTCCAGCATTCAAGGGTTTAAAGGAGTTGGTAACCCTTTGAGTGACAGAGGGGTACACAACTCATTGCAAAGCAATGCGTTGCGCACCCCTCTGGCACTCAAAAGGTTAAAATAATAATTGATCCCATTTCTTTGATGTGTTTTTAATTTAGATTGTACATGTGACTAATTATAAAATCATAATTGTGAGGTACTCTCCTTATTTTTTCAGGATCGATCTGTTCTTATCATCATAAAACGGAACGGTCATCAAAATTAAATTGCCCCCCAAATCCTTATTAACATCATGATAAGCATATACATACTTTTATTATGCTGAATAAGTCCTGCATTAGTGAGAAATACAAATCCGTTCGGCAGGCAGCAGAAGGCAACAGCGCAGACATCTTGCAGAAAAGGCATCTGTGAGTCTGCTCTGTCCGTCCCATTCAGCTCCAGGATTGGTGAATGAAGTTCCTTGGTACCTTAAGGTACAGGAAGGGACTGACCTCACAGAGAGTGCCTACAGCAAGATCCCCACTGCTGATTTCTGCCGAACGAGTTGCATTTCTCACTAATGTCGGACTTATCCTATATAATAATTTGCTAAAACATGTGTAACGACGCAGTCATACGCAGTGGAGACTGCTGCACATGCTGCAGTCATGTGCAGTCTCTACTGTGCATGACTGCCCCGTGACCAGCTGGCAGTGGCATTGTGGCCTGTGTAACGGGCTTTTCAACTAGTTCAGCATAATAAAATTATGCATATGTTTATCACTATGTTAATAAGGATTTGGGGGGTTTTAATTTTGATGATAGTTCTGTTTAAGAAATCAGAAAAATAAACATATCTTGAATGGAGAAACTGAACAGTGCATTTAACCCTTTGAGTGCCAGTTAGGTGTGCAACACATTGCTCTGCAATGTGTTGCATACACCTCTGGCATGCACAGGGTTAAAGATGATTCTAGGATTTACCTTAAGATGTGCTGGAAATATTTTGATATTTTCAGCTTCCATGGACAGTTTTACAATAAAAAAAAAAGTTTGTTAAAAATGCACTTAGTATAGATCTTGGCAAAGTAAAAAAAACAACAACAACCCTGGCATTCCAAAAATATTTGCATATTTTTATTCCACAATAAATGTTGCTTATCACTTCACACTAGCTTAAATGCTATCAAAGTCTTAATCTTATATATATTTGTATGATTCCCTGTTCCTCTGTTGTGATATCACTTCCCCTATTTGAATGGCACTGTCTGTAAACCACAGCGTTCTAAACACTAGAGGGGAAGGAAAGCTGGTTGAGAATCATGGGAGTTGTAGCTGTCAACAGTTGGCGGTCCAACAAGCTACTACCCCTGTCTTAGTGCATAGACTTCATCCTATATAATAATTTGCTAGGATGTTTGTCAGAAGCAGTCATGTGCAATAGAGACTGCCTGAACGTACAGAATGCTGGGAGGTGTAGGAATGCTGGGTGTTCTGTGCTGGAAGCATTCCGTGCTTTCGGACAGTCTCTACAGTGCATGACCGCGTCGCTTTGTAGGACGCAGAGCAGGACCGGCCTCTTAACATCACCCGGACCTTGAACCGTGTACACGGGCTTTTACACTAGTAGCATAACATAGGAATCGGAGGACTTATCACACTTTATCACCCCTCAGTGCATCTCCCCGTAGCCTTCAAGTGGCCCATGAGGACAGGTTTGTGAACAACTGATGTAAACCAACAGTTCTACACCAATTTTTGGCAGAGATGGGATGTGACCTCAAAGTGTGTGTGTGGGTGAGTTAAAATATTAAAATTAATATCCTTAAACATGAAGCCTTTTATAGCATTTGGAGATTAACAATATGCAAACAATTTGGGGTAATAGTGTCATTTTAAGATGACAAGAGATGTGAAGATGAGATTTTTGCTAACAGATGTTTTGTCTCCTCCCAGCTCTTGATAATGATGCTTGTCTGCTTTCCTCCGAATACTAGCTGTCATACCAACTTTTGTTTTGATTAATCTCAGTCGTTCCCATAATTAAAAATCGGTTTAATGTTACATTATAAAAAGGACAGTGTTTAAGCCTTTGAGTATCAGGGGTGCCCAATGCATTTGAACCCCTCTGGCACTCAAAGAGTTAGATACAAACCATTTCATTACAAAACACAGTCAACTTAACTTGATTACCGTAAAATCCCATAAGCACAATTTTGCCCCTCTTCATCTTATGCGAAGTCGGGGGTGCATATTATACACGGGCCCTCCCTCCCCGCTTACCCTCATTCTTCTCACCCCCAGAGTCCAATACAGTCCAATACCATTGGATCTTTGGTACTGCCCTGTGAGGACCTTGCGGTCCACACAGGTCATTACCATTGGCTTAAAGGAAGAGGTCCTGACAGGGCATTGCTGGAAGCAGGCGGCAAATGCAAGCATGCTGCCTGCTGGGACCCTGTCAGGCTGTCGGATTGGACTCCATTGGTCCTCAGGTCATGCTAAAGCCTAAAGTGCTTTCTGATAATTGTTTAGAAAATAAGTCGTTCTCATATCAGCAGCGCGGGGACCAGCATGCAGTAAAAAAAAAAAATACATATTATCAGCTAGTGAAGCAAAGTAATTAGGCAAATAGTAATATATTTAACACTTGGGGTACTAGATAGATGTCCAAATCATTTTGAAGCCTGTTTCTAACATCTAAGTTGTTAACACTTTCATGGCCATTGGAGTGGGCAAGTTATTGCAATTTTCTCTGCACCAAAGGAGTTAATAACTCTCTCTCTGTCTCTCTCTCCCCCAATAGTAGTCCAGAATATTATCCACTGTGGCCCTATCATACATACACTGCACTCCCTTTCTGTAGAAACCAGATATATACATACATTTTGATTGAAAATAGACAATTGAGTCATTCTTCAGTAAACCAAATGTGCCATATGGGGACAAATACAAAGTCCCATTGATTTTAATGGGACGTTTAACCCCTGGAATATCTATATCATTCAAGAGCATAAAAACTTCTTATAAATCAGTGGGAATTTTGGAATTTCAAACTTGTTGAAAGGAGAGGGACTGTGGAAAAGTTAGGAATGAAACAGACTGGAGGAGAAAGCGGGAAGTAGCAGCCAAGGTGACTGTAGGTAGAAAGAGAGAAGGGGTAATATGGCTGGGTGTTAGAGGAGTGGAGAAAAGGGCTGGACAGAGAGTGGGGGAAAATGGTTGGAAGTTGCTAATAACACACATATATATACACATACATAAATGTAATGGAATACCAGCTAGTGGGCCAGTTTAAAAAAAATCCCCCGGGCTGGTATCAAGCTACAATCCACCCCTGTTTCCACTGTAGAATGATGGACCTTAAATTGTTTGGAAATGGCCTTATAACCCTTGCCAGATTGATGGGCAGCAACAATTGCCTCAGTTGCTTCTCTCTCTTTATGTAATCCCAGTCAGACACAATGATGTTGAGCTCAGGGCTCTGTGGGGGCCATACCATCACTTCCAGGACTCCTTGCTCTTCTTTACACTGAAGTTTGTTCTTAATGATTTTGGCTGTATGTTTGAGGTCGTTGTCATGCTGCAGAATAATTTGGGGCCCATTAGATGCCTCCCTGTTGGTGTTGCATGAGGTAAGGCTTTGGAATCTTTACAGGTGTTCTTCCCTTGACACTGAATCCATCTGTTTCAACACTTCTAGACTTTCTTATGGAAGCATTTCAGAAGGCTGCTTTCAGGAGATTTCTGGGTTATTCCTTCACAGAGGATGTGAGGCAAGAGGTTTCTAAAGTCAACTCTGATTTTAAGACCAAAGAACATTCCTCACTTCCCTCCTTGGGACCTCAATTTAGTTTCGAAACCCTTACTTCAGAAGCCTTTTGAACATTTGGAATCAGAAAGCCTGAAGATGTTGCCATTGAAAACAGTTCTACTCATCGCTCTCACCTCAACTAGGAGAATGGGAGAGCTGCAGGCTCATTCGATTCAGAAATTTTTCTTACAATTCGTACCCAAAGCAGTAGTGCTTAGAACTTCTCCAGAATTTGTTCTTAAGGTTACTTCCTCCTTTAATAGGAACCAGGAAGTGGGCCTTCACACTTTTTCCAAATCAACATCAGATGAAAAGACTCTTCTCTACAGCCGTGTCAAGCGATGTCTTCACATATACTTGGACAGAACAAGACAATTCAGATCTTCCAATTCCTTGTTTGTTAACTTTTTTGGCATTCATAAGGGAAAGAAAGCCTCTAAAGGTACTATTGTGAGATGGATCAAGTCAGCAATTGAAGAAGCCTGTAAAGCTCAAGGTCAGGATTTTCCAGCAGTCATCAGGACTCATTTCACCAGGGCTATTTCAGAATCCTGAATTGAAAAGGGTCAGAACCAGGAGTCAGTGGAACAGATCTCGAGCCGCTACCTGGCTGAATCCTTACACCTTTACAAAGCACTATCAGCTGGATTTGCAATTAGCAGAGGAGGCTGGGTTCAGAGAAAGTCCTGGAGGCAGTTGAAGTCCCTCCATAAGTTTAGTTTTTTTGGCTTTTTCTGGGTGTACTACCAAGGTGACCCGAAGGAAAGAGAATTGTTCTTACCTGTCAGTACCTTTTCTTCATATTTGCCCTTCCTATTTGGCTTATATAATAATGTATTTTTTTTCTATCTTGGTCTATCTGGATTTGTCTGACAACTGGTGGGTTGATGGGAAGAGGGGGAGATACTTATAGTTTTGTTGTAGTGTGTACCTGTCCTGTTTGGAAGGTGGGGATCTCTCTCGGTGTGCTACCTACAGAGACCCTGAAGGAAAAGGAATTGACAGGTAAGAAAAAAAATCTCATTCTTCTCTGTATTGACACAAGGGAGAATCAAGTATGACTGAGCAGCAGCTGAAAGGTACCATCCCCAAGAAAAAGATTTTTTTGGTTCTCAGTGGGCAATTATTACATTAAATTACTTTTTCGTGTTTTAACCCCTTCACGTCCAGTGATGTGCCAGGACCGCCCCGGCTGTCCGGCACTTAAGGACCAGTGACGGTCCTGGCACATCACATACTTTTTACTCACAACGCTCCTGCAGAAGCACTGAGTAATAGCAGGGACTGAAATTGATCGCTCCAAGATCGGAGCGATCTCTTTCAGTCCCCCGTTCGGCGTGCCGGCACACGTGATCAGTCACTTCAAACTTTCCTATCTGGTCCTTAAAGGACCACACACCCCGGGACTGCTGGTCCTTAAAATAATCTTAGGGAGATTAACCCCTTAAGACAAAAAGTGTATAACCCTTGGTTACTAGAGAGATCTCTAAAACACTGTGCATTTTATATTTCTATAGGGTTAAATTATAGCCAGTAAAGGGTACACAACTTATTTAACAGCCACCCAAACCAGCAGCAGATATGCAGTACAGGGGCATTGGGATTGTGGGAGTGACCAGCATAGCTGAGGCACATCTCTGGGACTATAGGTGGATGCAGACTTTGCTTAATGGGAAATCTGGCGTTGCTAGAATCCAAGGGGTTAATGAGAAAATAACAAAAACAATTACTGCTGCTTCACTGGCAATTTGTTATCTTCCTTTAAAATGACTCCTCAGCCACCCACACTACTACTTTTTATCATGCCCCTACTTGGAAAACAAATATAGATGAAAAAACAAAACCAAATGTGCTAAGCTAAGCTCAGAGGCTTGATTGTAAGGACATCCTCTAGAAGGCAGACAACAGGGTTGTATTCTTAGTGTTAGTATGGTAGATAGTAGACAGTTTGCTTTTGGCAAAGTAAATGCTAATGGAGGGCCTGGACAAGTACATACAGTGATCAGATTTTTTCCCAGTGGCAGCATTTTGGTTAATGTCTTTGCAGCAAAAAACTTTAAAGGGACTTTATCACAAAATAAATGAAAAAAGTCCATATCCATTTAAATATGTATTATATTTTCTTTCCTGTAAAATTCTAAAATATTTCATAAATAAATGCAGAGATTTGCTACAGTTTGGCAAAATGTATTATCAGGTTTGTTAAAATTTTATATAAGCACCAAGAAATATGCTATAATAAGTTATAATAATAACTTTAAAAGGGCAATTATCATTGTAACTTAGTTGATGAGGCTGAAAAAAGACATGCTTCCATCAAGTCCAGCCAATGCCAAAAACACCCCTGTTAATCCCGAGGAAGGCAAAAAAGCCCTCTGCAGCCACTTCTAATCTAGCCCCAAGTGGAAAAAAAAATCATTCCTTACTCCAAATGGCAGTCAGATGCAACAGTCCAATGGGAACAGTCAAAGTAAAAAGCTCAGGGTTGCATGGTGCAGCCACAAAAAGGTTCATGTGAGCAGTTCAAGAGGTCAGAAAATTGGGCTAAGACTGAAATGTGAAACTTTAGTCTCCTCTCACGGGAGTTCAGTTCTTTAAGATTCCCATTCTGCTCTTCCATTGGTCTGCTGGGATTCACAATTAAAGGGATAGTAATACATACATTTTATGATCCCCCGGCTTGTAGCCCTTAAAAACTAAATTAAATGATCCCAGCGGCATCTTTCAAACCTTTATGGTTTGAGAGATATCCGCTTTCAAAGTTCCCTCTCCCCTGACATCAGCGTTCTAGCTGACAGCAGGGGAATCCAGTCCCTGAGCAAGAGGAGGCTCTTCAGCAGAGCAGAGATCGCATTATGGAAGAAGAAATCCTTCACTGAAATGGTCTTCTATGTGTGCTTGGTTCCGTGAAGGATTTCCTCTTCCATAACGCGATCTTGACTCTGCTGAAGAGCCTCCGCCGGTCCCAGGACCGGATTTCCGTGCTGTCAGCTACAAAGTTGTTTGAGAGATTTTAATTCAGGTTTTTAAGGGCTACAAGATGATGGATAGTAAAATTTAAGTATTACTATCCCTTTAAGTGTCACAGTTTCCCTTTGGCCAAAGGAACCTTACCTTTTGCAGCCCACAGAAATGCTTTTCTCCCATTTGTTTCCTTACCTTAATTATGCCATATGTTGCTCTTATCACTGTTTAGGAGCTTGTATAAACAAATAGTGGTCATTCATAGCTACCTTCATATGATTAACCCCTTAAGGACCACGGAACATTTTTTGTTGTTGTTGTTGTTGTTAATGGAATCAGAGATCCCAAATGGTGTGCAGCCACGAGGGGACCACTAATTTCCATGACATATATATACGTCATGGGTCCTTAATGCACATTTTTCCCATGTAGATATGTAGATCATTGGTCCTTAAGGGGTTAAGAAAAGCATGTTTAGCATGTATTTTGGGGTTTATGCATTTTTTTTTCCACAAACGCTCACCGGGTATCACGGTGCCCGTGCTTTGTGCAGCAGGCGGCGACATTCTGACTGCTAGTTTGCATTACCGGTTACAGATTGGCTAGCACCTTTTGTCGCCGCCCAGTGATGGCCTTTATATACCCTGTAATTTTCACAGTATGGTGCCTTCGTGGTGTATTTGTTCCTGCATTCTGCTTCGTTATTGTTGACCGTGTATGACCTGGCCTGCCTAACGACGTTCCTGATTTTGCTGTTCTTTGACTACTCCATTGCTAAACGTATCCGGCTGAGGACCCACTCCGTTGCTGACCGTATCTGGCTGAGGACCCGTTCCCATTACCGACTGTATCTGGCTGAGAACCCGCTCCGTTGCTGACCTGGCCTGGCTGGGAACCCGCTTCCATTATCGACTGTATCTGGCTAAGAACCCGCTCCGTTGCTGACCTAGTCTAGCTGAGAACCCGCTTCCGTTACCGAGTGTATCTGGCTGAGAACCCGCTTCCGTTTACTCTGTGCTGGTCTGTGTACCCGTTCTGTGTCTGACTTCCCTGGCTACCAGTTACTCTGTGGGCTGCCTTGCCTCAGAGTATCGTGCGTTTCCAGCATACCACTTGTGGTCTCCGTTTTGCTCTCGCTTTACTTGGTGGTTGCTGTATGTTAGTCGGTTGCGCCTCGTGGCGCTATATTTCTGTCGACTGTTAACTAGGCATTCGTGCCATAGCTTCTCTCCATACTGCCGTTGGCGGAGTGTACAAGCGAAGTACTGGTGCAGTGTTCTGTCACTGACTGTGTTACTCTGTTCTCTCTGTGTCCACCTCTCATACCTCGCTGGACTCCTTTGGGAGTTGCAGTATATCTGGGCGTTACTGATTGACCCCTTGTGTACCTGGACATTCCAGGTAGAGTGTTGCATATCTCCGTCTGCAGGAGCCTCGGGCTCAAGAGCCAGCATTGTGTTGCACCATCCTCACTAGAGGGGACACTGGTTGCCTACATCTCTATACTTGCTGTGCTGCGATCAACCCCTAGCGTTCTAGGGTTATTTCTGGGAGAGTTATCTCAGTCTGTTGCCATCCGGTGCCAGGGTTAAGTGGTGCCTCGAACCTTGGGTTCTGTACCGCCCAGGTGTCTGGGTTGTGCCAGTAGTGTTGCCTCACTCCTTGAGTTCTGTGCCTCCCAGGTGTCTGGGTTGTGCCCAGGGACGTGGACATTTTAAGGGGCAGGGGCTCAAATGAAAAAAAAGGGCACTTCTCATAATTATTTCTTCAAAATATATATTTAAAAAAAGAAAAGAATTTACATCTCAGGAGCCTGTAGGCACAGAAATCTGAAGCCCCCACCCCATTGGCCATCTCCACTGGACACCTCCACAATGCTCCTAATCTCCACATTGCCCCACATGATCTCCATATTGCCCTTACATTGTCCCCTGTCAGCTCCATATTGCCCTCATCAGCTCCACATTGCCCCCATCATCTCCATATTGCCCCCATCAGCTCCATATTGCCATCAGCTCCAACTTACCCTCACATACATTGCCCCATCATCGCTACATTGCCATCATCTCCATCTTGCCCCCATCAGATCCATATTGCCCCATAATTTCCACATTGCCCCCCAGTGTCCATTTCCTACCTCTTTCTTGGCGGTCCAACTGCAGGAGAGGTCTGTATGTGCCTCCTTTGGCACAGACCTGTAGCTGCTGGAGCTCCCGCATGGTCTTCTCTTCATGCAGAGCACTGGGAGATGATGTCATCTCCCAGTGCTCTGTAATACTAAAGAGCTGATGAGGGAGCGCAGGATCTACAGGTCTGTCCTGAAGGAGGCACAGACCTGACTGGGCAGTGGGGGGATTAGTGCGGGCGGTGAGGCAACTTTTTTTTTTGTTAAAAGGGCATGAGGGCACTTTGGACAAAAAGGGCAGGTGCTCAAGCCCTCCTTAGTGTCTATGTGTGCACATGCCTGGTTGTGCCAGTCACCTTTGTCTGGACCATCTACCATCTAGGTCCTATGGTCAGCCCGCTGTCTACTTATCCTGCTGCCTGTCCTGATCCTAGCCAGGACTTCCACGGTCCAGTTTGTCATTATTCTCACATACATCTCCCTTACTGGACTGATACTGTTGTATATACTTGCCTGTATACCTACTCTGTTGTGTGGGCCCATAGGCCTATCTATCTATTTGAACTTTTCTCTAATAAAGTTATTTTAACCTTACCAAACTGTTCTGAGTGTTCATCAAAAACCATGACAACGGGAATACATGGCATTTAAAATGGTATGAATCATCTTCATTGTTGGGTGATAAATCCTATTCACTGTTAGGTGATAAGACCCTTTTACCCGTTTAGATGCTAGAGATGTCTTCTTCCAAACAGAAATCACTCAACACAACTTTGATGCTTGTGTGTGGAACTCTATAGACACACACACCACACCACACACACACACAAACACACTGACAAGCACACAGGCACATACACAGACTCTCACACCATACCTTACTTCATTATATTATTATTATAACCATCTTTGCTGAGATGCCCGTTTGCATCCACATCACGTATACTATGGCATACAAGTAGGATGCTGCAAACTCTAAAAACACGACAAAACCCTACAATCCCATGCATACACAACTAGTTATACAACCATCCACATAAAATGAATAATGTGTAACAAATCAGACATCTTATTCTACTGCTAAAATCTCCTGCACTTGCAGACACCACATAGCCTTTCTAATACATGCCTTCATGCTGTAGCTGTCCTCATTCCCCAATGAACAGTTAACAAATATGTTTTGTATTAGATTAATAATTATTACTCATATTTCATTAATTTAAAATATATTGACTTGAAATAGTATTGAACTTAAAGAGGATTGTAAGGCAACATTAGTACTATAACTGCATTTTATTGGGTGATATAGTGCTGTACTCAGGAAGCTAATGAAGGACAAATCTGGAGCAAACCAAATGCACCATAGCGTTATATCTGGGAACTCCATCCTCTTGAGCCCCCAGAGAGGGCTCATGTGCGACAAGCAAGGGGATGTAAATTACGTGATTCACTTCATAGAGGGCATGGGGATTGGGAATGGGGCGGAACTTCTCATCCTTGTATCATAAAGTAGGAGGAAGTGGGTGGGAAGTGGGCAGAACAGGATGGGAAGGAGGAGAAGTGGGTGGACATTGGGAGGAACAGGGAGAGAAGGAGGAGAAATAAGAGTTTCAGATGAAACTCGCCATCACTGGATAATGAGCCTCTGTACCCGGAGACCTGGTAATCAACCCTAAAAACAGGAGTTCCTGGGTAGATCTGGAGAGTTCTCAGGTATGCATAGGGGATAAATTCACTGATTTAATGAAGATCTCTCTGGGGAGACATTTCTGGCTAAAAGCTTCATTTAAATCATTGGACCCCCCCCCTCCCCCCAATGGTTTAATCAGAACTGCCCCTATTTAGTTCCTTATGGTTCATAGGACTTAATTCAGCCAGCTAAAGTGGTGCAAAATCCTCTACACTCCCATCCA
Organism: Rhinophrynus dorsalis; assembly: GCA_037306005.1. Lineage (NCBI taxonomy): Eukaryota > Metazoa > Chordata > Amphibia > Anura > Rhinophrynidae > Rhinophrynus > Rhinophrynus dorsalis. The sequence continues at coordinate 461,667,667 of CM074719.1, read as the reverse complement.
CTGGAGACCAATCTAATATTCCAAGGGGTTAAAAGCACCAGTCAATCAAAGAGATTATTATTTGTCCCCTATGGTGCAGTTGGTTTGTACCACTTTTTTTGATGAATTAAGCCCCTGGTGTTCCACAATAACAACGTTCAGCTTCATATAAACAACTTGGAGACTGAAGGTTTTATGTTTTTTGTCAGCATTTTACATAATGGTTGAAAGCAGGGCTTTAAAGAAGCAATTACCTTTCTAGTAATAAAAATATATATTTTATACATATAATTTTACAACTCAGACTTTCTTATTTTTAAACTTCCATTTTTATGTGGTTACCAGATGGTGCTATTCCTATCTAGTCAATGACGCAACCTCTCCCATTAAGTGCATATAAAAAATAATTTGCCTTTTTGGACACCAGTTGGCTATAAAAATAAGTTTGAGCCATTATTATATTTTTGAATAAAAAAAATTTCCAGCTGTGGGTAACCCTTACTCCACAGAGAAAGCCATATCACATATTTATTCTTAAAACAGTTTATTGCTTCTTTAACCCCTTAACGACATGTGACGTACTATGACCGTCACGGTCCTTGAAATACTCCAGGACCGATGACGGTCATAGTACGTCACGTACTTTTTACTTACAGCGCTCTACCGGGAGCGCTGTAAGTAAAAATGGGGCCTGAAATTGACCGCTCCAAGATCGGAGCAATCTCTATCATAATGATGCGCCGATACATGCGACAGGTCACGTGTACCGGCGCGTCCAAGTGCTCCTATGCAGTCATTATGGGACGGAAATGTCCCAGGACCACCGGTCCTTAAGGGGTTAAACAAGCTCATGTGAGTGCATAACATTATATATAGAGATAAATGATCACCAAACAGGAAGATTTTCCAGTTAAATGCAGTTGTTTAAAAAAAAACTCTGAAGGCACAAAGATGTGTCCTGGGATCATGGTAGCTGAATGTCACCTTCGGTATTGTCTCCCAGAATCCAGATTAACACGCATAACTGGGACTCAGAGTTTGACCCAGATCTCAGTGTCTCACGGTGAAGGCCCAAATTCTCAGGATGAGAGACTCTAGTGTTACCTACTAAACAATCTGCACCAATTAACTGCTTCTTTAGACTCTAAACTTGAGCTATTTCTACAAAAAAGGCACAGGGAAACATCTCGCTTACCGGAGGTACCTGGAAACTCTCTAGATTTGCCCTGAGACTCTAATTTTGAGAGTACATTACCGGGTGTTCAGGGCAGAGGCAGATTCTTCGGATATGGTGAGTTTCCTTTAAACCTCTGCCCACTTCTGCTCCTTCCCACCCAGCTCCTTCCACTTTTCCTCCTTCCCCACCAAGTTCCTCCCACTTTTGTGATGACCCCAGAAAGCCCTGCCCTCACTCACGGGTAAACTCCACCCCCTTTCTGCAGTGATTACCCCCCCCCCAGTGTAAAGTTCCCAGGTATGATAAGAAGTGATATCTCTGAGCCTAAATTGTAGCATGTTAAGGGTTCCTTTAGGACTGAATTTATCACTTCTGGGTTAGAGCATGTAGGGACATATCTAGGGAACTTTAAGGGTTAACATTTAAAAGATTGCAGGGTTAACTCATTTTCAAAGGTTCCGGGTATGTTAACATGAAAATGTAAATCTGAGTGGCTAAGAGGACTGATACGATTACAGCCTTCTGAACAGAACCAAAATTGGCCTATAAACTCTAATGAATCTGTCACCTCTCGTGGCCGCTGCCACTGTCCATGGCCGCCAGGTGCCTGCTTCTGCGCATGGGTCAGCTCAGCCATTCATCCTCCCGAGGTTGATAAATGAGTACCATTGATTGGGTAATAATAACACCTATTATTCAGCTGTCGATTCAGATAATTCCGTGAGCGTGCCCTGAAAGCGCTTTGAGTCCCACTGGGAGAAAGGCGCTATAGAAATATTAGTTATTATTATTATTATTTAAGCTAGCAGTGCAGCACAGAGTTTATTAAGTATCTGGTACCTCACTGGGGCAGATGCACTAAGAACCAGGCCAATTTCTGAGAAAACTAATTGCACCATAGGGTACAAGTAAAAGCTCCCAAAATGTGTGGGCGTTTGAAACCTTAAATGCTATGTAATTTTCAAATGAGCAGGTGACTAGCATTCAAGGGGTTAAAATCCCACTTGAATGTATTATTTTTCCCCTATGGTGCAATTACAAGTATAGCTCTGGGGGAGAGAACATGCACTAAGGTATGATAAAGTAGTGATAAAGAAGAGATAACTTCTTCAGTGTTATACATTCTCCAGTTCCTGTGTTATTATTATTATGTGGAGCCTATGCACCAAGACTTCTTAAACTGGAGATATCTTAAGTGTAGCGGCTCCATAGAGTAACAGAGGAGTTGGAGAAGTGATATAACTGGAGAAGTTATTTCTTCTTTATCACCCTTTATTGTCACACTTTAGTAACTGGTCCTCACTGAAAACATTCACTTTTCAGAAATAAAAAAGTGTAAATATCTTCAAAATCTCTTAAATCAGTGGTAGTCAACCCTGGTCCTCAAGAGCTACCAAAAGTGCATGCCTTCAGGATCTCCTTGAAGGAGCAGGGGTAGACCAACGAGACCGATGTGAGCCACTAATTAGTCCACCTAGAAACAAAATTAAAACAAAAACGTTTTATTTTGCCATAAAAAAAAAAGTTAATGACAACTATCCAGAAGTGTGTTTTTTCTGTTGCACTACCAAATTTGTATGGTTCTAAGTTTAATATTAACTTTTCTTTCTATAACAACCACATTTTTATCCTTAGGTCTTCCTAGAAAAATTAGAAAATTTGCCATTTTGCCCCGTTCTCTTTTTTAGGGAAAACATAAAAAGAGATAAATAATGTAACACTACAAGATATATTTATTATATATATAGGCTCTAAAGAGAGCCCCATCAAGGCTCCTAAATATATATTAAACACTTATGTATACATTTATACCAGATGAGCACATGATAGCCTTGATTTACCTGCTTCATACCAACCCTTGTTGGAAAGACTCTCTCCCTTTCCAACAAGGGTACTCTTGTGATGATAGGAGTTTGGGTGGGACTGAAACAGGAGCTCTAAGAGTACCACCCCAGCTCCTAGTGTACATGTTCAGGTTTATACCAGGTGATAAAGTGATCACCTGGTATTTACCCTTTCATGTGTACCTTTGTTGGAAAGGAGATTCTCTCCCTTTCCAACAAGGGTACTCCTGTTATGATAGAACTTGTCTCTGCCCTGTCCGGATACTCCGGAATTGTCTGCAGTTGTCTTCTAAGATGAACGTCAGAACATCCTCATAATAATAGTGAACAGTAAACATTGTTTTATTTGTTTTTGTAAGAGTTTTTAATAAACTAGATGTTACCTTCCCCTTTACTGATCACTTTTATTATGAGGATTATTATAAGGATGTTCTGCGGTTCATCTTAGATGACTACTGCAGATGATTCCAGAGCACATAGACATTGGCAGTTTAACTCCTGTGGTCATCTCTACCAACCAGTCCAAAATCTAGACTAAGTATATCATACCTCCCAACATTTCAATTTGCCAAAGAGGGACACTTGTGTTTTAGGGGGTGTTGCTGGGGGTGTGGCTGGTGGGTGGGGCATTACCAGAAATGTTTAGGCTATTTCATGACCTCTTGATACCTCCTTGTGTAACCTAATAAATAACTTATAACAAGACCAAAGTATTTTATTTACACAGACTAATTTATAAACACATATACTAACATTTAAACAAACAATAATGAGAGTTGTATTGCTGTAGAGCAATGTGATACAGTTATATATACACCCAACAATCTGATCTTCTAAAAAGAGGGACATCAGGGTGGGAAAGAGGGACAATGGGATTTGGGTCTAAAAGAGGGACTGTCCCTCCTAAAGAGGTACACTTGGGAGGTATGGTATATTGTTTATTTATTACATACCTACATGCTAGATAGAATTAATGAAACTAAACTATTACTATGTATATCTAAAAAACACCATTTAAAGCACCCCAGTTGTCCTTTCTTGTTTTCTGTCATTGTTTGAAGGTTCCTGTTTCAGGTGCAGATGACCAGAGGTATATCTGTGTGGTGGGCATTACAATGTCCTCCACTTGCTATTACAGCCATTATGAAGTGGCCATTTGCTAATGTTATTGCAATATTTTATCTGATTCTTCATGTATTCAAGAACGTATTAAAGGGATAGTAATATTTCAAAATAAAAGCAGCTTCAATTAATCTTCATAGTATTTGGGCCATGGAGAGTGTTATTTCAATACCGTTAGTTGTAATTCAAAAGTAATTGAATGATAAATTATCCCCCTCCCGCCCCTTTTACAGTATCCATTTGAAGCATGTTAAGTTTTGTGTCATAAAATGACGCATGTGTTTTGCCGCGTCATTTGAAGTGTCGTTTTTAAATTTTTACGTCATAAAGTGACATACATTCTACATTTCTCATCGCTCAGAATGGCACATTCACCATTTTGTGCGTTAATGTGTCACAATGTGGGTGCAATAATGATGCAATATGGGTGCAATACTGAAGCATTATGGGTGCAATAAGGATGCAATATGGGTGCAATATTTGTGCATTAAGTACGCAATATGGGTGCAATATTGATGCATTATGGTTGCAATAGGGGTACATTAAGGACGCAATATGGGTGCAATATGGATGCAATAATGACGCAAATTGGGTGCAATATTGATGCAATATGGGTGCAATAATGATGCAAATTGGGTGCAATATGGGTGCAATATTGACGCAATATGGGTGTAATAATGAAGCAAATTGGGTGCAATATTGGTGCAATATGGGTGCAATAATGATGCAAACTGGGTTCAATATTGGTGAAATATGGATGCAATATGGATGCAATATGGGTGCAATATTGACATAAATTGGGTGCAATATTGGTGCAATATAGGTTCAATATTGGGGCAATATGGGTGCAATAATTACGTAAATTGGGTGCAATATTGGTTCAAATTGGGTGCAATAATGACGCAAATTGGGTGCAATGTTGATGCAATATGGGTGCAATATGGGTTCAATATTGGTGCAAAAATGAGGCAAATTGGGTGCAATGACGCAAAACTTTAAATTCGACACTTCTAATGACGCGCCAAAACACGTGTCATTTTATGATGCAAAACTTTACATGTAACACTTCAATAGTAAACCCCCCTTTTACCGATGTAACACTGCTCAACTCAGAGCAGCAAAACTGTCTGGATGGATCACAGAGAGAGAAACTTCAGTGAGCATAAGTGAAAACCTGAAAAACCTATAAAAGGGGGCAGGGTTTTCCTTATGCTCACAGTAAGAACATTGTCCCTTGCTGTGACCTGTCTGGTCTCAAGACCAGATTCCACATCTGAGGGGAGGCAGGTTACACTAGGAAAAAGGGGCAGGAGGGGGAAACTTTATCATTCAATTACTCTTGAACTACAGCTCTGACAGTGTTGAAATAACACTCTCCATGGCCCAAATACCATGAAGATTAATTGAAGCTACTTTTATTTTGAAACATTACTATCCCTTTAACCTTATGAACTCATCCTGTTTCTTTGTTTCCTTTAAAGTGATATATTAGTATTTTATTTTGAATCCATTTCACCTAGTGGTGATAACACCTCTACTGTATGTTGATAAACTAGATATAGTGCCAGACAGAAGGGAACAGTTGCGTCATCAATAAAGGGAAGAAGATTTCCTAATTACGCATCTTTGGGTCTTTTGATTAACATGATACTTAGGCAGTTTTAATGCTATTTTCAGATACCATAATATCTCAGGTATAATACACACTTGTGTATAATATGCACTTGTGTATAATATGCACCTCAATATGCGCCTACCTTATTCAGTCTGGTCCTTTCTGGAGGAAGCCAAGAGGTCCGTGCAGCAGGTGGCATGCTTGCATTTGCTGCCTGCTTCTTGCATCACCCTGTGAAGACCTACTGTTATTGAAGCTAATACAAGCAGACTGTGGCACCCTGTGTGTGTATATGTATATATATTATATAATTAGACTTGTGCACAGCAAGAACATTTGCTTCACCTGACTTATTTGCGGGAAAAATTGAACAAGATCAGGAAACCTTAACTTTTTTTGCCATATCATTTGGTTAGTCAGAAATTCACAACTACTTTCAATGGGGAAGGCCCTTGCTGCCTTCTCTGCACTGACACTTGAATAAGAGTCATTCAAATAAACTACATAAAAGTTGTAATCAGGGTTTTTATTAGGGTACATGAACACAAAAAGAAAAGAGAATTTTAGTCTTACCTATTATATCCTTTTCTCTTAGTCCATATAGGTTACAGGTAACTTTGGGAAGGCGACTGCCCCTTTAAATAGGCAGGATCAATTCTTGAAAAGAATGCAGAGTGGAGCATTCCTCTCTCTCCTTAGCTGGTTCCCAGCCAATCCCCACTCATTAAGATTTGAAACGCTACTATTGACTAGGTAGCAAAAATGGTAAAAAAAGACTCCTGTGAGCTTGAACCCGAAAGGACTCCCACTTACTGTCACAGGAGAGCCAAGCATGGTTCCTTGACAGGGTGGGAGACCTGTAACCTATATGGACTAAGAGAAAAGGATTTAACAGATAAGACTAAAATCCTCTTTTCTCTGTTGTCCAATACAGGTTACAGGTAACTTTGGGATGTACCAACATTGAGTTTCCCAGAGGTGGGAATGAAGGCAAGGACCAGACACAGGTCCTCAAAGTCACCAGAGCATATATGAACTAATCAGATCGTAAAACAGCCCTTATAATGAATAGAGTGTCAACGGACACAAAACTGGAGTATAACACACCAGAAACTGACAGAACTAGAGCCAACAGGGCTCAACAGTTAAGGAGTACTAAAGGATAATGAAGAAAACCCTAGACAGGCAAGACTGCCTCTAGGATCTTCCTACCAAGGCTGGCATCAGCCGATGCCAGGACATCAACACTGTAGTGTTTAGAGAAGGTGCGCACAGACAACCAAGAATCCGCCTTGCAGAACTGATCAGCTGAGGCCTGATTCTTACAGGCCCAAGAGGCCCCAATAGACCTAGTGGAATGAGCTGTGACAGGAAATGGAACAGGCTTCTTCCTAACTTCGTAAGCTGTTTCACACCTTTTCCAAACACTTTCATTAAAGGGACAGTAATGTTTCAGTTAGACTGCAGCTAGGATCCCTCCTTATCATGTGTACAATTGCTCCGTTACGATGGTAATTGTGAAAGCGCTATATTTTCAATGTTATTATATTATTAATTATCTACCTCCTGCCTCCTTACAGCACAGGAGACCACTTCCCCAAGTCCGGTCAAGATCACAGCGTGGAACAATCATCCTTCATTCAGTAGAAGGAAAACCCTGTCCTCCTTGAAGAAGAAGGGCAGGTTTTTCCCTACACTGAAAGAAGATTGTCCCTCGTTGTGATTCTCCTTCAGTGCTGAGGCACGAAGAATAATGTCAGTATAAGGGGCGGGAGAGGGAGAATTAATAATATAATAACATCAGAAATATATTGCTTTCACTAATACCAACAGAACAGAGTGATTGAACACAAGATAAGGAGGGATCGTAGCTGCAATTTAACTCAAAACATTACTATCCCTTTAAGTTAGATTGCACCTTATGTATAAAAGAAAACTGGAGCAATTCTGAGGTATTCCTACTGCATCATAGCAGACAAAGAAACATTTCCAAAATGCCCAATGATTTAAATGAAACTATTAACCCACTGAACTCTAGAGAGGTCTCAATGCAAATATGTGGCCAAACATGCCTTCAGGATATGTATCAAATATGATCTGACCACAGAATAGCAATCATTTTCATGGCTAAAATTTCAGTCACCTAAGAATGACTTTTATATCAAACCCACAATTCAGCACATCTGACATTAATCATGTATGTCACTGACTAAAAGTAGCAATCTCAGTCTACAATCTGTAAACACCCAATGCACAAAGACAAATGATCACTATTTACAAAAACAGGCCCACGTAAGTCTATTATTTTATTTGCATTTTAACCCTTTGAGTGAAATACATGTAGTTGCATTTATTATTAAATGTACAACATCAGGCTTGCTGTTAAATACATGAATGCATGATTTATAAATTATAAGAAATTAATAAGAACACAGTGTTAGCCAAATACTCTTGCTTTTAATATTAAAAGATCTCAGCTAATTTATATACATGTCATATATTTACAGTTCTGGTTCTGCATGCCAGAAACATCTAGAAATGAATTAGATATTAAATGCAACATAATAAGAGAGGCATATCTGTTATCAACTCAACATACATTTTCTGTTGCTGAATGTTTGGGGCACATGTCTAAAAAGGCAACTCTCATTCTAATAGTCACTTATTGGTATGTCTTAAAGGGATAGTACTTGCATTAAACTTGAGGTAGTTCAAGAGCTATTCAATCAGAAAGGATCCCCCTCCCGCCCCTTCTGACCGACTCCCATCAGATCTGTAATCTGGTCGTGGGACCGGAGAGATGCAACAAGGGACAATCTTCAGTCATAAGTAAAACCCTGACCCCCTTGACGAAGGAGAGCAGGATTTTCCTTTTACTTACTGATGATTGTGCCTCACTGCGCTCCATCCAGACCAGACTGAAGGCAGTGTGAAGTAGGGAAAGGGGCGGGGGTGGATCCTTTTGGCTTGTATAGCTCTTGAACTACAAATCTGTAAGTATTTAAATATAGCACTATGTGTTAAAAAAGAGGCTCGATCATCAAGTTCAATACAAGTATTACTATCCCTTTAAAAGGCAACTATCATTCTAATAGTCCCTTATTGGCATGTCTACTCCCAATAACTATCATTCTAATAGTGCCTTATTGGCATGTCTACTCCCAATAACTATCATTCTAATAGTGCCTTATTGGCATGTCTACTCCCAATAACTATCATTCTAATAGTGCCTTATTGGCATGTCTACTCCCAATAACTATCATTCTAATAGTGCCTTAATGACATGTCTATTCCCAATAACTATCATTCTAATAGTCCCTTACTGGCATGTCTACTCCCAATAACTATCATTCTAATAGTCCCTTATTGGCATGTCTACTCCCAATAACTATCATTCTAATAGTGCCTTATTGGCATGTCTACTCCCAATAACTATCATTCTAATAGTGCCTTAATGACATGTCTATTCCCAATAACTATCATTCTAATAGTCCCTTACTGGCATGTCTACTCCCAATAACTATCATTCTAATAGTCCCTTATTGGCATGTCTACTCCCAATAACTATCATTCTAATAGTGCCTTATTGGCATGTCTACTCCCAATAACTATCATTCTAATAGTGCCTTATTGGCATGTCTACTCCCAATAACTATCATTCTAATAGTCCCTTAATGACATGTCTATTCCCAATAACAATCATTCTAATAGTCCCTTACTGGCATGTCTACTCCCAGTAACTATCTGTCTAATAGTCCCTTATTGGCATGTCTACTCCCAGTAACTATCAGTCTAATAGTCCCTTATTTGCATGTCTACCCCCAATAACTATCATTCTAATAGTCCCTTACTGCCATGTCTACTCCCAATAACTATCATTCTAATAGTCCCTTATTGGCATGTCTACTCCCAATAACTATCATTCTAATAGTGCCTTATTGGCATGTCTACTCCCAATAACTATCATTCTAATAGTCCCTTATTGGCATGTCTACTCCCAATAACTATCATTCTAATAGTCCCTTATTTGCATGTCTACCCCCAATAACTATCATTCTAATAGTCCCTTATTGGCATGTCTACTCCCAGTAACTATCAGTCTAATAGTCCCTTATTTGCATGTCTACCCCCAATAACTATCATTCTAATAGTCCCTTATTGGCATGTCTACTCCCAATAACTATCATTCTAATAGTCCCTTATTGGCATGTCTACTCCCAATAACTATCATTCTAATAGTGCCTTATTGGCATGTCTACTCCCAATAACTATCATTCTAATAGTGCCTTATTGGCATGTCTACTCCCAATAACTATCATTCTAATAGTCCCTTAATGACATGTCTATTCCCAATAACAATCATTCTAATAGTCCCTTACTGGCATGTCTACTCCCAATAAATATCATTCTAATAGTCCCTTATTGGCATGTCTACTCCCAATAACTATCATTCTAATAGTGCCTTATTGGCATGTCTACTCCCAATAACTATCATTCTAATAGTCCCTTATTGGCATGTCTACTCCCAATAACTATCATTCTAATAGTGCCTTATTGGCATGTCTACTCCCAATAACTATCATTCTAATAGTCCCTTATTGGCATGTCTACTCCCAATAACTATCATTCTAATAGTCCCTTAATGACATGTCTATTCCCAATAACTATCATTCTAATAGTCCCTTATTGGCATGTCTACTACCAATAACTATCATTCTAATAGTGCCTTATTGGCATGTCTACTCCCAATAACTATCATTCTAATAGTGCCTTAATGACATGTCTATTCCCAATAACTATCATTCTAATAGTGCCTTATTGGCATGTCTACTCCCAATAACTATCATTCTAATAGTCCCTTATTGGCATGTCTACTCCCAATAACTATCATTCTAATAGTGCCTTATTGGCATGTCTACTCCCAATAACTATCATTCTAATAGTCCCTTATTGGCATGTCTACTCCCAATAACTATCATTCTAATAGTGCCTTATTGGCATGTCTACTCCCAATAACTATCATTCTAATAGTCCCTTAATGACATGTCTATTCCCAATAACTATCATTCTAATAGTCCCTTATTGGCATGTCTACTCCCAATAACTATCATTCTAATAGTCCCTTATTGGCATGTCTACTCCCAATAACTATCATTCTAATAGTCCCTTATTGGCATGTCTACTCCCAATAACTATCATTCTAATAGTGCCTTAATGACATGTCTATTCCCAATAACTATCATTCTAATAGTCCCTTATTGGCATGTCTACTCCCAATAACTATCATTCTAATAGTGCCTTATTGGCATGTCTACTCCCAATAACTATCATTCTAATAGTGCCTTATTGGCATGTCTACTCCCAATAACAATCATTCTAATAGTCCCTTACTGGCATGTCTACTCCCAGTAACTATCAGTCTAATAGTCCCTTATTTGCATGTCTACCCCCAATAACTATCATTCTAATAGTCCCTTACTGGCATGTCTACTTCCAATAACTATCATTCTAATAGTCCCTTATTGGCATGTCTACTCCCAATAACTATCATTCTAATAGTGCCTTATTGGCATGTCTACTCCCAATAACTATCATTCTAATAGTCCCTTATTGGCATGTCTACTCCCAATAACTATCATTCTAATAGTCCCTTATTTGCATGTCTACCCCAATAACTATCATTCTAATAGTCCCTTATTGGCATGTCTACTCCCAGTAACTATCAGTCTAATAGTCCCTTATTTGCATGTCTACCCCCAATAACTATCATTCTAATAGTCCCTTACTGGCATGTCTACTCCCAATAACTATCATTCTAATAGTCCCTTATTGGCATGTCTACTCCCAATAACTATCATTCTAATAGTGCCTTATTGGCATGTCTACTCCCAATAACTATCATTCTAATAGTGCCTTATTGGCATGTCTACTCCCAATAACTATCATTCTAATAGTCCCTTAATGACATGTCTATTCCCAATAACAATCATTCTAATAGTCCCTTACTGGCATGTCTACTCCCAATAACTATCATTCTAATAGTCCCTTATTGGCATGTCTACTCCCAATAACTATCATTCTAATAGTGCCTTATTGGCATGTCTACTCCCAATAACTATCATTCTAATAGTCCCTTATTGGCATGTCTACTCCCAATAACTATCATTCTAATAGTGCCTTATTGGCATGTCTACTCCCAATAACTATCATTCTAATAGTCCCTTAATGACATGTCTATTCCCAATAACTATCATTCTAATAGTCCCTTATTGGCATGTCTACTCCCAATAACTATCATTCTAATAGTCCCTTATTGGCATGTCTACTCCCAATAACTATCATTCTAATAGTGCCTTATTGGCATGTCTACTCCCAATAACTATCATTCTAATAGTGCCTTAATGACATGTCTATTCCCAATAACTATCATTCTAATAGTGCCTTATTGGCATGTCTACTCCCAATAACTATCATTCTAATAGTCCCTTATTGGCATGTCTACTCCCAATAACTATCATTCTAATAGTGCCTTATTGGCATGTCTACTCCCAATAACTATCATTCTAATAGTCCCTTATTGGCATGTCTACTCCCAATAACTATCATTCTAATAGTGCCTTATTGGCATGTCTACTCCCAATAACTATCATTCTAATAGTCCCTTAATGACATGTCTATTCCCAATAACTATCATTCTAATAGTCCCTTATTGGCATGTCTACTCCCAATAACTATCATTCTAATAGTCCCTTATTGGCATGTCTACTCCCAATAACTATCATTCTAATAGTGCCTTATTGGCATGTCTACTCCCAATAACTATCATTCTAATAGTGCCTTATTGGCATGTCTACTCCCAATAACTATCATTCTAATAGTGCCTTATTGGCATGTCTACTCCCAATAACTATCATTCTAATAGTCCCTTATTGGCATGTCTACTCCCAATAACTATCATTCTAATAGTGCCTTATTGGCATGTCTACTCCCAATAACTATCATTCTAATAGTGCCTTAATGACATGTCTATTCCCAATAACTATCATTCTAATAGTCCCTTACTGGCATGTCTACTCCCAATAACTATCATTCTAATAGTCCCTTATTGGCATGTCTACTCCCAATAACTATCATTCTAATAGTGCCTTATTGGCATGTCTACTCCCAATAACTATCATTCTAATAGTGCCTTATTGGCATGTCTACTCCCAATAACTATCATTCTAATAGTCCCTTAATGACATGTCTATTCCCAATAACAATCATTCTAATAGTCCCTTACTGGCATGTCTACTCCCAGTAACTATCTGTCTAATAGTCCCTTATTGGCATGTCTACTCCCAGTAACTATCAGTCTAATAGTCCCTTATTTGCATGTCTACCCCCAATACCTATCATTCTAATAGTCCCTTAATGACATGTCTATTCCCAATAACAATCATTCTAATAGTCCCTTATTGGCAGGCCTGCTCCCAGCAAATATCACTCCAGTAGTCCTTTATTGGCATGTCAACTCCCAACAACCACTCCAGTAGCCCCTAACTGGCATATCTACTCCCAGCAACTATCACTCCAATATTCCCATATTGACAAGTCTGTTCTCTTGGGAGCTAACCTGTCAGTGAAGTCAGGACTGCATTGTGAGCTACCATGTCCCAGCAGGGGAAAGCAATAAGGATCTGAAAAGAGAGCCATATTGCACCCTTGTTGATCCCACAGGAAGAGAATCAACTGAAACACTTAAGTCTCATACTTCGGTTGTCTGTCCTGTTCCATGTAGGTCCCACAGACTCTCTGTATCCTGCTTGAAATCCCAACAAAGAGGATCTATGGAGGCTGTGCATGCAACCTACAGCATTTGTGGCTGAGAGCCATATACTTTGGGGTTGCATTCTGACTGAGGGGTTATTTTTCTGATCTCCCTGTAGGGACTGTGTTGGTGCTGCATGGTGCAGCTCCAGGTTTTCTACCAAGTTGGCTCCCATAGGAGCAGATAACATGATAATCGCCCTTTGATATCAAGACATGCCCATCGCCTTTCTTGCAACCAGTTCAGAAGTATGCTTACTCCAGCTCTCCAAACTAAACAGAACCTCCGCTCCACTGCTAACAACTTACTGAGTACTCCACATTACAAGAAAGAAGCCAGTCGATCTGCCTTCTCCTTCAGAGCTCCAAAATCCTGGAATAACCCGCCTGGAATTTCACATCTAATACATTTTCAAGCTCAGTATAATGACAAACAGTGCTTGCAGTTACAATAGACGTGATTCATATCAATAAGAAGGAAACATGAACGCGCTCCCTGGGGGAGCTGGGAGGGAGGTGGGAGGAGAACTGGAGGTCTGGGAAGTCCTGCGTGACTGTGCCAACGTTACCCCTGTACGGCAGAATGCGGAAGTGACTGCATGAAGTCTGCATTAAAAATAACTGCTTCTTTATATCTATATATCTCCTATGTAATAATTCACTAGGATGTTTATCAGAAGCTGTCATGCGCAGTAGAGACTGGCCAAATGCACGGAATGCTGGGAGTTCTGTGCTGGGAGAATTCTGTGCTCTCGGGCAGTCTCTACAGTGCATGACTGCGTCGGCGGCAGGACACAGAGCAGGACCAGCCTCTTTGACCCTTTGAGTTCCAGAGGGGTACGCAACGCACAGGCTTTTACACTAGTATATATATATATATATATATATATATATATATATATATATATAATGTTTCTCTGTTTGTTTAAATATGTAACTCTTTACTTTAAACTTTCCAGGACATACTTGAAAACCAGAGAAATCTCAGTGTATTCCTCCTGGTAAAACATTTTCTAAATGAATAAATGAATGAGATCAAGCTCTAGATGTACTGAATCTTTTGACATATAGGTGGTGCTACCTTTTTAGCAGTTGCTATGGCTGCTTATAACCTTGGATGCTACATCACTGGCAAATCTCTTGATCATCCAAAAATAACAGACAACCAGATTCAATTGAAGGGCCACTTATGTGTCCTTGAATTCCCCAAAGAGCCATATATTAAAGTTCTGAAGTTTTGATACTGGTAGAAAAATGTACATCAATAATCCCTTGATTTCTACAGAGGTATTCAGTGCATTGCATTGCTATGTAAACTGTCAAATAAATACATAAAATGAAAATTGCAGCAAAACATAAACTGGTACATAAACCTGCCACCATAACCCTGTGTGTGCCAGAGAGTGACACTGGGGACTGGAGCGGAGAACCCCTAGTTTGAGAGATATTTAGCTTTATTTGACAGTACTAACTGGCATGCCAGCCAAATACGACCTATCCACACTGCCACTCCCTCCCAGCCAGTACTAGCTCAGTAGCAAAATCTGACTAACTGCCAATCATTCAAATCCTGTCATTATGATGCCCCCATTGAGGTGAGAATGAGAACAGATGACAGTCCCATCTTAATCAGTAAGGTAGCTACCATGTAAAATTGTCCACCCAGTACTTTTAATGCAATTCTTTTATGCAGGCATCCTAACAAGTGCACCAGTTTCTAAGACACAGCTTCCAGAGAAAATGACCACAAGTGTTCTGTGTTGTTAAAACTATTAATCACCTTTCACTTCATAAGTGTTCTCTTCCATCAAACAATGCCAGCACTGTCTAGTCTATGACCTTGCCTAGCCTTTTTTATTCCTCTGCAGTATTTCTCTGAAAACAACCTGGAGCAAGTTCAGTACTCTCACACTGCTGCACTCTGTGGCGCCTGACTTCTGATTAATGCACTGTTTCCCTCACTATAGCATAGAAACTATTTGAGGAAAAAAAAAACAAAGAAAATAATTTTTTTTGGAGAGTCCATTTTTTTTCTTAGAAATATGAACATACAAAATCTCTTTAACCCTTTGAATGCCAGAGGGTTTTGCAATCATTCTTACATAACAATGCATTGCTGCCCACCTCTCTGGCACTCAAAGAACTAAAGACTCACATTTTAAGTTTCTAATTAATTACAATGAGAGGGAAAAATCTCAAAGTTTTCACTATCTAGTCTCCATAACAATATAATCATAATTTCAAATAAACAGTGTTCTGCTGTTCTGTGCCTGTGTTTTCTTGACTGCCATTCTGTTGATGTGTTAATATCTTTACAGCTTTGCTTTCTGTATGACACAGAGTGCATGACAACTGTTAGGTATGAAATGACTTTGATGCCTAAGGATTTATTTATTTAAAGGATAGAGAGAGACAGACAGATAGATACACACAAGCACTATTAAACCTACTGAAGTGGATCTGTCACCCAATGAAATCTCACCCAATCTGTCACCCAATTAATTCATTTTAAAGAGAATTAAAAACCGCCTGTACCAGTGGTTGTCAACCAGTTACTGCGGTATTTTTGTGTGCCATGGTCACCAGTATAGGGTGTACCACTTTTTCTATGAACACTATGACAAAAAAGTTAAAGTTGAGCTTTTAATGTATGTTTCTGAAAATTAGTATTCACAATATGCTCTTTGTTGTCATTCTGACTTTTCAAAACCTAAGAATGAATATATATTTGTGTATCTCCTTCATTAGGTCCATGAGAACTTATTTGTAAAATGTTAGGGATGTCCTCAAAATGCCAGATTGAATATTAGGGGTTGAGAATGATTGGTTTATATTTTGTCCTAGCCAATTGTTTTAATATTTATTTGTTTTTGATAAATGAACCTTTATTTGCTAGCTCTGTACTGTGATATGATTGAGTCTAGACAGACCACACACTGAAAATCCATTTCTAATAGCACAGGAAGTGATGATTTTCACACTGAATCAGTATAACTCATTAGTATACTTTGCCGCGGATTAGCAAAATAAGCCACACTGTGCCACAAAAATATAAAGGTTAATTTCTTAACGATTTACTTTACAGAAAAATAGCTAGTACAACACCAGGTGATTCTGAATTATCTGTGAAACAAAATAGGAGAGTTTGGAGGGACCGATTTGGAGGATCTGGAGAGAACCTGCACTGGGGGTGAACCAGTGAATGTGCGCATACCTGAGGTGGAATTTTTACTGTTTAGATTGTGAGTTATTAATATTCTGTAAGTCACAAACAAAGATGGTGGTTCAATATTGAAGATGTCTGCACTTAGAAGCGCACAGGCTCTCTTGTTTTGTTTTTTTATACATGTATGGAGGATCCTTGGCCAAGGGTCCACTGAGTAGGTAGCAGCAGCGACCGGGTGGAATGACGCCTATCACATTAAGGACCACGGTTAGCTTATGTTTAGGGACTTTCTGTTCAATTTGGGGGTACAAATGATAACTGTTAGTGTTGAGCGAGCATGCTCGGCCGATGCTCGGATCGGCTCGAGCATCGCTCTGCTCTGCACATGGCGGTACTCGTACGAGTACCGCCATGTGCTCGCCCGGCATGTTCGGGTGGCGGGGATCTGTGCCGAAGGAGGCACAGATCTGAAGACGCTCCGCTGGACCACCAGGGACTGGAGGTAGGGGGCATTGCGGAGATGAAGGGGGCATAGCGGAGATGAAGGGGGACATTGCAGAGATGAAGGGGGCATAGCGGAGATGAAGGGGGCATAGCGGAGATGAAGGGGGACATTGCAGAGATGAAGGGGGCATTGCAGAGATGAAGGGGGCATAGCGGAGATGAAGGGGGCATAGCGGAGATGAAGGGGGACATTGCAGAGATCAAGGGGGACATTGCAGAGATCAAGGAGGCATTGCAGAGATGAAGGGGGCATAGCGGAGATGAAGGGGGCATAGCGGAGATGAAGGGGGACATTGCAGAGATGAAGGGGGCATTGCAGAGATGAAGGGGGCATAGCGGAGATGAAGGGGGACATTGCAGAGATGAAGGGGGCATAGCGGAGATGAAGGGGGACATTGCAGAGATGAAGGGGGCATTGCAGAGATGAAGGGGCATAGCGGAGATGAAGGGGGCATAGCGGAGATGAAGGGGGACATTGCAGAGATGAAGGGGGCATTGCAGAGATGAAGGGGGCATAGCGGAGATGAAGGGGGACATTGCAGAGATGAAGGGGGCATAGCGGAGATGAAGGGGGACATTGCAGAGATGAAGGGGGCATTGCAGAGATGAAGGGGCATAGCGGAGATGAAGGGGGACATTGTGGAGATGAAGGGGGCATTGCAGAGATGAAGGGGGCATTGCAGAGATGAAGGGGGCATAGCGGAGATGAAGGGGGACATTGTAGAGATGAAGGGGGCATTGCAGAGATGAAGGGGGCATTGCAGAGATGAAGGGGGCATAGCGGAGATGAAGGGGGACATTGCAGAGATGAAGGGGGCATTGCAGAGATGAAGGGGGCATAGCGGAGATGAAGGGGGACATTGCAGAGATGAAGGGGGCATTGCAGAGATGAAGGGGGCATAGCGGAGATGAAGGGGGACATTGTGGAGATGAAGGGGGACATTGTGGAGATGAAGGGGGGCATTGACCAGGCACCCTCCCCTCATCAGAGCAGGGGGTGCCTGGTGTAATGCTCGTGTCGCCCCATTCAATTCAATGGGGCTCGGGTGCTCGGCCGAGCACTCGAGCCTCCGGCGGTGCTCGGTCAGAGCACCCGAGCACCCGAGCATCGGGGTGCTCGCTCAACACTAATAACTGTATTATATGCACGAGCACTGTGTTATAGTGTATACATTTTTTTTTATCATTGTCTCCTGGTTGTAGCGCTGGGGGAAGTGTGGGTAGTTTTCTAGATACCTCCTTTAGCCCACTGAATGAAAAAGACAGGTCTCCAAAGTATTACATGTGCTGCTGCTGATCTCTCTGACATTCACTAAGCTGGATGATAGCTGCTTGAGTGTTCTGGTGCTTGTTTGGCAGATCCTTCACTTGGTGGATCCTTTTGCCCGTCTTCACTTGGAAGCAAATGTGCTGAAAACATTACATCAGGGCATCTCCTGTCTCTACTATTTAGCAGAGACAGCAAACTGTCCTCTAGCTCCATAGAGGACTACAGGTAGATGCCAAGACTGACAATCTCAGGAAGGCGATGTTGGGACTGTGAACTCTGACAGCAGAGGCAACTATTGGAGCTTAGTGCATGTGGCAAGGTGCCACATTAGAAGATAAACACACCCACAAGAATACAAAAATGGCTTATTAACCTGCATTTCCATAAGGAAATGAGCCACTGTAGACATGTTAAATGCAAAATCGTAAACCTGTTGATGGCATAGTGGATTTATGGCAATGACTGCAGATTGGTGGTGGATTGACAGGGATAAAATGGCAAAAACATCTTACTTCATATTGGGGATCTGTCTTCAACACTGATCCAACAAAGTATCATCATCCTAAGCCCTTAGCGACCCTTAGTTCATATGACCCCTGCAAGCAAACCTGCCAGTGAAGCCATGGTTGCATTGTATGCCATGTCTGACAAGTGGGGGAGCAGTTCAGGGCTCAGAAATAAAACCCTCAGTACCCCTTTGCTGATCTTTCTATAGAGACTGAATGTCTCATATTTGAAATCTTGCAGTTCAGTGTTATTGGGATGCGAGTGCAGCTTGCATAGACTTTAGTGAAGGGCTTTCAGGTCTGTCACCAAGAATCTAGGAATGTTTTGGGGAAAAACATACTGACTTCCCTGTAAGAACTCTGCTGTTACAGAAAAATAGGCCCCTTCGTATATAATGTGACCAGATCTCCATTTTAATGCAGGACGCTTATAAAAAACACAACCTGTAGGACTACACCCATGGAGTCCTGTTGAATAGAATTTTCATAAGCACCTTGCATTAAATGGAGATCTGGATAAAATATTCATAAACAGATTTTACACAGAATTATACCATAAAAATGTACATAAAATATTTTTGGGATAATTTAATATGAAATAACAATATAATACTAAGTTTTTCTTTTTTAATAAAACGTGTGAACAAGTTATATATGTACGGTATAAGTTACGGTTAAATGAGACGCTGGCTACAGGACATATTATCTGGATAATAAACACATTAGCCAGGGGTGTCTGGATAAAGAAAAAACATAAGAGGATTTTAGTCTTACCTGTTAAATCCTTTTCTCTTAGTCCAGAGGGAAACCTCAAGTTTCTTGTCAGTCCAGTCTTTCAGAGCTGACGCATCAGAAACTGGCAAGGCAGTAGACTTAGATATCCTGGAGATAGGAGCATCCACTTTGGGGGGATGAACCCACTGAGCAAGCGCCGCCTCAGAGAAGGGGTAAAGTTTGGCAAATTTCTTGGAAACAGAACGTTTCCTGTCCGGAGATTTCCACTCCTCAGACACAAGGCGGTCAAGAGTGGGGTTAGGCGGAAAACAAGTAAGGGGCTTTTTAGACTCCTGAAACACATCAGAGGGATCTGAAGAAACCTCCTGAACTAAGGGAATGTTTAGGGTAGTTAAGACAGCCCTGATCAGGCCTTCAGCCAAGGGCTCAGGATCAGCCTCAAAGGGGTCCCCAAAAAATGAGAGGAGCCTGCAGCAGAACATTCCTTAACATCTGAATCCACCAACAGTTCCTCCTCAGAGGAATCTGATACGTCAGGTACCCCTTGCAGTTTTGGCAGGGAAGATTTGACTGAAGAAGGGGTCTGCCATGAATGGAAGACCTCCTGTAACTGGGATGGAAAGAGTTGCAATGTAGACAGCAGGTCCCTAGTAGCAGCCTTGAACTCTTGCACGTAAACTGGCTCTAATGCATGGCTGGAGGTCCCTGGGAGAGACTTAGGGATCAGAACATGCTGGGCATAAATGACCTGAGAATTCTCTAGGTAACCCTAAATGACATGAGAAGCGATGTGCAATAGGGGACACAGAGACCCCAGCATCCATAGTCTTAGGCCTGGCCCCAAGCTCCAAAGAATTAGACATTCTCAGGGTGTCAAAAATGTTTAGAGTATAAGGAATTACCCAAATACAGTGTGTTAGGTTAAAATTTCAGCCCAGAAATCGCTAAAATACACTTATCTGGCAGGTGAAGGGTTAATCTGCAGAGGAGAGAAGGAGAGTCCAAGCCCTGCGTAGGATACTCGTTCTGGAAAAGGCACAAAATGGCTGCCGCGGCGAGAACCAATCAGAAACTAGTGAGCGAAGCAAGCTCTCATGGGAAATGTAGGTTTCCCAGAAAAAGTACCCCAACAGTGTCCGAAGCCCCTTGAGCCCCCAACACACTTAAAACGTTAATCGGCTGATAGAGCAAGGACAGACAATTAAAATGAGCCATCTCTGAAGTATAGGTTATATGCTCTTTAAAGGGATAGTAATACTTAAAATGTAAAAACAAATATGTTGTAGAGTTTATCCCCCTGAGTAAAACAAGGGCACTCCCACTGCTGAAAGGTGTTTCATTCAAAAGTTATTAATTTTCAAAGTTGAATTTTTTAGGTGCAATATCACAGTGGCCTGAAATTGTACAGTGGCGCTGTTGCTACACCATCCTATGGAGATTTATGGTCAACTGACCAGAGCTGTCCATAGGATCGTGTAGCAACAGCGCCACTGTACAATTTCAGGCCACTGTGATATTGCACCTAAAAAATTCAACTTTGAAAATTAATAACTTTTGAATGAAACACCTTTCAGCAGTGGGAGTACCCTTGTTTTACTCAGGGGGATAAACCCTACAACATATTTTTTTTTACATTTTAAGTATTACTATCCCTTTAATATGCTCTTTAATTAATAAAGGGGGCAATTGTCGCCCCCATGATAGGGGGGGTGTCATGAGGGGTCATGATACCCCTCTTGAGGTCTGAAGTACTTTTTAAATACAAATTCCATATATAATTTAAAAAAAGAAAATCATTGTTACACATAAATATAATTACATTTTCACACAAATTACATATATAATAAAAATAAACACTTTTTTTTATACATATACAGGTTTCCTATTAACTCTATGAGTACCAGAGGGGTAGCAAACACATTACAATACCTCTCTGGTACTCATAGGGTTAATCTTGCAATACAAAATACGAGGGCATGTCGAATATAATAGAAGAAGAAAAATGTTGGATAAAAATGGTAAAACAAAAGTCATGGGAGCACTGTAGTCGACTTTTCAAGGGGGGGGTTAAAATGTCGGATGTACAATATTCATCGAATTAATATGGTGAAAGAAAGCACTGTAAATCGGATTTGGAAGGGTTAATTGTCGACTATGAACAATATTTGTCGAATTAATGTGCTCAAAAGAAAGAACTGTAGTCGACTTTTAAAAGGGGGGTTAATATGTTGAAGGGGGGCACTTTATGTCGGATTTCTATGCTGTATACTGTATTCTGCACGGCTTTTTTTTTTTTTTAACAACGATGGTTTTGTAACTGTTGTTAT
This sequence comes from Rhinophrynus dorsalis, assembly GCA_037306005.1. Taxonomy (NCBI): domain Eukaryota; kingdom Metazoa; phylum Chordata; class Amphibia; order Anura; family Rhinophrynidae; genus Rhinophrynus; species Rhinophrynus dorsalis. The sequence goes on along the minus strand of CM074719.1, from coordinate 461,645,613 downwards.
GGCTTCTACGCCTCAACCTCTGATGCGCAAAATTTCTGACTTAAATGTAATCACAAAACAGGCGGTAATGCTGAGCGTGGGTAATAGGATACCAATTGCATGCTGTTTTTAGTTGTTTCCTATGGGCTTTTTTTAGACTGGTGGTAAGTATAATTACCGCTGATTTTGCTTTCACAAGTCGGGTAGTAGGATAGCAAAAACTGACTTAAAAAAAGACAACGCCTGTTTTATTTTTAGCGCTGGTAATAGAATCGAGCCCTAGAATGGGATAAGATCAGATTTTTTTTTTTTTTTAAAGGGGTAACTCTAACCTTATTGATATGCTCACCTCTACCCCTAAATGTCAGCTCATTACAACTTTTTCACTTCTGGTTATAAACCTATCCACAAACCTAAACATTAACCCTAATTCCAAACTACCACTAACCCTAAACTCATTAGTTGTAAGAGGCGTTTACTCTAAGAGTATATTTTTCCTTTAATATCATCTCCGGGTTGGATGTACTCAACTCTGTACCACTAAGGGTTTCTGCGTTTTGCATATTTAGGAGGGTACAGGCTGTGGGAATCTGTTCTCTGTAGAACAACCCAGAGAGAACATGAACGTGACTCCATTATGAACAATGATCTAGAACAAAGGTGTTAAAACCTGTCCTCAAGTCCCCCAACAGTACATGTTTTCAGAATCTCCTTAATTAAACAGAAGTGAATGTTAACTCCGGAAGATCCTTCAGAATGAATGAATCACTGATTGATTTCCCATTGTTCATGTAAGAAATTCTGAACAGGTTTGTGTGTGTGAGTGTACCATCCAATCTTTTCCTTAACAAGAAGAGTGGTATGTTCTAGCACTATGGCCTCGATTCAGCGAAGTAAGGTAAAACAGCCGGTAGGGTAAAAATGCTTAACTGTGCGTTGGGAAACTGCTAACGGAGCCATTCAATTGCCAACTGAAGCCACAACGAATGTTGGGCGACAGAAACGGACTTGTGGCCAAAAGTCCATTGTGTGTTTTAAAGGGGATGTATCACCACTATACAAGTTTGCCTGAACAGGTAGGTTATATAGAGAATATAAGTGTATTTTTTTTTTTTAAATCTCTGTTTGGTCAAAATTGCAGTTATAAACGCTGTCCTGCATCTACTTCCAGATAGACTGCAGTTACCAGCTCTGTACCGCAGTCTGTCACTCTGCCGCTGCTCCCCTCCCTCTATCCAGCCTCCTCCAATGTAAGTTGGAGCAGTCTCATTGGCTAGATATCGATCTCTGCCAATGAGACTGCTCCAGCTTACAGGCAGAAAGCCTCCGTCATCATAGGGTTAATTCTTCTAACATTTGGCGCATTTTTTTCATACTCTGAATGTATTGATATGGGGCTTTACATCCACTGGCCACTCAAGGGTTTTTTTCCCCCCCTCTTCAATTCCTGTGTCAGTAGGATTAACCCTTTCAGCCAAATATCGGCTTACAAAAACACGTTGTGCGCTAAAGTTAGTGCCCATTGTAACCCATTAACCCTTTGAGTGCCAGATGGGGATGCAAAGCAATGCGTTGTGTCCCCCTCTGGCACTCAAAGGGTTAATGGGTTACAATGGGCGCTAACTTTAGCATGCAATTTTTTTTTTTTAGCCGATATTTGTTCATAGAACTGGTAATTGAATTGCTTACTGTGCTTGAAAAAATGTGGGTTTTTTTTAGACATCTAAAGGGAGTAGCCTTGACTACTAACTAATTAACAGTGCGAGTTTTCAGTAAAAATGCCTCAATTTACTACCTTAAAAAGAAAGCTTTATTTTTCAAGCGTTAGTGTTCTTTCACATCCTCTTTACTGTGATTTTTTTATGGAGTGCAGCATTTCATATAAGTGAACACACTCTCTTTACTTCCTTATTCTGCACAATGTTCCCCTTTGTTAATCATTTTATTAGTTGACTGTTTTACTACAAACTGAAAACAGGATGCCTATCAGTGAACTATATAAACACTGTGTCAGTTGTTTTGTTCTACTTGTGCTTCTAGAAAACTTTCAGATCCATACACATGGTCAAACTCTAGGTTCCAAAGAGGGGGGGTTCCAAATATATATATATGTAACAACAATACTGCATCCAAAGCTCAACGTTGCTTTCTATTGCTAAGGCCAAGGTTGGGCATCCCCCGACTCTCCAGCTGTTGTTGGACTACAACTCCCATCATCAACAGTTGGCTGCTTACCAGCTGAGGATGATGGAAGTTGGAGTCCAAACACAGTTGGGGGCTGCAGATTTTGCCCAGTCTGGGCATAGACATATTCATAACAGCAGAAACCATTTCTCATTCTTGAGGAGCATTGGGGTGCTAAAGCTTTTATCTGTCTGATCAGATAACAGCAGTAGGAAGCAAGGTGAATTATGGGTAACTGGACAGCTCCTCTCGGTTTGCACTTGACACAGAAAACAAAGTAAGAAAGGCCCATGGTAAAATCATTACCAGAGAAAATATTGGTTAGAAAGTCATAAACAGAAACTGGAAACATCTATTCTCTCTGGAGTCAGCAGCATGTTACAATGCTTCTTACTCATACCTGGGAAGTCTCCGGATCTTCCCCCAGAGGACTTCCGTTTTTAGAATACCAGGTTTCCATGGACAGATTCTTTGCAATGCATTGGACACCTCTCTGGTACCCAAAGAGTTAACCCCAAGTGTGCCACAGCAGGGCACCTGAACAGATAAGATTCCATGCTTAAATGGATTGTAGCTTCTAAATCCAATTTCCTAAGCTACTTACAGAGTAATTTATCAGTTTTATGCAGCGTGCACCATGGTGATGGCTGTGGAGAAAAATGTTTGTGTTTCGGGGGCCTTCTGGTATCTGTGCCTTATGTCTACCTATGTACTAACAAGAGCAGAGGAAAAAGTGTCAGATTTTCCTGTATGTGTTAGAGTGGGAGCATTAGTGATATGCACTAAACAGATCAAGTGCTTTAACACGTCCTGAAGTGTGGCCACATGAGTTGTATGCCAACATGGTTCACTGGTGGATTTGTACGTTCTCCCTAGTAGGTTTCACACCCTACTAGTAAATAAAAGTAAAAAAAGTGCTTCCAAATGTTTTAATTACTGTTATGCGAACAGATCTTTTTTTACTATTGTTTGAGAAAATGTCTCACAATGATTGTATTCCACAAACGGTACCATGGTCAAGACTTATTCATTACACTATTTCATAAGAAAATGCAGGGACTGCATCCCACATACTTTATTGGCATGGCCCTCCAGCTGGTATTGGTCTACAACACTCATCATCAGTTGGTCACAGGATGTCTAGGAACAGCTGGACGTGTAGTCCAACGATAGCTGGAAAGTCACAGTTTGCCTGTCCCAGTTTTAAAGCTTTGGTTCTCAGTTCCAAGTGGGAGTTGCAATAAGATGAGAGAAACTGTCCACTGTGACAAGCTCTCCATTTCCTATGTTATTCCATGGAGACTATGCACTAAGATATCACAAACTGGACAGATTTTAGTACATTTACTCTGTAGTAGAACATAGGAATGAGGGAGCTTAACACCAGCACAATATTCACAGGTTTAGCCATGAATTTATGCCACTGGACCCCAGGGTATCATGTCAAACTCCGAGGGCCACTTATGCAACAATCCCCACTAGGGAGGGCCACAACAATGGCTGAGGATGTCTGCACTACACTGTTGCTGAAGAGGTCTGTAGAGAGGGATGAAATATAAATAAATAGTTTCCTGCTCTGAGGTGTATGTTCTATTAATCAGCCCAGTCTGTAGTTTACTAGGAGTTTACCAGGAGAAGGCAACCTTTGACTCAAGCTTTTGGAGACTGCGATTTCCATCATCCCTGACCAGCCAACAGCTGGAGAGCTAAAGGTTGCTTACCCCTGCTCCAATAGGTGACAGCAAACCAAAAAAGATCTAAAATGCAATTTGAACCAAACAAGCTGCACTTCTGGGGGGGGGGGCGCAGTGTATTAGCTAGGTGGCAGCATGTGGCCCTAGAGCTGTACGTTTGACATTACAACATATGATCACTTTAGTGAGTACTGGCGCACACACACTCCTGTCATTATGACTTTAATGCCAGCAAGCCCAGAATGCCACCCAATTAGTATGTGTAAATGGAGTAAAGTGAATCCAGTTTCTCTGCCCTGATATGCCCATACAATCCCCCATCATCCTTTCCTTGATGAAAGTGGCAAGTGGGGAGATTTCTCTGCATAAATAACCAACATTATAGCCACTATTTTCACATTTAATGCATTATAACAATTGTTATCTTTTTTACCATGCAGAAACCCTAACGTTTCACTCAGAATTTCTGGCCATCTCTTGAGAATGACATTTTTTAACTCTTTGAATGCTAGAAAGGTCTCCTGCACATATAAGAAAAATCCTCAGGAGAGAGGCTGTTCTGGGTGTATAATACATACTTATGGCTTTACCAATAAATAGGGAGGGATGAAAAATGGGGGACAACTAAACCTAAGATGATCCTAAATGTTTACCTAGATCTGGCAACATGTGTTCACAATTTCAATGGGGCCTGAAGGGATTATTGAAAGTGCCCCAGTTGCGATCAAATTAGGGGAATTCTAGATAACAAATATGGAAAACATAGCAGAACATTCTAGAAGGAGACAAAATTGGAAAAAAATGGATCAATCATACTAGTAGCAAAAGAAACCGACACAAAAATAGAATGCCGCCTCACTTCTCCTTCATAACCTTCATGATAAAATAATCAGCCTACTTTTTATCATTTCTTCCAGGTTGGAGTTTTGATCACTCTGTTTCTCCTCCTTTAATTTCATAGTTGTGAACTATTAATTTCTTTATATTTGGAATAATAATATTTTGAAATGCCTTTTTGGCTGATTGGGGTTGATGGGAGTAATGACCCAACAGATGGGGATCCAAAGTTTGACTCATACACAGTATTAACCTTTATTTACAATGACTTAATAATACCAGCTATTACAATGGGGCTCATGCAAATTACCCATTCTACTTACCTGCATTGCCCTCCACTTTTACAACAATCCTTTAGAAAGATGGTCAAGACTGATGGTTGCCAATCAGCCATAACTGACTTCCAAATGTCCATGTGAGCGAGCCATTTACTGGACTTTGCCATGGACATAGCAACATCTACGTTGCCTATGTAATTCTGTATGGTAGCCCCATAGTACAACATGCTGCTCTTCACTGCTACATCTTCCCTGTGTTCTGAGTTAAATACAGAGAAGTTGCAGCATGCTGCAATTGGTTGCTTCACACTTGGATGACAACCCAATCCAAAAGATACATTAAATTCTGCCACAAATGCATCTGAGAAGTGTCTAGCATATAAGGGGTTAAATCACACATAATATGGTTAGACTGAGATATAGACCATGGAGTTTAGCAAATGCATATAATCTAAAGTCTCTGATAATGAAATGTATCAAGTCAGTACTTGATGATAAATATAAATAAATATACAGAATATATGCTGTATACATGTGAGAAAAATTGCATTTCTTGACAGGACATGAGGCAATGTATTTCCAGTGGAACGAAAAACAGCACCTGTTGCTATTTCCTTACATAATCACTAATGCCTGAATGTGAAGCAAAGAGCGCTCTTATTTACACACCTCCAGAGTTTCATTGTTGATGATATTACGTCAGCAGACAGGAAGTACGGGAAACATATGTATGAAATGAAAGTGCTTTAAAAAGAAACTTTTGTACATGTATTTTATTCAGCGATAGCAATAAGGAACAAGATTCAACTGGATGCAAAACATTTTACTTCCACAAACAAGTTATTATGGAACTATTGCCGTTTACAAGGCTGAATGGTGCCTTAAAGATAAATAGTATTAAACTCTGGCTCCTTTCTGTGCTTCACAAACACATCTTGGGTAGCAACTAAATGTTGTAACCAGTATTCCTACACAAAGCAAACCCTTTAACGCCTTACGACAGGCCGATTGGCGCGGCGCGGTCAGTTAAGGACCACGGAGAATTTTTTTTTTTTTGCTCCATCCGCTTCCAGACTCCCCGAACAGCGTGCAGCCGCGGGGGGAGCCCGGAATTCCATGACTGTCATAGTACGTCATGGGTCGTTCAGTCAGATTTACCCATGACGTACTATGACCGTCAAGGGTTGTTAAGGGGTTAAGGACTGGTAAAATCTGAGGTGGACTGCACTTAACCCTTTGAGTGCCAAAGGGTATGCAACGCATTGCTTTGCAATGCGTAGCCTACCCCTCTGGCACTCAAAGGGTTAAGGACCGGAGCAATTCTGACCATTTGACTATGTCTTTGTTCAACAGTATTTTCCCTCTAAGGCTTTTTACCAGCCACACAAATGATATACCATTTTTTCACACACAATTAGGGCTTTCTTTTGATACCACATTTATATGGATAACCCACAATTTATTTTATTAAAATTAAAGAAAACTGGTAAAAACAGGAAAAAAAAAAACACCATTTTTATTTTTTTCTAGGGATCATTTGGGTTCAATTTTTATGGCAACTGCATGAAAGGTATGACCAATCATTCATTCCTACTAAATGAGCAGTTTTAAGTGGGCACTCTCCCTCTGGGGTGAAAATCCCCATGTCCCTTTTTCACTCACTATTTTTCACATTTTTGGAGATATTATTGTGTAGGGTGTATAAGTGTATTACATTGTTCCACAACTGTAAAACTACTATTAATTTGTGTTTAAACTTCAGTAGAGGTGTTTTTAATTATTTGGTGTAAAATAAACAATTTTCATTAAAAAAAAAATAACAAGTTGCTGTTAGCAGGTCATAAAACAACATGCTTTCATCCTGCTCACAGCTCCAGCGCTTAAGGGGTTAATACTCCCATCTCTAGTCTCTAATTCTTTCTTTGTGTTTCTGCTCTCTGCTTCTCTCTCCCTTAATTTCATAGTAAGGAGGAGACAGGCAGCGAACAGTCACAAAGCCAATGTGTAAAACACATTGCCTTTGTGAATGAAAATGCCAGTACATGTGATCGCTGCTGGAGCGATCATGTGTACCGGCAGAACAGAGGACTCTGAAACAGAGCACTCCGGTCCTGGAGCACTCAGTTTCAGCATGTTCAGCATGATAGCAGAGTGCACTGAGGCACTCTGCTATCATTTAACCGATGACCTGCCAGGACCATCATGGCTGAACTGTGAGCCCTGGGAGGTCAGAAGAGGAGCAGAACCTGGGTCTGCAAAGAGACCTCGGTGTACCCTCATTGGTTCCACAGCTCAACTACAAAGAAACACAAGGAGACTGGTTTGAGAATTTCTGCTGAGAACTAAGGAGCCATTCTGAACCCTTGGAGGATGCACATTATCCAGGGAATGTTTCTCCAGACTTTGGTTAAGCCAGGGCCCGTGCTTTAAATGAAAGGCCATATATGCCTGTGTTATCTAAGTGTAAGTTCTCATGGGTGGTTAGTGCAGGTCATGCTTATGGGTGCATCTTATTTCTATACTTACAACATCTGTGGTTTGACACTCTTCTACACTATTGTAGCAATTCTGAATTTTCAATATCTAATAACTATTTTGACTTTCTATGAACAATAGTACCATATGTTACATATGGATAAAAAACAAGGGAGAACAGAGGGGTGCCCCTTGTACAGGATCAAGTGTTCAATGGAACCACCACCATATAAACCCTGAAATTGGGTACTCACAGAAGTTGTAACTGGGTCCCTATATATGTAGGTCACAGCCAAAAAAGCAAATGGGAATAAACACTGTCCCAAACCAGCTAACACACTGATGTAGAAGAAGGAATTAGCTTCACAACACTCTCTCCCAGAAATAGCACAACATAAAGAAAAAAGAAGAAGGTCTCCAATCCTATATAATAATTTGCTAAGTTGTGTGTAACGCCGGACATGCGCAGTAGTCACTGCTGCGCGAGCGGCAGTCATGGCAGTACAGACTGGCCGAGCCGCTGCTGATCCAGAGCTGGGCGCTCCGAAGGAGCGTCCAGCTCTGGATCAGCAGTGGCGCGGGCAGTCTCTGCTGCGCGTGACTGTCCCGCGATCGGCTGCCAGAGGCACTGTGGCCCGTGTAACGGGCTGTTCAACTAGTAGTGCAATAATCTGAGTATTACAATAGAGTGTACATAAGGAAACATGTTATTCTCACAAGTAACGTGGTCAGGTGCAGGATTATTCCCAAGGACCTGACCAACAAGCGCACTGAGAATTCAAGCAGGCTCTGCTCGGTACCCTTAGATATCCAAGTAGTAGAAAGAAGGAAGGACGGTTGTTCATCCAGTATAGATTACACAAAATAATTTAACCCCTTAAGGACAATGGACTTACCTGGTACGTCCTGCAAAAACTGTCATTTAGTGACAATGGATTTACCAGGTACGTCCTGGAAATCCAGGTCCCTGAGCGGCTGCATTCAGTTCAGGGACTCCGGAATCATTTAAAGAAAAAAAAAATGTACCACCAGTGTTAAGTGCCAGCCAGGGGTTAATAACATTTTATATAACAAACATATAATGTATTAAAAGTAAATATGCAGTAGGGCACAGTCTAACACGTTTCATGGCAAGAACACCAGACTATATTGAAATACTTACAATAGTGTACTACTGGGCACCTTCTTCTTTGTTTCTATATGTTACATATACTTGTGTATTTCCATGCCACCTCATTATACCCCAGTCATTCATTATTAGATGTATATAACAAAACAATGTAATAGTTTTATTTAAAATAAGTTCTTTGTACTGTCCATGAATATACTTTATAGAATAAATACATTATATGTTTGGCCAGTCATTCTTCAGATTTCAGATTTGTCCATTAACTTTATTAACCTTGTTGCTCTTCTATGAAATGTTCTGTTCCATTTTAGGAACTGGCACCCAAAACTCTGTAGTCATTTAATATTTTGAATTTATTTACAAGCAGAGTATTAGATATGCTTCCCTTATCTGCTGTTTGGCTTGGTTGTTAATAAAAAATAAACTTTGAGCTTTTTTAAATGGAGTTTCTTTCCTTGTGTTGAGTATGCTTATGTACACCATGCCAGGATGAGTGTATGAGGAGAATGTTCTGCTTTTATATATATATATATATATATATATATATATATATATATATATATATATATATATATATATATATATATATATATAAACACATGCATATACCATTTGCAGATGCATATGTTTTGTCTCATATACTAGCATGGGATATGCAAGCCAGTATGCAAGTCATTTCTAGCATAAAACAGAGTTACATCCTTGTCATCTTGCCGCTCTGATTCTCTCCCTCCCTGCTTACCCTCATACTTCTCATCCCAATCAGTCCAATCTGACAGCCTGACAGGGTCCCAGCGGTCGGCATCCTTTCACTTGCCTCCCTCTTCTTGCAGTGCCCTGTCAGGACCTCTTCCTTTCAGTCAACGGTAATGCCCTGTGATGACCCCAAGGTCCTCGCAGGGAAATACCATAGATACAATGCGCATATGCTTGGGCCAAACTAATACATTGTTGGTTCATTTTGCAGCGCAATTACACAAGTGCTAGTATAGAGATTAGAACTATTACTTGACGCCAGCTGGCAAAAAGGCCCAGATTTAGACCAGTGATTCTCAACAAGGGTGCCGTGGCACTTTGGTGTGCCACGGACATTAGCTTAGAGTGCCCCATGTTCTCTATGAAGACATTGACAAAATGTGTTTACTTTTAATTGTAGATTTATGGAAATTGTTATGCATGTGTTTATTTTTTTATTCTGATTGTATTGTATTTTTATGTATTGTACTCTTCATTATGCACTTGATAACTTACAATAAATAGGTTAGGGGTGTCCCATAAACTCCATATTGTGTGTTAGGGGCACCTTGAGTAAACAAAGATTGATAACCATTGTATTAGACAGAGCCAGCAGCTAAAAACTCCCCTGGAAACAGTACATTTATTTTAGTGAGACGGGGAAAACAAGGGTGCATATTATACATGTACACTCTTGTTTTCCCCTAAAATCTTGTTCTACATAGGTGCCTATTATACCTGAGTTTTTATGGTATATGGCCGCTCATTGAAAAATAATTATAATGCAGTACAACAAAAAATGCACCCACTTTCTGCTATACTTACAGTTTGTTAATTATCAGTTTATTTTTATGCAGCTATTAGCCAAAACCCTGTTCTTGCATATTCTTTAATTAAAAGTGTCATGTTCTCCACTCTTTGATTTAAATGTATAATAACATATATCTGGCATCTGCTATCCCTACCAAAATGTAGAATCTGAATGTAATCCTGACACTACAATAGCAGCAGGACAGACTATTTTGTGTGTTTAACTCCTTGAGTACCAGTGGGGGAGTACAACACATTGCTTTGCAAGCTATTGCACAATCTTCTAGTTCTCTACAGGTTAACCCTTTGAATGCCAGAGGGGTACACTCAAGGGTTAATAGATGTGTTTCCATGTTCATTATGTCACAGGAAGCGTATAATACTCAGAAACATGATCATCATTAAGAAAGCAAAGTGAGACAGTGAGGCTCATGTACTAAAAAATTCCCACAGATTTAAAGCATTGGTAATTTTTATTTGTCCCCTTGTGTGCACTTGGTTGGCTCCAGAATCATTCCAACTCTTCTTACGATGTTATTCACAAAAGACAATGGAACCAATTCAGGATCAAGCCAAATGTGCCATAGAGAACCAATAAAAAGTCACCAAATCCTATACAGATTTAGCCCTTTGAAAGCCAGGGGGTGTGCAACACATTGCAAAGTAATGTGTGCGTACCCCTCTGGCATTCAAAGGGTTAAAAGGTGTTTGTTTTTTTAAGCCATTGAATTGTGAAGCAATACCCTGGAGACCTCTTTTGCACTGAAGTGGTTAAAGTCACCATTTAAGTAAGAAGTAATATTGTAGATAATCAAAAAATAAATCCATTGATGCCAGTTCAATATCTCAAACCGTTATGGTTTGAAAGATATACAGTGATAAAGTTCTCCCCTCCCTTTCCCTTCACTTTCACTGAAGTCAGCCTCTAGCTGACAGAAGAAGAACCTGATCCCGGGACCGGTAGGCGGCTCTTCAGCAGAGCCTAAATACAGCAATCTAAAAAGAAATACTTCATTGGAACAGTCTACAAAGTGTGCTTGCAGACCGTTCCAATGAAGTATTTATTTTTAGACTGCGGTATTTCAGCTCTGCTGAAGAGCTACCTCAAGTCGCACAACTCAAATCTACAGAGCTGCCTCAAGTCGCACAATTCAAATCTACAGAGCTGCCTCAAGTCGCACAACTCAGATTTACTTCTGTCAGCTTTACAGCGGATGTCTGTGAAAGGAGAGGGAGGGGAGAACTTTATCACTATATATCTCTCAAACCATAAAGGTTTGAGAGATCGGACTGGCATTTTGGCTCTGCTGAAGAGCCACCTCAAATCGCATGACTTGAATCTCCTTCTGTCAGCTTTACAGTGGACATCAGTGAAAGGGGAGAACTTTATCACGACTGTGACGGAATGGTTGTCACCCTGAGAATGAAACGTGTCTGGTTTTCAGCGATCTCCATTGTCTTAACATGTGTTCCCATTCTTGAAAACATTAGTGTACCCTGTGTTTGCATGCATTAGAGTGTGTTGGCCATTTTTCCATTTTGCTGTAGCCCAGCATAGGCATCAGTTTCTGCCAAAGCAATCAACGGGTATTTCTTGTTCTAATGTTTAGGACTTGTGAGAAAGCTCATAGTATGCACTAACATCCATGTGATGTTACTTGACCAAACCCGCACAGCTGCACTAAAGCTAAGAAGTACTCTGCTGATCTCATTTCCCAGTGCCCCTGGCAGAAAGGAAATGTTGTCACCTTATTTTTTACATTCCACTGAGAAGCTACACTTACATTGGTCTAGAGTGAATTTTGTCTATAGTGCTGTTTCTGCTGCTGTTGTTGCTGTTAAAGGGATAGTAATACTTAGATATTACTATCCCCCATCTTGTAGCCCTTCAAAAACGGAGTAAATAAGCCCAGTGGCATCTCTCAAACCTTTATGGTTTGAGAGATATCCGCTTTCAAAGTTCCCTCTTTTTGCCTTTCCCCTGACATTCTATGGGAGGGGAATACTTTAGCATTCAATTACTCTTGAACTACAACGCTCACAGTAATAAAATAACACTCTCTATGGCTCAAATACTAGGAACATTAATTGGAGCTCTGTTTTTGTGAAACATTACTATCACTTTAACTCTCAGACAAATCTTTCAGAATGAATGAACCACTGATTGAGTTGCTTACCTCTGCTCACCTCTGATCTAGTACATACACAGTTGGACTTGTGCATTATTTTTATGCTAATGTTTAGATGCAGAAAATGAGCTGCACTGTTGGATTTGTACATTCCCCCCACTCTATAAAATTATCTTCTGGTGAGAGACCTCACTACTTTCTGCTTTGTCTGTCTGACTCAATAACTGATATAAATAACTATATCTTCAAAATTGTTATAGTACAGAGCTAAATAATACAGTTCTAAATTCCTGGTCCTAGCTCACACTAGAAACTTTGTTGTGGCAACAAGTGAACTATCCCATAGAAAAGAATTAAAGCTATTCTGTGAAGTGTTGTTGCAACAAAGTTGTGCTTGTGAACTTGGTATTAATTTTAGTGCTACCAGTCATCCTTTCTTAGGAGGACTTTCCATGTCACAGACATTTCCCATCAGTTATTCTTCCTATGGCAGTAAAATTGTCTGTTTTCAAATCAAAAACTCCGAGGCTGATGTACTTGAGTAATTCTGGGGGGAAAAGAGTAACAGAGAGGACAAATAAAAACTCTAATTGATTTATACGGATCTTGATAACCCCTTGAATGCTGGAGATCTCCAATGCAGTGGTTTGCAATGCACTGCAGAACTCTCTAGAATTCAAGGAGTTAAAAGTCCCATTTAGACCTATGGAAATTTTGGGCATTTTACTTCTCCCCTGTGGTACAGGTGATTTACTCCAGAACTTGTCCAGTTCTTTCTAGTACATCAGCCTCTCGGTCTATGAATTTCAAGAGGAATCTCACTTGCCAAGGTAAATCTAGATAAAAACCATTCCTAACAAGCAGAGAGAGGTCAAGGTACAAGTAAATGGCCCTACGTATTTGGCAGAGCAGAGCAATGATGGCGTTTGTGGAGCAATGAAAATCCAGACACAAGTTCTTGAGTATTTTAGATTTTTTCCGCCACAAATTTCCAATGCATCATATCCCTCAGCCATTTTAGATCAAAATCCTGCAGTATTTGTGAAAATCTTCTTGTTGGTCATTTTGCATGCTAGATAGACAGCTGTGTAAGGAGACCGCATTTATACATTTTCCATATAGAGTGGTCTCCAACATCTCTGCAGCAAGGGTTGGTAACACAAGACTCTCCAGCTGACATTGACTTGTGTTCTCATTACCTGATAGGAAATGAAGAATAAGAGTTGGAGAGTCTCAATTGTACAAACCCTGATCTCTGGCATTGTATTGATTCCGTGTTAGTTGCAATGTTTAATCATATTGATAGTATCCCTTTATTTTGACTTTACATATTATGCAAGTGCATAACATAATATATAAAGTCAAAATGCATATACTTTTTACTACTTCTTATTTTCATCTTCACATATTTTGCACTTTTATGTCCCTGACAGTATGCTCACTTGTTCTATGTTTCTAGACAGCTTTCAGGTCAGTGACTATGCTGTAGGATAATGTTACATTGTATCACTATCCTACAGCACTAAATGGTATACTTGCAACTGTAACTATGTCCTCCTCTCCACCAAAGATGCTAGAAAGCATTGCTGGGGTGAGAGACTTGAGAGCGATGACAGTACCAGTACTACTCTTGCTGCTGTCTAAACCAGGTGACCACCCCCAGAGGAGTCAGAAAGTGGACCAGGATGCATAGACAGAGAATTGCTGGTGGAGCTGAGGGGAAGAGGAGACCAATGCGGACTGAGAACTAGACCCACACAGCTTAGGAGCGCTATCACCAGAAGAACTTACAAGACAAGAGAGCTGAAGTCTAGAAGACAGAGAGAGCTAGCTCCCAGTGGCTGTTGGCCTCATAGGCTAACAGAGACCTGTCTGCAAGCTATGTTCTGGCAAACACTGAAGCTGTTGGAAGTTGTCAAGTGGAGAGTGTCCTGTGAAGTGCTGGAGCTGGCAATGATCTCGTTGGTGGATGGACTGCTGGCAAGAGTTCAGTATGGTGAAGCACAACTAAGGGAAAGCAGATAGTCCACTGTAGAATGCTGGAGTTGGAGATGATCCCCCTGGTGGACAGACTTCCGGCAAAGGGCACAGTATGACGAAGATTAACCAAGCGGGCTGACCGTTGGAGAATGCAGGAGCCTTCTGGAAATCAACCCGCCAGTCTAATTAAAGGTGAATGCAGGAAAAGGCAGAGGTCAATTCATTGGACTGGTAGCTGACGATAGTTGTACCTGCCAAAGAGCAATCTGACAGTTGAATAGCTGGTGTTTGCAGGAACTGGTGGAGATTAATCCGACAGTTGAATGGCTGGCGCATGCAGAGGTTGATCCACCAGGAAGATAGCTGGCAAAGCCACCCAGGCAGTCAGACAGAACTCAATGTTAGAACATGGTGAAGTAAGGAATAGCTGAGGTCTAGCTAGGTTATCAGTCAGAGATACTAGATCAACAGGCAAAGGGATGATCAAAGTTCAGGCCAGGTCACACCAGGTAGTCAGAGTCAAACTAGCTCAGCAAGCGGCGTTGGAGGTCAGTAAACAAGCTAAGTTCAAAGCTGAAACATCTCGTAGATATAATTGACCCCCCCAATTAATGGTTAGTATAGCAGTAATCAGTGAAATAGTGTTATAACATTTATTAAGTGCCGGCATTATTTGGAATTATAAGTTTGTATGAGACTCACCTCAGCACAACAGTGCTGCACTGTCAGTACCTTCCTGTACAGTGCGGTACAATGCTACTCCCCCTTTGGCAAATAACCTATCAGTGAGGAGACAGGGATAGACAGCGCAGGCGCACAGATCCCTCTTCGCCTAGATGTCTGACCTGCCATGTTGAGGTAAGTCTCATGCAAACTTATGATTCCAAATAATGCAGGCACTTAATAAACATTATCACACTATTTCCATGATTACATGCTATACTAACTATTAATTAGGGGCAATTATATCTACATACTAGTTCCACTTGAAGTTCAGAGCAACCAGGAAAAAACAGCTGCTGAGTTAGGAAGTCAAAGCCGCAGTCAGGAATGATGCAGCAAGCAAAGTCACAGAACACACACTGTAAGTAGCTCAAAGATAAGGAACTGGAGACAGGAAGAAAGCAGTTTTTAAAGGTCAGGTAGCCAAACCAGAACAAGAGGTGGTCACAACTCTGGAAGACAGTGGACAGCAACCTTTTTTACATGGTATCACTATACCGTCTTCACAGACCCTGTCAGAAAGGGACATAAATGTGTACTAATGAAAAAAACAGGGTGAAGATGAAAAAAAAATAAAATATAGACCAATTTAACTTTAAATATTATGCAATTGCAAAATGGAAATATAGAATTTGATGACTAGTAAGAAATCATTGGTTTGCGTACTCTTCTTGTTCCCTTACTGCCTGAAAAAACAAGTTCAGACTTCAATGAGAGATAGGGCCTTGTTCCATACTCCAGCTACCCTTATATATATCCCACGAGAACTTTAATTCCACAAGGCTATTATATACACCCATCTCCTTCATTATCATTAGCATTATGCTATTGGTAGAGCCAGTTAAATAGGAATCAAATCTAGTATTCTAGGTACAATGAACCAACTCTTTAACCATTTCTCTATAGAGCAGACACACAACATAAATGACACCATTAAACAATAAAACAAGTTTTGTTTTGTATTTCATCAATTTCTGTGCAACTGCAGACCTTATGGCATATTACAAGGCAAGACAACAGGTTGAAATTACAGGTTCAGCAACAAAAAATAGCATACATGACATTGTAAAATTCTCAACTAAAACCTACTCCAAGCCTCATTTAAATAAATAAGAATATTTATTTGTCCCGGTTATTCCAGATTAACTCCAGGGGGAGATTCACTAAGCGATGATAAAGAGGTGATTAAGTGTAGATGACGTCTCCAGTTTATCACTTCTCCAGTCCCTATACTATTCTATGGAGCCTAATCACTAACATCTTCAAGTTGAAGAAATCTTAGTGCATAGCCTCTATAGTTTAACATAGGAACTGGAGAAGTAAGCTCCACTTTATCACCGCTTAGTGAATTTCCCCCCAGTTCTCCATGGTACATTAGCTACAGTGTATATGAATGGTCCTGTCACTACCAGCTGGATTATGGGAGACACAGTTGGCCTTATGAAGAAAACATAAGATGAGAAATTCGGGAGCATTCCAACTGCACTCTAGGGAACGAATAAAAATTCTTCAAATTCCCTTGGTTTCAAATTGGGCTTTTAACCCCTTTTATGCTACAAAGTCTCCAAAAGCATTTTGAAGTAATGCGGTAGGAGATCTCTGTATCATTCGAAGGGTATAAAGTCCCATTTCAATAAATGGAAATATCGGGAATTTCCACTTGTCCTCTATGGTGCAGCTGGATTGGTCAGGAATTGCTCCAGTGTTTAATACATCAGCATCATGCAGGAACCGCATGATACACAATAAACATGGGCTTCATGCTCTGAAACATTCTGGTTTCTAAACACAGCTTTGTAGACTTCTTCAGATATCCAGAGGTAGCATGGCAAGACACTGACCTAGAAGAATAGAAGGTTGGAGCTTTTGATTTCCACTTGTGCCTGAAGTTATATTAATATCACTGCACTGAAGTCAAAGTCTGTATTTTCATTTCCAAGTCTGAAATGTACTTTTGGATTCTCAGCTGGAATGTTAACAAATGAAAAGTATTTGAAGACTATTTTTCTCTTGGCTGTTCTTACGAGCTGCAGTCTTGGATTAACTAAACAACATGCCCCTGGATATTCATTAAAAGCAGCCAGAAAAGGAAATAACAGTGCTATTAACTTCTAATGCGGTTATATAAATAGCAAACAAAGGCAGACTTTTTTAGTTGTTATGCAATGAATGAAGTCGTTGGTACAAGTAGTTTATTTTATTACATGGAACAGTAAGAAGTTCAATCTTTCAATCAAGGTTTTGTGATCTGGTCCATTAGTTTACATGGCAAAACTAAAACTGATATCTCTTTAATAGAGGGGGAAAAACTGCTTGCTGCATCACATTTATTATGTACTGTAAACAGAGCTACTGTGCCTGACTGTGAAATAAATTATTAGAATACGCCACTGGACAGATAGGAATCATGTGATTTCTAGTCCAATAGTTGGAGACACAAGGTTTGCTCAGTCTTATTTTAGATATTTAGGACAATAGGCTCAAAGAAAATGAGGAACAATCCTGGGTCATACTAACTATTCCAGTTGATTTATATGGGTTTTTATTATTTAATGTTAGAGAGTTCTCCAAAACATTGCTTTGGAGATACATGTACCTGAGAATTCTCAGGTTTTGACCCGAAGACTCAAGGTTTTGGCCAAAATCTCTGGGTATCAGAATGAAGGGCCAAAGTCTTAGGGTGAGACAGTCCAGTGCTTAGTGACTGGCCACGCGCACACGCGACCTCTATCACTAAGTGACAGTTTCTGCGGGACATACATGTATATTAACAAGCATGTCATCCATTTTCCCATTCAATTCCAAAGCGTTTGGCCTTAACATTCATTATGGGACCCACTCTAATAGGTGAAAATCTGCACCCAGTTTTTCTGGGAGCAGACTCCCTTAACGCATGGTAATCCTGCTAATGCAGGAATTGAAAGGGAAAAATAGGCACCCCCCCCCCCCAAGTCACCAGTGTATGTATTGACATGGGGCCCCTAAGCCCCATAGCAATACATCCAAAGTATGAAAAAATGTGTCAAAGGTTAGTCGAATTAACCCTATGAGTGACAGTGGTGTATGCATTGCATACCTCTGTTACTTAAAGGGTTAAACTGTGTCTGGATTGCATCCAAAAAATATAAATATGGGCCCAGTGCTTAAGAAAAATGTCCAAAATCCATGTAGCAGATAAATATGTAAGTGCCCAGTAGTTCCATTACAATTCATAAATCTCCCCCAGCAGTGATATTATTATTGATGCTGCCACCTCCGCTGCTGCTGCCCGCTGCAGTATTGCATGGCAAAAATCTCCCCACCTTGCTACCTTTCAGGGCGATGTGTGGGAAATTTGAACAGAGACTGGCTTTTATATGGCCAGTCTCCGTTCAAAATGGTTTCTGGCATACAAGGGGGTTTTGTCATCCCTCCTCAGGAGCTGATTGGCTGGGAGGTGCGTAAGCACACATCTCAGCCAATAGTAGGCTGGAAACCATTTTGAACAGAGATTGGCCATATAAAAGCCAGTCTTTCAAATTTCTCACACACTGACTCGGGTATAGCCCCAAAAGGTAACAGGGTGGCGGGGGGATAGATTTTTGCCATGCAATACTGTCGCCACCAGTGGCAACAGTGGTGGAGGAGGCAGCATCGTTAACAACGGGGGGATATATGAATTATAATGGAACTATACATTACTCTTATTGGGCACTTACATATTTATCTGCTACATGGATTTTGTACATTTTTCTTTAGCATTAACATTTAACATTCCTCTGAAATGCATTGTGTACCCCTCAGGCACTCAAGGGATTAATGATTGCATTACATGGAGATATTTTTATTAAACAAAGAGTTAATGTTGATTTTCTGTTTTTTTACAGGGACATCATTTCAACACAGATGAAGATCATAAGAGAAGAAGATGGAAAAGAAGACAGTAGAAGATGGAAAATGACAGAAGAAGACTGATAGAGGATGATGGGTAAGTGTTATACAGATCTGGGTCTTAGGATAGTGCTAGGATGACCACATTCCCAATCTGCCATTCCGGGACATTTGATCACCCTAACAGTGTTACTGAGTCTCTGTCGGCTGGAGAGTCTCTGCTTGTCTGTCCCACAGTAAACTTTCCGTAGAGAGGCAGGCAATAACAACGGGGGTCTGACAAAAGAGACCATTGCTCCCTCTTGAACAAACTGTACTGCATAAGGCACAGTTTCCATTCCATTTTTAAAAAACTTGAACTACTGTTGCTAGTTTTAAAATTGCAATTTATTCACTTACTCAGACTCTCAGAATGGTAGTGGAACGGGAGTCAGCACCAGCAGGATTGGAACTCGCTCACTGGCGCTGCACTGGAGTTTGGACTGGACTGGAGATGTTGTGAGTGACACATGCTGCCATGAATCTATGAATGTGTTGCAATGCCGGTGTACTGACTCCATCCACACTGCCTCACATGAACCAGACAACCAGCCAGCAAATGAGGACCATTGAGCAAATAAATGCTCTTCTTTCACTGGCTGGTGGTGGTGCCTGTTGCTATAGGGAGGCTGTGAGTGTCACTGATGGGGAGCGAACCACAGAACAGCAACGGAGTGGAAAGAAAATTGCATAGGGCTGAGTGGCAGAGATTTTGAGTGCCGACTTCACTGCTTCATTTCGGACTGTTTAATGTCCCGTTAGGGATTGACCCGGGACGCAGGACATAGACCTCAATTAAGGGACAGTCCAGAAAACGTGGTCACCCTAGAATGCTAGTTTTGTTGCACTTTACTGTTAGGGGTGGTGTAGGGTTAGTGTTTGGGAGGGTGACTGTGTTTGAGCTCACACTCAGTGCTTGACAATATGACAAGCACTGATTGTTAGTTATTTTTCTTTGATGTTCTAATTACTCACGTTATTTAGCATTGGTTTTAGGAACTGAAAACACACAATGGACATTTGGCCATTTCTGTGGTACAACAGTTAGTAGGGCCATTGAATACAGACTTATCCAATTTTTGTATATGGTCGGTAGCCATTTTTGCCCTACCAGCTGTTTTACCACACTTCTTTGAATCGAGGCCTAAATCATCTGGAATTTTTGCTCCCCTCCCCCTAAGGTTCAATTGGTTTGCCCTAAAATTGCACGTGTTTAGCTTGATAAACAACACTTTTCTTTTTCTCTTTTAAGAAGTGTTTGTCTGTAAGCGATTTGAGACTTATGACTGATGCAGTTTTCTTTTCTTGTCAACTGAATTACAAATTGTAAACCCTTTGAGTACTAGAGTGATTTCTAACACACTGCAAAGTAATTTGTTGGGCTCCCCTCGGGCACTTAGCTGGTTAAGACACTACACAGTGATGCTTTTAGTATCTCTAGGCAGTGTGTGGTTTGGAACAAATTGCACTGGTTTGATGCATGTCCCCACTATGTTTATGGACTTTGTACATTGTATTTAAATTGTTCTCAGCACAGATTTAGTACAAACATTGGATCTATGTGGCAACAACAGCTGTGAATTGTTCAAAAGTAGCATATGAATAGCTAGAGATCATGCTGTTTGTGGGAGTTGTTTAGTATTCAGCAGTCACCCACAGACCAGGTTTTAGGGACTCCTACGGAAATATCATGCTTATCAATTAAATCCTAGTTCACGCGGGCATATTCAGTGCAGCGTTTTCTACCCTGTGTTAAATTAACAGAGTTGCTTTCCATTGCTACAGATAAGACTGTTCAACATGGGAAATTCTACCAATGCATCATACAGTCTGAATACAGCTTGCTGGAACTTCCCTGTGTTCAATGCAGAACATAGGAAAGTTTTAGGAGGGATTTGGCATATGAGTGATGTCATACAGTGCTCACATGGATAATCGGATTGCTGCATTGCTCACCTCAATGATCCCATCAATTGCTGATCAACATGGGTGTAGGGTTAACACCTTTTCTTCAAAAAAATACTGGCCAAGGCATTCCCTCCATAGACTTAACATTGGAAAGAAGCCAATTTTTTACCGGCCTGCCGGTAAAATACCGGCTGGGTGGCAACCCTACATGGGTGTCATCCAGCAACATTTGGCTAACACCCACAACCCCTTTCCAGGTGAAGATGGCATCACTGGGGAACACTGGGACGGTGCTAGTAATTTTGAAATGGCAGTTGAATGTTGTTGCAACACTGCTCATTTAACCGCGTAAGGACCCTTGACGTACCAGGACTGTCGTGGAATTCAGGGCTCCCTGTGTGGCTGCACACCATTTGTGGAACCCTGAACCAGATGTGGAAGAAAAAAAAAATGGTCCGTGGTCCTTAAGTGACGGCCACATGCATAATCGGCTATCCTTAAGGGGTTAACCCTTTGAGTTCCAGAGGGGTACGGAAGGCATTGAAAAGCAATGATTTCCATACCCCTTCTGGACCTCAAAGTGTTAAGGACCAGCCACGTGGGAATTTTTTTTTCCGAAATGGAATCAGAGGTCCCTGAATGGAGTACATCCACGTGGGGACCTCTGAATTCCATGACGTACATATATGTCATGGGTCCTAAAAGGGTTGTAATGCCCGAAATAAAGTTTATTCTATATGGTCTATTTTACAAAAATAAAGTACATGGAGAAAGTCCCATCTCTCTAACCTTTATGGTTTGAGAGATATCTTCCTGTAAAGTTCCCCTTCTCCTGAAGTCAGCTGTAAAACCGACACAAGGAGATCCATGTCAGCCGACGCGAGGCGGCTCTTCAGCAAAGCTGCAATAGCAATATTTAAAAAGAACTACTTCACTGGAATGGTCTACAAAGTATGCCTGCAAACCAGGCACACTTTGTAGACTGTTCCAATGAAGTAATTCTTTTTAAATATTGCTATTTCGGCACTGCTGAAGAGCCGCCGGCTGGTCCCAGGACCGGGATCTCTTGCTGTCAGCACAGCTTTGAAATCAGGAGAAGGAGAGGGAGGGGGAACGTTAGCGGTGAATCTCTCTCAAACCTTAAAAGGTTAGAGAGCTAGGATTTTCTCCATGCACACTGTGTGCACAATTATTAGGCAAGTTGTATTTTTGAGGATTCATTCTATTATTGAACAACTACAGTGCTCTCTGTCAATCCAAAATGTTAAGAAATCTTAAACCTGAATATTTAAGAAAAATGTGAGGTTTTGGCTTTTAGGAGAATACCTATGTGTGCACAATTATTGGGCAACTATTAATGCGCACAATTATTATGCAACTAAATGAAAAATGATAATTTTCCCATCTTGTGTATTTATTTTCATCTATTAAAGTGAGAATACTAAATAAACAACTCAAAATTTACAAATAACATTTGTGACATTTCCAAAAAAAAAAAAAATCAGTGACCAAAATAGCCACCCTTCTTTTCAATAACAGTCATAAGCCATCCATTCATGGAGTCTGTCAGTTTCTTGATCTGTTGACGATCAACTTTTTGTGCAGCAGCAACCACAGCCTCCCAGACACTGTTCAGAGAGGTGTACTGTTTTCCTTCAGCATAAATCTGCTGTTTAAGAAGCGCCCACACCTTGCTGGTGTCTGAGTCAAAGTGGAGCTCTGTGCACGTTACTGATCCAGCCACTATCCCATCCATCTGGACCATCAAGAGTCACTCTCATCTCATCAGTCCATAAAACTTTTGAAAAATCTGTCTTCAGATATTTCTTTGCCCAGTCTTGACATTTCAACTTGTGTGTCTTGTTCAGGGGTGGTCGGGTTTTAGCCTTCCTTACCGTGGCCATGTCTCTGATCACTGAACACCTAGTACTTCTGGACACTCCAGGTAGGTTGCAGTTCTGGAATATGACAGCACTGGAGGATAATGGGTTCCTGGTAGCTTCATGTTTGATTCTTCTCAAATCTCTGGCAGTTAATTTGCGTCTTTTTTCTCAACACGTTTCTTGCTACCCTGTTGACTATTTGCAATAAAACATTTGATGGTTCTGTGATCACGCCCCAAAATCTTAGCAATTTCAAGAGTGCTGCATCCCTCTGAAAGACTTTTTACAATTTTTGACTTTTCAGAGTCAGTTATATCTCTTTTTCTGCCCATTTTGCCTGAGGAAATGAAGCTGCCTAATAATTATGTACACCTTGACATAGGGTGTTCATCTCTTTAGGCCACGCCCTCTCTCATTACACAAATACATATCACCTGATAAGCTTAAATCCAATAAGCATTCAAGTTTATACTGCGTGGAGTTGGAACATATGCATAAAAATGATGATATGGTCAAAATTCTCACTTACCTAATGACTGTGCACACAGTGTACTTTATTTCAGCCATTGCTAACCCTTTATCGCACATTTTTCCATGACGTATATGTAGAGCATGGGTCCTTAAGGGGTTAACAAATAAAACAGCTGTAAATACCTTAGACACCTTCCATCTTTATTTGTAACTAGTGAACGGTGCATGACATTGTCCGCACTTTGGGGACCTGCTGTACAGCTGCATCGGTGAGTACCACTTCAGTGAATTTCACAGGAGTGGGCAAGTGGCTTCTCCCCCTGCCCACTCCTGTGAAAATCAGTGTCCCTGATTTGCTGCCTGCCTTCGATCTCCACCCCACTATTTTATATGTGTAGAAGATTGTATAACTCTCACACCACAGAAACCATTTTAGAAAAATGTCTGGGGAAAATTTAATATTTCAATGGCTCTGAACCCCTTTTCATTTTTAATCATAATGAGCCTGTCCAAAAAGTGGGGTTGGTCAAATTCATCCTAAAGTTCAGGCCTAAGGTTCATCTGAAGGCAATCACTCCCTTCCCATTTACCACAGTCCATAGCTCTGCTCTTGTGTGTTTTATGGTTCCATGGTGGGTTTGGTGCCTTGATCCATATCCCCTAGGGATTTCCTACCATTGCTGTTCACTGATGTAGCTATTGCTGCTTAGTACATATCAACAAGGCATTGCAGTGGGGGGTTACCTCTACATCCAGGCTAGATTTCCCATTAATACAGAGCTAGTTGTGTCTAGTGTACCCTGCCTAGGGGGAGCATAAGATGGCAATCCAGCATTGTTCCTAAACATTTGAGTACAAGAGGGGTATGCAATGCATTGCATACTCCCCCTGGCTCTCAAAGTGTTAAAGGCAACTTCATGCTACTTAGATACTCTCTGTGCTGATGCTATATTTCCAGGATGTATATCTTTATGATTCTTGAAGGAGAACTAACCTCCTAATGCTCAATGTACATTACTGTGGACAGAAAATCCTAATGGCCCTGTGAAGTTGGGCCTTGTGCCTTTGTTCAAAAGGTAACATCTTTGCTGGCAGTTTTTTCCAAACTAAAGCAGGCAGAGCGCATAATCTAACTTAACCCACTAAGCACCAGAGTGGTGCAAAACATTGCCCTTAAAGGGATAAGACTGCAATGTGCAGTGAGCAGAGCCTTGGGTCTAGTGCTCCTTCTGGGAACTGTCTATGGATATGACATCCAGGACTGATTAAAGAAGCCATCTACTGAACAACAGCACAAGGGCACAATTCATATGGGTCATTAGGATTTTCTGGACATAATATGGAATAGTATAGCGTTCTTTGGTCTCCTTTACAACCCATTATACAGAGCCAGTTTTATATTTCAGGTGCCCTAGACAAGAAAACCAAGACTCACCTAGCTCCACCCATGGCCACATGCTCATTCCTCATATCACCCATCCACAGCCATATCTACTGTTGCCTGGCACAGAAAATTCCTTTAGCATGTAACTAACAAATAAAATAACTTATAAATTAACTGGAGAGTATATTGCCAAAGAAACTGGCCAAAGTAGTATATAAACTAGACATAACAATATAAGTAAATACTTGTAAATGAACTTTCCTACATAAACCAGAAGAGGATACACCTGGTGCAGGGATATTGGTATTGTGATGGCCACACCCATAACTCAGCACATTGGGTGTGACTAGCACTTCTGAGGGACCCCAGGTGGTTCCCTATCCTGCCTAATGGTAAACCCAGCCCTAATAGTTTTGTCATTTGTTACTTTTGACACCTAAACTGCACAGCCAATACATCAATCTCCATGAATTATAAAAAGTGAATGCCAGTTTCCTGATTTACTTTGACCATATGTACAAATATTCCAGCTCAGTCCATTAGCTCCACATATATTGAAAATAGGTCTAATTATCAAGAGCCTGTGCATGTTTTTATGTATAGATGAATTAACAGTAGCTCTGTTTACAGTGCATAATAAATGTGATGCAGTGATGTCACCACGCGGGGGGTAGGGACCCGAGTGGTGCCGGCACCGGTTTGGTAGCTGGAGAACGATGCTGGGGATCGATGCTTGAGATTGGAGACGGCGTGCCAGATACTCCCTTGCTGCAGCCGAAGCTGAGTAAAGGTGCTGGTCGCAAAACCAGATTGTTCCACCCCAGTTGAGCCGGGGTGCAACCTGGATGGGAGTGCCCTGGGTACTGTTAAGAACCAGGCCAACGAGACGAGCTGGAATCCGGACGGGAGGTCAAGATCAGAGCCAAGGGTCAAGCCAGGGACTGGAGAGAAGCCGGAGGTCAAGATCAGAACCAAGGGTCAAGCCAGGGACTAGAGACAAGCCAGAGGTCAAGATAAGAGCAAAGGGTCAAGCCGGGGAATGGAGACAAGCCGGAGGTCAAGATCAGAGCAAAGGGTCAAGCAGGGGACTTGAGACAAGCCGGAAGTCAAGATCAGAGCCAAGGGTCAAGTCAGGAAGCAGTGAAGCAAGGAAACTAGCGCTAAAGAGCTTGTGGAATGGGCACCCTATGTCTGGTGTAGCCCATTTAAATAGTAGCAGCAGCCAATGGACAGGGCAGTGAGAGAGAGGCTCATCTGGGAGCCGAACAGGATAGGAGCCGTCTGACCAATAGCGCACTGGACTGGGAGCATGCGCGGCTGCCAGGGAGAAGGCAGCAGGAACCGCGCATGCACAACCCGACCGAGACGAAACTTGGAAGCACCGTCACCGGAGCGAGACGCGGCCTGGATGCGGAGGCCAGGCAAGCGGTGACAAGTGAGCAATTTCTTCTGTGCTCTGCTAGTAATTAATGTGGGGCAACAAGCAGCACATTCTGAAAGCTCCATACACCCCTAAACTGCCCAGTCCTTGGTGCAAGCAACATTAAGTGACCATTTAAACATGCAACTAGTTTTGTATATAGGTGATAGGCAGGCGTAGTGCACAGAAACAACCCATTGTGCATTGTCTTACACAAAATCCTATTTGTACATTCCTCTTACTGTGTGCTGAGAATACTTCAGTTTCACCAATACAGGTTAAACCTTTGTGTTTGGGGTGTGTGCAATTCATTGTGAAACAATGAGTTCTACATCCCTCTGCCACTCAAAGGGTTTTCAAAATGTCAATGCATCTATGGAAATTAAAAACAAAGTTATCTAATGGAACAGGAAAAAAATACTTTCTTCTTCTGGTAGAATCAGTTCAGTTTTACCTGGAATGGTGGATGATTCAGTGATTATTTAGGGATAATCTAATACAGCTGAAAGAAGTGAGTTTCATTCAAGCAGAAGAATGACATTGCCCATATAAATGTGAGACATATCCCTCATATCTCTTTACAAAGTGATGTCCCAGAGGGGCTAAATCACATCTGCTCAATAAGTGCTGAGTAGTGCTATCGAGCCGATCTCCTTTAGTCTAGCGAATGAGCACCTGCTCTGTTGACCCGCGTGGCTCATTATAAAGGGCGTAACTCTAATTTACTATACACTCAGAGGATATGACCTGTAATAGATTTCTCATATTTTCTAAAGAGACATTCTCAGTAAGAGCCAGTGATCTGTTGATTTTAGTCTACTAAAAAGCCTTCTCGGGAGACTGGAATAAATCTCTCCACAATGTCAATTACATTGCTACAGGCAAGCATATTCCCAGGCTGTAAAGGAACTGTCAATTGCACTTTCCACAATAAAACATACAGAGAACAAGTAAATCCTTGATGTTGTAATATCTGACTAATGCTACAAATTATGAGGTAGATGCATTAACCCTTTGAGTGCCAGGGGTTACACAGAGCATTGCTCCGCAATGTGTTGTATACCCCTCTGGCACGCAAAGTGTTAAGAGAAAAACTGAACTAAGTATCAAGCAAATAAGTCTCATTAAAGTTAACATATGGTATGCTGTTTAGCACCAGATCAGCTCCACTTTAATCCTGATACATATATTGTCATATGTTTAACTATGCCAGAGAGGTATCAAACTCATTGCTTTGCAATGCCGCAGATACTACTCTTGCTCTCAAAGGGTTAAAAGGAACAGTATATATATATATATATATATATACACATACATATATATATATATATATATATATATATATATATATTTGTATTTTTTTTAATAAAAAAATATGTTATTGGCTCCTTCAGCAGATTTAAACAAGTGTTCCGCTGCTGAGGTATTTTTTATTCCAAAGTTAACACAGTTCAAATTTGCTAAACTAAACAGCACCAACTGGTGTCTAAAATGCATTTTTTTTTATAATGCACTGTACGGAAGCGATTGGGTCATAGACTATGGCTTCACTGGATATCTCTCTAGAATCCTAGGGTTTTAATCTGGATATGTGCAGCATGATGAAATCCCAGCTTCCTATGTTTGACCTGCATCCTATTTCACTTAGTAAGACAATGAAAAATAACTAAGTATGTAGTAGGAGATATTTACCAACCTACAGAATCAGGTGTGTGTCAGTTTGTACAGCTCCAAGCCTAAAACGGTCATGTAGAACTCAATAAGAAAGTCTACACGTGTTTCTCTGAATGGGTGGCCACCATGAATAGAGACAAGAGTAGCAAAGAGGTGTTCTCTGCATTTAATATACACATTCATGCCAGGTTGTAGTACAGTTCTCCTATTCATTGCCATGAGCTTACTAACCTGGCTGAGAAAATATACAAAAAAGTCAAAAACTGTGCATGTAACTGTGAAGTGGGAAAAATGAATGGAAAAGTTATACTGCAACTAAAAGAGGCAATTATCCATCTAGTAAACAGTGTCCTATATCTAAACATGTTTTAGAATAATATTTTACTTTTGGCTACGGAATCTCTCTTTGGTTCCTGTTTTATTTTATGTAGTCTTCCTGAAGTAGGTAGGGGTTTTTAGACACTTTGATGAAGAGACTCCATTGAATGTATTCCTAGGTTCCAAGTGAGGGGAGGGATATATGGGAGAACTTGGTAGTTATTAGGAAGGTGTGCGGCTTCTGTCGACTGACAGTTCAGGGGGAAGATTCACTAAGCGGTAATAAAGTGCCGATGACTTCTCAAGTTCCTGTGTTATTCTATAGAGCCTATGTACTATGATCTCCAAATTTGAAGAAATATTAGTGAATAGGCTCCATATAATAAAAAAGGAATTAGAGAAGTGATATCTCTGGAGAAGTCATCACCACTTTATCACCGCTTAGTGAATCTCCACCCTCGTGGTGTATCATTTAGGTATCTAAGTATAACAGATTGTGGTTTTTTGTTTTGTTTTTTTCATTTTTTCCCTGTGACCATTTTCATGATCTGTATTAAATTTTATATTTTTGTTTTTCCAAAGTAAATTGGATGTCACAGTTGGAGGTGTGTTTGTTGTATGAATGTAGGAAATAAAAGATTGTGCCTTAACCAACAGTAACTAACAGGATATTATCCTAATGTATTACATAAGGTATTGGTCATTGAGAATAAGAGACACATGCTTTCTGCTGACCACAGCAGCAGTGGCTTATGGTAGACTATCATCCAATGATTATGGGCAGGCAAAGAAGAGGGCTGTGCATGAAGTGATCAATTGCTAACAAATAAAGCTGCTATGAGTTAAAGTGATAGTAATACTTAAAATGTAAAAAAAAATATGTTGTATGGTTTATCCCCCTGAGTAAAACAAGAGTACTCCCACTGCTGAGAGGTGTTATATTCAAAAGTTATTAATTTTCAAAGTTGAATTTTTTAGGTGCAATATCACAGTGGCCTGAAATTGTACAGTGGCGCTGTTGCTACACGATCCTATGGACAACTCTGGTCAGTTGACCATAAATCTCCATAGGATGGTGTAGCAACAGCGCCACTGTACAATTTCAGGCCACTGTGATATTGCACCTAAAAAATTCAACTTTGAAAATTAATAACTTTTGAATGAAACACCTTTCCGCAGTGGGAGTACTCTTGTTTTACTCAGGGGGATAAATCCTACAACATATATTTTTTTACATTTTAAGTATTACTATCCCTTTAAACACCATCATACATGTTTATATTTTTATTCTCTACATGGGACATATTAAGCGTAAGCTTCCATGACACAGGAAATGGTGATCTCATTGCAGTACTGTCACAGATAAGCGCACCTCTGTTTAGTTTACATTTATGTATGCATGAGTATGAGACATATGCACCACACACACACACAATACATACTTGAAAATGAGAGAAATCTCAGTGTATTCTTCCTGGTAAAACATTTTCTAAATAAAAATGCATGCATGCAACACACATGCAGAGCACAAACAGACAACACACACACACACATACACTCAATAAATACCAAACATTCAACACACCCCCACAATACACAGACAAAAAAAAACACACACAATACACAATACACACACACTATGCACACGTACAACTGTCAAGGAATTTTCTGGGTCTTCCAGTGACCAAAATGTGGTACGCCAGAGCTTGCTTGAGTTTGGCGCTAGCGAGCATGGTTCGGGTACATAGCCAGTCACAGTATTTCCTCGCAGCGGCCAAAGCCGATTTATACGTGCTGGCCGATAAGCCAGATGCGCTGGATACCTTAGGTAAGTATCCTTAGACAAAGTGGTAAATCCCAGTAAGGTGCTGGGGGAGCAGGCAAGACTGTGCTGCAATGTGCTGGATACCTTAGGTAAGTGTCCTTCAGACAAAGTGGTAAATCCCAGTAAGGTGCTGGGGGAGCAGGCAAGACTGTGCTGCAGTGTGCTGGATACCTTAGGTAAGTGTCCTTCAGACAAAGTGGTAAATCCCAGTAAGTGAAGAGATGGTAAGTAAGCTACCCCTATAGTACCTAGTACCTATTACCCAGAGGTTGCCAAAGCCATACACAGAAAACCCCTTTCTCTCAGAGAAATACCTTCCCAGACACAAGGACTGAAGCCAGAGGTACAAGTTCCCAGAATGGAAATGGCTACGGCACCAGTGGAGCTACACAAGCCCCAAACTCTCCCTGGCCAAGCTGGGACTGAGTACTATATGTATCCCCAACTGCCGGCAGGGTGAAAACCGGACAGTCATGGGGAAGACACAAGTCTGCAGTGCTGCTCGACACGATGATGGAGAGACAGAGAGTGGCGTGAATAGGGACGCCCACTTGCTCTCACGATGGGTAACAAGGCAACTCGTGGATCACAGACAACAGAGGGAACAGGGAGAGGGAGCACAGAGAAATCCTCTCTAGCACATGAGAGGCAAGAGAACTGGCAGGGTCCATTGGGGAGAATAACCAGTCAATAAACGGGCTGAGGTCATCAGGGGCAGATAGGCTATAGTAGGTATACAAGAGTAGTCCATACAAACAAGCAGAGAAATCAAAGAACTAGGGGAAGTCAAAAATGGCAAGAAAGCATAGCTCAATAATTGGGCGCTGAGGCTAGCAGCCCAGAGCAATAAAAAGGGACCAATAGAAAAAGAGGGTGTAAACTCAGGAGGAGCAACAGAAAAAGGTGGGAAGCATGACAACACCACACCAGCAAAACTCACAAAAACACAAAACACACAATATATACACAACACAGACACTCACAAAACACACACAGACAATATACACACATGCACAACACACCACAACACCCAAACAATACAAACACACACAAGCCCAATACACCACATGCATATATGTACAACACATATGCAAAACACACACAATACATACATGCCATGTATGTCCCGAGCAGATGTCCCAGGTGGACAGAGGACGTACATGTGCGAGCGTGGCTGGTCACTAAGGGGTTAATCAGATAGAAGACGAGTGTGGGCAGAATCTTTCTCTTTGTTCTTCTGGGTCCTTTGGTGTTTTTACAGCAG
Source organism: Rhinophrynus dorsalis (assembly GCA_037306005.1). NCBI lineage: Eukaryota > Metazoa > Chordata > Amphibia > Anura > Rhinophrynidae > Rhinophrynus > Rhinophrynus dorsalis. The sequence goes on along the minus strand of CM074719.1, from coordinate 461,614,604 downwards.
GGAATTAAGGTGTTTTTGGAACGTAACTGGGGAAACCTGACGCGCAAAGACATGTTTCCAGTGTGCCAGTACTTATTACACATAATTCCTAGAATAGTGCACATAAAGCCTTGTTTGGTTTGTTTACAGTGTAAACAGAAGTCAGGAAATTCCCCTGCATGTTAATGGGAAGTTTGTCTAGCATGTCAAAAATCCCCCTTATGATGGTACTTTTAGACTGTTCTTTTAATTTACTTTGCTTATTCAGGTCCCTTAACTCTTGGAGTGCCAGAGGGGTATGCAATGCATTGCAATGCGTTGCATACCCCTCTGGCACCCAAAGGGTTAATGCATGAGTTTGTCTTAACAGTTAGAATGCCAGTGGAGTACACAACGCATTGCAATACTTTGCACTCTCCTCTGGCACTCACAAGGTTAAAGCGATAGCAATGCAAAAAAACAACTCCGTATAGGATTGTTCATTTTAGCTTTCTATAATTCATAACATATTTTTAAATCTCATTACCTTCATATTCTTAAAATTTTATTTAAATATTCCCCCTCTTGCCCTTTTCCATTATGTCAGGCAGATCCGAAAGTCATACGGACGGATCACAATGAGGGACAATATTGTGTCAGCACAAGGAGAACCCTGCTCTGCCTCATCGCGGGGGGGCATGGGTTTTCCTTATACTGACAGACACAAATGTTGTCTTTGCCAATGTTGTCATTGCAATCCGTCCAGCTTTCAAATCTAAGGGATCTCTGCCCAACGTAATGGAAAGGGGTGGAGGGGGAATCTTTTAAATCGAATATGAAGGTAATGAGATTTAAGACTATGCTGTACATTATAAGAAATAAAAATGAACAATCCTATACAGAGTTTTTTTTTTTTTTACATTACTATCCCTTTAAAACCTGGTTTTGCTTGTGCCCACTAAGACTGATGTACTAAGAGAAACCAGAGTAATTCTAGGGGGAAACCAACTGCATCATAGGGGACAAGTAAAAATTCCCCCAAATCCCCCTAACCCCTTGAATGCTAGAGAGGGTAGACCTCTCTATCATTCATTGGTGGTTATTCACAAAGGCATGATAAAGAGGTGATAAAGCAGAGATAACTTCTCCAGTTCCTTTGTTATTATATGGAGCCTATGCAATAAGATCTCCAAACTTAACCCCATAACGAAAGTGACAGTTAACCTTAAAGGATTAGTAACCCTTTATCATACCATGTGAACTTCTTTTCCTCGAGCCCCTGGAGAGGGCTCATGTGCTGCCGGACAGAGATGTCAATGACATGATTTGCATAATAAAAGTGGAAAGGCTTAATCAGATGGGTGGGGCTTAAGCATATGTGTTTCATAAAGTGGGTGAGAAGTGGTCCGGACAGGGTGGGAAGGAGAAGAAGTGGGAGGAACAGGGTGGGAAGAAGAAGCAGCTCATCTCATCCACTGTCCTCAGAGACCGGGTAATTCAGTCTGAAAACCGGAATCTCCAGGACAGATCCAGAGAGTTCCCAAATATGCCCTTTATTCTGTAGAAAGAGGGAGAAAAAAGGAGGGCACCCCTTGTTTGTATCAAGCTTTTTCATAATGAGACCACCACCATCACCCTATGGGTGCTTACTCACAAAAGAAATGAGCTGGAAAAGACCTACCGTAAAATCTCGGGTATAATACGCACAATTTTACCCCTCTTGACCTTATGTGAAGTGGGGGGTGCGTATTATACCCGAGAGTTTTTTTTCCAGACTTAAAAAAAAAAAAAAAAAAAAAAAAGTTAGCTCCCTCACTCTCCCTGCACGATCCGGTGATAAAGAAAGACTTACTTTTTGAAGCTGTAATTCAATATTTGTATGGTGTACCAGTATCTGAAAAAAGATCCCTCTCTCCCATCTTCCCTGCGGGCGGCATGCTTGCATCTGCCGCCCGCTTCCTTCAAATCGGCTTTCAGGACCTTGAGATCCTCACAGGGCAATACCATGGGAGGAAGGTCCTGAAAACCAATTGAAGGAAGCGGGCGGCAGATGCAAGCATGCCGCCCGCAGGGAAGATGGGAGAGAGGGATCTTTTTTCAGATACTGGTACACCATAACAGCCTCAAAAAGTAAGTCTTTCTTTATCACCGGATCGCGCAGGGAGAGAGAGGGAGCTGGAAGCTCTAACTTTTTTTTTTTTAGGAAGGGGAAAACAAGGGTGCGTATTATACATAGGCACTCTTGTTTTCCCTTAAATCTTGGGCATAATAAACACCTGCGTATTATACACAGGTGCGTATTATACCTGAGATTTTACTGTATGTCCAATTCAACCACAAGAGACCTTTTGAGATCTATACTGTCCCCAGACTCCGTTTCATTCTCATATGGATATATCTTCAGAAGGCAGCTCGCTCACGAACCCTCGCTCTCCCAAAGCAGTACACAATCCCAAAAAAAGAGAGGAGCGCCATATAGTGCAGTATGTACACAACAACTGTGTAAATGTAATATACTCACATTAAATTGTTATCAGATTTTTGATAGCAAAACCTCTGACTAACACAAATACGGACAGATTGACCTGTCTCCGTTCAGGTTCACCACAGCATTCGGTATCCAAATAGAAAAGGCGGAGGCTTCAAAATACTGTTGATTCCATACTTATTAAAAGCACTACCTATAAAATATGTTGCAATTCCAGGTTTGTTTAGCTTTGATAAAGCAGTGTTTCTAGCCGCGAAACGCGTAATTTCATTTTTTTTTATAGTTATGTTATAGGTAGTGCTTTTAATAAATATGGAATTAATAGTATTTTGAAGCCTCAGCCTTCTCTATTTGGATACCGAATGCTGTGGTAAACCTGAACAGAGACAGGTCAATCTGTTCGTATTTGTGTTAGTCAGAGTTTTTTATCTCAAAAATCTGACAACAATCTAATGCGAGTTCATTATATTTATTGTCCTCAAATTGTTGTGTACATACTACACTATTTAGCACTCCTCTTTTTGTTTTTTGCATGTCCTTTAATCTGACTTTACATAATCTGCAAGTACATAATATGTACAAATTGCTTATATTTATTAATTTATTTTTCATCTTCACCAGTTTTTTTTTACACTTTTGTGTCGCAGTAAGCTAACGGGATCTCATTTTACAGAGAGTTTTCTGGATAGTAGACCATCAAAGCAGGATGTAATACAAAGTTAAGGTGCCCATACACAATGCAATTTTGGTTGGATCTGATCACGGAGCAACAGATTACTGGTCTGTTCTGCTCACACACACAAAGACCAAATCCAGGCAATCTGCAATGAAATGCCCTGTTTATCTGTGTGTGTGTGGGGGGGGGGGGATGTGCAATTAGGTCCGAATTACTTGAATTCACAGGCCCATGCAAGATCACTGTTGTGTGGTTTCTAGATGCTGATTGGCTAGAAGGTGAGGTTACTGCAGGGCATGTTCCGCGCCCTGCGTAATCCCACATCGCAGCCAATGCGAGCATGGGAACCAATCTGAACAGAGATTGGCCATATAAAAGCCAGTCTCTGTTCATAGTGCCCTCACACTGGCTCAGACAACGGCCCAAGCATTAACAACAATGGGAGTATTTATTTTTTTCTTGTAGGCAGAAGCATTAGTGGCAGCAGAGGTGGCAATGATGGGGAGATTTTTTTATTGCAGGAGAAGTCAAAGGTGACCAGTATGAAGAAGACACTGCTGGAACTTCAATGTAAGTGTTTCTTGTAACAGTTGTGTGGAATGGAACATAGGATAGTGTTAGAAATAAGATTTTATTTAACTGTATTGGTAATGTTATGTGTAATGGAGGGCCAGGGAGTGCTTTTAGGGTTAGTGTTTAGGAGGGCTGGGGATGGTGACTGTGTTACTAGCTCACAATCAATGTTTTACACTCTATCAAACATCAAGTGTTGGCTAGTTTCCTTTGATGTTCCAACTACTCACACTATATAATTTGAGTTGTTGGAACGGAAAAGCTGCAACAAGCGTTAGGCCGCCACATGAGTTCTTGCAACCAACGCTTGTTGTATTGGATGGTGTTCAAGCAATAGAATTCCAACAGTACAAGGACGTGTGTGCCACCCGGTGATGGCAGATACAATGTAAACATTAAAGAGAAAATTTGATGTATTTCTAGCATAAGGGAGTTTACAGGGTTACACCGTATGTTAGTAATTTAAATAGGAAGCTGTTCTAGTAAACAAACACCCATGTTGGAGCTTAGAAAGATTACTTGCTTTTCTTTTCTGGGATATACTGTGACAAGGGTTGCACTTATGTATTTTTAACCTAATTTATTATGTCACAAAAACATTATTGAAATAAAATTAAAAAAAAAAAAAGGTTTACATAGTCTTTTCAGCAGGTGTCACTGACGTGTCATGTGCTTGCACCATTGCAATTACTTTTAACCCATCAAGCACTGACTACCCTGTTTAAAAGGTTAAAACTAAAGCATACAATTTGTATTTCGTTAAGTAGATTTGAATGCTCTAATTTTCTATAATGCTTTTTTTCCAAATTGTAATTATTCTTTTGTAGTCATAAAAAACCTTGATTAATTAAGCTAGACTGGAGATCAGAGTACAAAATGGTGTGCAGCTGTAGACAGAACCCACGAAAAAGAAACTGTTTTGTGAGCACATCACCCACAAGGAAATATCTGACTGCATAACTTGAATGCCTCTGACACAAATGTCAATTGCTGCTGTTATTCGGCTCACTTGCACAAATCCAGCATCGGGCAATGTTCTGACATTCCACAGGAGCTCAATTTAGTCTGCAGCACAGAAGCCAAAAATAAACCCAGCAGTTCTCATAAGAAAAGCCGACTCCATGAATCATGATATTTTACAGCTAAATGCAAGGCAAATTAGACGACCCATCCTTAGACCAGAAAAACCTTTAACTCTGGAGTGGACAAAGATATGATAACTTGAGGCAGACCATTCTTCTAGGGACAATCGCTGGTGTTGGCTGTCTGTTCCTCAATCTAAAATGTCCCAGCTTTTGTCCCTGGTTTTAAAACAGCATTGCAACACCATTTTCTGTGTGCTTCACATTAAAAGGTTATGCTTTCTCACAGGTTAATATTGCTTATTTATATAATTCCATGTAATAGTTGGGATGTTATTATGCTGTGCAACTGCAGCCCTAAGAACCGTATGTTCAAAAGAAAAGTAGTGGGGTTCTGGGATACCTGTGAACTTTCTTCTAGAGGTAACAGAGTGGGCTCAGGTGCTGCAGCTTGGAGATATAAATGATGGGGTGGGGCTTAATCATGGGTGGTGATGGAGTGGGGGCTTAAAAGGGGATATATCACTTTTATATAACTTACCCTAAATAGGTTATGTATCAAATAAGACTAAAAGTGTTTTAATTTTTTTTAAGCTTTATTTGTGCTAAATTGAAGTTATAAAGTGTGCCCTGCAGCTACTTCCAGATTGACTGTGGTTTCTAGCTCTGCACCCCAGTCTGTCACTCCGCCTCTGTTCCCCTCCCTCTATCCAGTCTCCTCGATCTCTGCCAATGAGTGCTCCAGCTTACAGACAGAAGCCTCCGTCATCAGAGGAGGCCAGATAAAGAGAGCAGGTAATGCAGTCTATGTGGAAGTAGCTGAAGGACACGCTTTATAACTTCAATTTAGCACAAATAAAGCTTAAAAAAAATTACAACATTTTTAGTCTTATTTGATATATAACCTAACTATTTAAAGGAATGTGTCATAAAGTGGGTGGGAAGTGGGCAGAATACGGGGGAAGGAAGCGAAATGGGTAGAACAGGGTGGGAAGAAGGAAAAGTAGGTGTGAAGTAGGAAGAACAGGATGGGAAGGAGGAGAAGTAGGTGTGAAGTAGGAAGAACAGGGTGGGAAGAAGGAAAAGTAGGTGTGAAGTAGGAAGAACAGGATGGGAAGGAGGAGAAGTAGGAGTGAAGTAGGAAGAACAGGATGGGAAGGAGGAGAAGTAGGTGTGAAGTAGGAAGAACAGGATGGGAAGGAGGAGAAGTAGGTGTGAAGTAGGAAGAACAGGATGGGAAGGAGAAGAAGTAGGTGTGAAGTAGGAAGAACAGGATGGGAAGGAGGAGAAGTGGGCAGGATTTCATAAGAAACTAACCACCACTGGAGAATCAGCCTCTGTCTCCGGAGACCAGGTAATTCACTGCAAAAACCGGAGTCTCCGCGGCAGAGCCAGAGAGTTCCCACCAATGGGTTCTTGGGAAAACCATTTGCACTATAGGAGAGAACTAAAAATTCCCCTTGATTTTAACCTCTTGAATACCAGATACCTCCCTAGCAATCAAGGGATTAAGAGACACCCATTTAAATCAATGGGATTTTTTTTAAACTTTTAGTTCTTCGCTATAGAGCAAATGGTTTGCCCCAGAATTCATCAACTTTTCTTTTGACCATAAGGCCCTAAGTCTGTTGTACAAGATGTATTCTGGCGTCATGTTATACAGTACTCTAAGGAGCGCTGTGACAATGGCTGCTACTGTCTGCACTATGACTTTGTTGGGGAGGTTTAGAGGGGGCTTCAGTTTATTAGTTAGGGGGCTTCATGCGGTCCCAGGGCCACATATTTGACATTACAGGTGTAACTATGTAAAAATATATAGAAAATAATCTCAAAATTGTAGGAGCCAGAAGGAGCCCCAGTTTGCAGGATCTTAGGACCCCTGCTTTAACCCCCTGGTTGCTGAAGACATCTCCAACATATATCTTTGCAATGCACTGGAGACCTCTTTAACACCCAGTATGCCACACTCACCAGTCAGCCTTGTCTCATAAACAGCTGTTCATGCAGGTAACATCATATCACCAGTAGCCTATTAATATTACAAATTAGATTTTTGCCTTGATTTGAGTTTATTGTCAAAAAGTTGCAGAATGAAGTATATGCAGGGCAGCCTGTGAGACAAGACATTCACACTAGTGTGATGCACAATGCAGTGTCCAATCACTGTGGGACAAATGTGAATGTCAACCAGTTACGTCTGGTTGATACCCCACAGTCACAATGCCTGGCTCTCTTTCACCTTCCAATGCAGAGCTTCCCACGATCTCCTTATAGGGTGAATACAAGGGATAGTATTTAGGTGATTTGACATGGCAGATGTGTTGCCACATTTCAGTCACTGGTGTCCTTAATGTTCCCTTTTTGTAGTTAATTCAATTTAATTTGTATACTCCGTATAATATTACAGCAATAATTAGCTTGAGCCCTTGATCCTCTCTGTTTAGATTTTATTTAAGTGGAACATGCACCCTAGGACAGACTAGCATGAACTCTTAATTCCACAAATAGTTTCAATTGTTACTTTTTCTAGGTAGTTAAATTGTTAAACAAAGGACTTTCCTAACTCTGTCAATTGTAAACTAGAATTCAACTTGCTCCATTTAAAATTAATATCTACTAGTAGTGGCTCTGGGGAAGTCCTAGGTGGGACTCTGAATTCCACCTTTGTTCTACAGTGCACAGGAGGAAGTGAATGTGCATTACTACGTGTTAAACTACAGCACACAGCTCGCATTCCGGCAGCACGGTAAAAAGGAACAGTTCTGCACAAAGATACCTTGGCCTGCTTGAATTCAGAGAGGTGTGACTGCTCTAGTAGGCTCTCCTCTGCAGGCATTTCAATATTATGTAGTAAAGGAAAACTATACTCACAGGAATATGTAGGTCTTAATTCACTTAACAAAATGACCTACCTAGTTTGAAACAATCATATACTGTCAGGTTCCTTTGTTGTAATATTGGTCTGTTTGATTGCAGAGAGTTGTTATACATGGGTCCTTTTAAAGTTGGTCTAAAGTTGTAAGTGGGGTGCCACAGGGTTCAGTCCTGGGTCCAATGCTTTTTAATTCATTTATTAATGACTAGCAACATGGGACGGCGTTGCCCGTCATGTTATGACCATTGGGCGCACGTGTTTGAAATGCAGACACACTGATAAACACAGACATATGCAGCATACAGGCAGACACATACCATACATCCCAAGTGTCCCTCTTTCGGAGGGACAGTCCCTCTTTGAGGGCCAAATCCCTCTGTCCCTATTTCCCACCCTGTTGTCCCTCTTTTTAGGAGGTCAGACTGTGTGCAGGGCCGGCTCCACCTATAGGCGAGGTAGGCGCCGGCCTAGGGCGCACACGTACTGGGGGCGCGGGCATGCAGCGGAGAAGAGCTGCGCCCACACACCACGCCAGGAACCACAACACAGTCAGGTCTGTGTTGCTACAGCGCTCCCTCATCTGGTTGGATCTTTAGTAATGCAGAGCGCGCTGGGAGTCATGATCTCCCGCCGCGCTCTGCATTACTGAAGAGAAGACTGCGCGGGAGATACAGGTATGTGATGGGGGGCAAGTTGGAGCTGAGGGGGCATAGTGGAGCTGAGGGGGCAAGTTGGAGCAGATGTGGGGCAAAGTGGAGATGATGGGGGCAAGTTGGAGCTGTTAGGGGAAAGCTGGAGCTGAGGGGGCATAGTGGAGCTGGTGGGGGCAAGTTGGAGATGATGGGGGCAAGTTTGAGCTGATGAGGGTCAAAGTGGAGCTGATGAGGGTCAAAGTGGAGCTGAGGGGGGGCAAGTGGAGCTGAGGGGGGGCAAAGTGGAGCTGGTGGGGCAAGTTGGAGCGGATGGGGGGGCAAGTTGGAGCTGCTGGGGGCATAGTGGAGCTGATAGTGGAAAGTTGGAGCTGAGAGGGCATAGTGGAGCTGGTGGGGGCTAGTTGGAGCTGATGGGGGTAAGTTGGAGAGGATGGGGGGCAAAGTGGAGCTGATGGGGGTAAGTTGGAGCTGAGGGGGTAAAATGAAGCTGAGGGGGCAAAATGGAGCTGGTGGGGGCACGTTGGAGCTGATGGGGGCAAGTTGGAGTTGATAGGGGAAAAGTGGAGCTGGTGGGCCAAAGTGAAGCTGATAAGGGGCAAGTTGGAGCTGGTGGGGGGCATCTCTTACAGGCATCTCCAGAACAGGGGCAGAGTGGCTCAGGGGGCAGAGAGAGGACAATCATGAAAAGAGGTTGGGTATAAGTAGGCAGGGCATAAAGGGGTGGGACACAAGGGGCGGAGCGAAATGGGCGGCAAAATTAGGTTTTGCCTAGGGTGGCAAAAATCCTTGCACCAGCCCTGACTGTGTGGTGTGTATTACTTTGCTCTACAGCAATAAAGCAATAAACTTCAGTATATGTGTTTATACATTACTCTCTGCAAATTAAATACTTTGGTCTTGAACTAAATCATTTATTCAGTTACATAAATAGCCAGTAATAGGTCATGAAATAACCTAAAAATTCTTACTAATGCCCCGCCCACCAGCCACACCCCCAATAATATTACCTAAAACTAACGTGTCCCTCTTTGGCCATGTGAAATGTTGGGAGGTATGCACATACACACAGTGAGCAGCAGAAACATGCAAAAGACATGTACACACAGACACACTGGAGATGCACATATGGACACACATATGTAACAGAGATGTACACACACAGACACGCAACATATATGAGCAGAAACACATGTGCTCATGAGTTGTGTACCCCTCTGGCACTCAAAGGGTTAAGGTATAGAGAGGCATGTCAGAGTTAAATAGCAGTGGGAAGTGTGTTCATACCTGGGAACACTGACTTGTGAAGTCCCTAGAGGGGACTGATGTGGTGCTGATGTGGAGAGACAAATGGGGCAATCTGGGTTAAAAGTGGGTGGGGCTTAATCGCGAGTAGGGGGCGGGGCTTAACATAAATGTGAAAAAGTGTTAATAATAGGCTGGGGAAGGAGGAGAAGTGGGAGGGAAATGCAAGTTTACAGTGTGAGGGGTTTGAACACACTCCATGAGGGGTAAAACTTGATACAGAACCCTGTGGCAGTCAGTGGGTTAAGTGTGAATCTGATGGCTGTCTGTCCTGTGTCTTGCATGGCAAATGGTGACAGTGAAGAAGTAATTCAGCAATGAGGGCCTACCTTAACCCTTTGAGTGCCATTTTGTTCCCCTGCTGATGCAGCACCGTTCAGTGGCTTTACTACAGGTCCTGCTGAGGCCACTGGGAGTCAAGGTGAGTGACTGTGTGTCAGCCATCTTTCTTTCTGGCTTTGTGTGTGTGTATGGGTGTTTGGTGCTGTGTGAGTGAGGCATGTATGTGTTATACCTGGGAATTTTTACTTGTGGAGTCCCTCATGTGGTGCTGATGTGGAGAGAGCAATGGGGCAATCTGGGTTAAAAGGGGGCGGGGCTTAATCGCGAGTAGGGGGCGGGGCTTAACATAAATATGGAAAAGTGTTAGTAATAGGCTGGGGAAGGAGGAGAAGTGGGAGAGAAATGCAAGTTTACAGTGTGAGGAGTTTGAACACACTCCCTGAGGGGTAAAACTTGATACACAACCCTGTGGCAGTCAGTGCGTTAAGTGTGAATCTGATGGCTGTCTGTCCTGTGTCTTGCATGGCAAATGATGACAGTGAAGAAATAATTGAGCAATGAGGACCTACCTTAACCCTTTGAGTGCAATTTTGTTCCTCTGGTGCTGCACTACAGGTCCTGCTGAGGCCTCTGGGAGTCAGGGTGAGTGACTGTGTGTGTGTGTCAGCCATATGTATTTCTGGCTTTGTGTGTGTATGTGGTGTTGTGTGTGTGAGTGGGGGCATGTCTGCTTGGTGCTGTGTGAGTGGGGCATGTGTGTGTGTGGTGCTGTGTGAGTGGGGCATGTGTGTGTGAGTGGTCTGTGTGTGTGAGTGGGACATGTGTGTGTTTGTGTGGTGCTGTGTGAGTGGGGCATGTGTGTGTGTGGTGCTGTGTGAGTGGGGCATGTGTGTGTGGTGGTCTGTGTGTGTGAGTGGGGCATGTGTGTGTGGTGGTCTGTGTGTGTGAGTGGGACATGTGTGTGTTTGTGTGGTGCTGTGTGAGTGGGGCATGTGTGTTTGTCTGTGGTGTAGGAGCAAGTGGCGGCCATATTGTTTTTTTCTGACTTTGATAGTGGTGGGCGGGCTGCATAGTGGGGGCGGGCCAACTCCCTGCATGATTGAATCACCCAATAGGAGTAGTAACTCCTGCTTTATGCCTCCCCTGGGTGTGTTTTGGCAGGCACAAAGTCTTCTTTTATATATATAGATCTAGAAGTGGGTATTCGAGGTAAAGTCTCAATCTTTGCTGATGACACCAATATGTGTAAGGAAGCACATACAGGGATGGATGTTTTATTCTCTGCAGATCGATTTGGATAATAATAATAACTAGTATTTATATAGCGCCTTTCTCCCAGTGGGACTCAAAGAGCTTTCAGTGCATGCTCTCAGAATTAACCGAATCTGCAGTTAAATTAATAGATGTTATTATTACCCAATCAATGGTACTCATTTATTGACCTCAGAAGGATTGAGTTGACCCTGCTGGGATTCGAACTTGCAACCTTGCAGTTTGAACAGGCTCCATAGTCAGGGACTTTACCACTGAGCTTTCTCACTCAAACTGATTGAATAGATGGAAAAGTGGCAGATGAGGTTTAACATTTAGGGCTAGGGAAGTAGACAGTGTAGGTGTGGCTTTATGGCTCCCAGTGGAACAAAATCTGTGGTGTGAAACAATGTATATGTGTTTCTGTGGCTACTAGTGGGACAGTTGGCATGAATGTAGTTCAGGATATCTGTAATTTTATGGCCACAGATGGACAATGGTACAAGGCTGGTATGTAAACAGTGGATGAGTAGTTCTGTGTCTATCACCAGAGCGAAGATAGGATGTCAGACAGTCTACATGTGCTTCTTTGACTACCAGCGGGCAGTGGAACAAGGCTGAGGAAGCAATGTACTTATCAGTGACTGGACTTTTAACCCTTTGAGGCCTACAAAACATTGCAAACCATGGACCATGTCGGCTCGAAAAGAGTAAGGAACTGTTGTTCTGTCTTCTACTACGTTTATATCAGCAAGATGAATACTTTATATATTTATACTCCCTGACTGGAGACATTCACTGCGTCACTAAATCATTGTGTGGTCTTTATAGGTTTTAACCCTTTGAGTGCCAGAGGGGTATGCAATGCATTGCAAAGTAATGCATTGCGTACTCCTCTTGCACTCAAAGGGTTAACCCTTGAAAGCCAGATTGAGCCATATCACTGCTTTGCAATGCATTGAACACCTCTCCAGCATTCTAAGTTTTAAGATAAAAAAGGAATTTGGGGAGTTGTTTTGTCCTCCATGATGCATGATTTGCCCCCAAAATGTCCCCATATGCTGAAGTTGGTTTGCCCCAGAATTTCTTTGTAATTCAGCCTCACTGGAGTATTTATGGGGCAGACCAATTACACCACAGGAACAAAAAAAAAAAAAAGTTCTACATTTCCATTAATTTAAATAGAGCTTTAAGCCCCTGAATGCTAGAAAGGTCTCCAACGCATTGCTTTGGGATGCATTGGAGACCTCGCTAGCATTCCGGTCGTTGAACCCATTTAAAATCAATAGGATCACTACATATTTTCACAGACTTAAATGGGGCTTTTCAGCCTCTTGAAAGTCAACAGAACAGATCTCAAAAAATTCTTTTGAAATGCACTGGACACTGATCTAGCATTCAAGGGGTTAAAAATCAATGGGGATTTGGGGAATTTTTTATTTGTCCCCTGTGATGCAGTTGGTTTGCTCCAGAATCTCTCCAGTTCTTCACAGTACATCTGCCTCTTTGTGTAGCAAGCTGGCTGTAAATGCCATTCATTGATTGGATGGATGATTGATTGCAGTGATTCTGTATGGCTAAGAGAGTGCAGTCTGCTACACAAGAATTATTAAAACATGAGATAAGGGGAACGCCAAAATGAATTGCCTTATTCTGATACATGGAGTCAATACACAAAACAACCTGTTCACTATCACGCTACAAGTACTTGGCGATGTTATGCAGAATAACATATTCATTGTAAGCATATATTCTCACAACCATTAAACACACTGTGATCATTATCAAAGTATATGTAAAATTATAATATATATACACACACACACACACACTAGTTGAGGAGTCCATGTACACAGGCCACAGTGCCACCCAGCAACGGCCGCAGTGTAGTCATGCACAGTAGAGACCGAGCACCAAACTACGGTCCGAATTCGGAGCCCCGCTCCATTACCAGCCGCAGCGTGGGCAGTCTGTACTGTGCATGACCACAGTGCGCGCAGCCGTCTCTACTGCGCATGACGGCTTCTGACAAACACAATGATAGATTAATATATATCCTATTTAAATATTCGCTAGGATGTTTGTCACAATGCAGTCATGTGTAGTAGAGTGTGCGAGCAGTCTACTGCGCATGATTGCCTTGAGTGAGTGAGGCGACGCAAGACTGCATCGCGTGGAGCAGTGATGTAGCGGCGTTGTGTACCCCTCTGGCACTCAAAGGGTTAACATTACCCGGACCTTGGCCCATGTACACGGGCTTTCACACTAGTATGTATATATATATATATATATATATATATATATATATATATATAGTTGCAAGGTGCATGGCAGGGAAGGTACAGGGTGGTAGAGAGAGTTATTCCATTGTCCACACACACACACACACACACACACACACACACACACACACACACACTGTCAGACACCCCAGCTTTGTTCCACTGTCCTAGTGGTAGTTACAGGACCACCCCTGGGTGTTTTCAGTGTAGGAGCAAGAATGATAACATGAGATGGAGGGTGAATGAGCAAGGGCATGGAGGATGTGTGTGGAGGTACAAATTTCAACAGCGAAAGAAGAAGAGTGAACAGGGGTAAATGGGTAAAGAAGGAAATAACTTCCTGCAGGGAATGCTTTCAGAAATACATACAGGCTGTGCCTACATGCATTTCTGAAAGCATTCCCTGCCTCTGTACATATTTCCTGCTAGAAAAAAAACTCCCTCTGGCAATGGCATATTGTCAGCCCAGAGGTGCAGTCAGCGCGCACACAGACAAGGACACATATAATAGTACACATAGATGGACTTGTTCACCTACAGAGTTTAACACATGCACATACAGGACCCCAACACAACATCAACACACACTAGCCCACATAAACACACATAATTTGCCCTGATGCTGTTTTACTGTTAATCTTCTACAAGAAAAAGGAAAAGCATTCAAGGGACTTGCAAAGGCCTGTTGGATCAATGCTTCTATAGGCATCTTCTACATTTGTGAAGACCATCTTGACAAACATGTCGGATGACTACCAAAAAGTTTATCCAATTCATAGTTATACTGTTCATATTACACTGAAGTTCCAAACCTGCCCAGGAATGGATATAAGACTGACTACATTTTCAGGTGGTTAGAGATAAAATACTTGTTGTCCGCACTAACAATAAACGAATGCATAGTATCAACATAAACAATGAAAATAGGAAAATAACATGGCAGCCATGGTTGGAGAGAGAAGTATTCATATCAGACACCTTACAGAGTACCATGCTATACTAGCACCTTGATAAATGTCAACATTATTTCTCCCTTTCGCTACACATAATAGCTGCTCTACCTGGAAATGGATCAAGTCAATTAACTAGGAAAACTCCTAGAGGGGTGTGCAATGCATAAGGGTTAAGTAGGAGGAAACCGAGTGTGATCAAACAAACCAAAGGCCTAAATAGGTCTACTACACTAATAAACAAAAAGAGGCCCAAAAAAACAAAAAAGACAAATATTAAGATAATACAAAATACCATCCATTAAGGGTGAGCAGAGGATCATATTTTCTACTATTTTATTATTATTATTTTCATACCTGGGAACTCTCGGGTATGAGCCTGAGACTCAGGGTTTTGTCCCAGAAAGCATGGTCTCAGGGTGAAGGGACAAATTCTCAGGGTGAGAGTTCTGTGTTACCTACTATAACACCAAATGTTTCTTTAGTCTCTAAATTGGTGAAATGTCTACCAGAAAGGAAAAGGAGAAGTCCTGCTTGTCTTGTGTGTGTTCAGACAGCGAGATCCCTAAGTTGCAGCATGTTGGATGTTCCTTGAGGACTGATTGGCGCACCCCTCAGTTAGAGCAAGTAGGAAGATATCAAATAGAATGTATGTTCTTGGGAGATTTAAAGGGGTAGTAATGTCATGTATTAATAAAAAGTAATATTGTAGATATTCACAAAATAAAACAAATTATGCCAGTTCAATCTCTCAGACCTTTATGGTTTGATGATAAAGTGCCCCCCTCCCTCCCCTTTCACTGATGTCAGCTGCAAGCTAACAGCAGAAGATCCTGGTCCAGGGACCGGCCGGCAGCTCTTCAGCAGAGCCGAAATACCGCAATCTAAAAAGAAATACTTCACTGGAAAGGTCTACAAAGTGTGCCTGTAAACCAGGCACACTTTGTAGACCGTTCCAATGAAGTATTTCTTTTCAGATTGCAGAGCCGCCTTGAGTTGGCCAACACAAATCTCCTGCTGTCAGCTTTACAGCTGATGTCTGTGAAAGGGGATGGAGGGGGACACTTTATCACCTTATATCTCTAAAACCATAAATGTCTGAGAGATCGGACTGGCATCAATTGTTTTATTTTTTTAATATCTACAATATTACTTTTTATTAATACATGACATTACTAATCCTTTAAGTTTAAAATTGCAAGGATCTCAGGGTCAACTCATTTTAAAACTTCCCATTGATACACTATGCACTAGAGAGCTCCTATTCTTGCATTCAAGGGGTTAAAATCACCAATGAAATTTGGGGAATATTTATTTGGTCCTTATGATGCAATTGGTTTGGTTCAGAATTGCCTCTTTAGTGTATCACTATCACACAGACTATAATTGCTGGGGATTTGACCCTGGAAGGAACTTCATATTACTGTCCATATTAGTGCTAGCTTTACCTATAAGCTAAAAGTACATACCAAATACCATTGTTCTGGTAAAAACATACTTTATCCCATTAGGGTTGTCACATGTTTGGTTTTAACCAGAACAGTCCAGTTTTGGACTCAACTGTCCGGGTTTTTAGAGGTTCTGAAACCCCAACAGATTTGGTTTCAAGATCTTGTGCTCCCATTGGTTAATGCACACATCTGTCATCAAAGCACTAATTTTTATTGGTTTTAGTAATTCTTATTGGCTTGTCGTGCAGTTGCTTGCTTATTTAGAAAGGGTTTTAACGCTTGTGAGTGAAATGGAGGGGCACAACACCGTTGCACCCTCCTGATCCAAAGGGTTAACCCATTGAATGCTTTACTTGCTTAAAACATGTCTACAGGGTATAAATTAAGCCTCCCATTGGATAGAATTAAAATATTAGAAACAGACCACCAAAAATGAGGGGTATAGCTCTGCTTTAGCACAAAGACGGAAAGAGGCAACTCCACCCTTGATTTAAATTGGTCTCCGGTGTATTGTGGAACAATGAGTTGGATGCCTTTGTAGTATTCAAGGGGTAAAAAGCCATATCTAACCCCTTAAGGACCAGTCGCGCCTAAGGCCCACGAATGGCGAGCTGCCTTGCAGGGACCCCTGAATTCCAGGAAGTACACGTATGTCATGGGTCCTTTAGGTATGTTCTCCCCATAACTTACATGTATGTCCTTGGTCCTTAAGGGATTAAAGAAATGGTAACTTCATAGTAGACATGCCCCTCAATTGTTTCAATTTACCTTTATACAGACGTCCCATTGGTCATATATCTATATAAACGTAAATGGGAGCAGATCATAGGGGACAAATAAAACGTCCCACTGGGGCTTTCACTCCCTGAATGCTTGAGCAGTCTCCAATACATTGCTTCAGAAGTCACTAGAGACCTGTAACATTCAAGGGATTAACCCTTTGAGTGCCTGAGGGGTACACAACGTATTGCAATGTGTTGTGTGGCACTCAAAGGATTAAAAAAGCTCAATCTGAATGCCAGTGTTGGGATTTTTTTTATTTTTCTTCTACAAAGCAGTTGAGTTTGCCCAGAATTGATCTGTTTTGCCTTTATACAAAAAGTACATTGGTTTTCCTTTACAGGAAATACATAGGTATCCCTGACTACTGAACAAAAACTTTTGCTAACATTTACTTGAAAACCCATTGAGATAAAATCTGGTTCTCAACATTCATCCTCTGGGAACAACAACAGATCAGCTTTCAAGATATCCCTGCTTAATTGCAGCTGGCTCAGTTGTTGTAATTGATTTACATGTGCTTAAAGGGATAGTAATACTTAAAATGTAAAAAAATATATATATATGTTGTAGGGTTTATCAAGGGAACTCCTACCGCTGAAAGGTGTTTTATTCAAAAGTTATTATTAGATTTATGGTCTGCGGACCAGAGCTGTCCATAGGATGGTGTAGCAACAGCGCCACTGTACAATTTCAGGCCACTGTGATACTGCACCTAAAAAATAAAAATTTGAGCTTGAATAACTTTTGAATAAAACACCTCTCAGCAGAGGGCGTACCCTTGTTTTACTCAGGGGGATAAACACTACAATATATATTATTTTACTTATTAAGTATTACTATCCCTTTAATTAGGGATATCATGAAAAATTTACCTGTTAATAACACCACCCCCCCCCAGATCTGAGGGACAACCCAAGGCATCACTTTTCAAATTCCTATGTTATGCTATGCACGAAGATCTCCAAAGTTGGGGAAATCTTAGTGCATTGAACCAATAGAATAATATAGGACTTGGAGAAGTGATGTCACTGGAGAAGTCATCTCCACTTTATCACACCTTAGTGCATCTCCCCCTAATGCTGAGAATCACTTGCATGTTTAATTCGTTGAGTGCTGGACCCAAATCCCACTGTCCCTCTTTCACACCCTGTTGTCCCCTCTTTTAGGAGATCATACTGTGTGGTGTGTATATTAGGGTGACCACGTGTCCCGGAATGTCCGGGACTGTCCCTTAATTGAGGGCTGTGTCCCGCGTCCCGGGTCACCCCCCACTGGGACAATGAAGAGTCACGGAATTAAGAAAGCCACCCACGGCAAAGACAGACTCAGCTTTATTCTGCCAGCCCACAAACACACACGCATGCGCACCACCAGCCAATGAAAGAGGAGAGTATTTGACAATGGTCCCCATTGGCTGGTTAATGCGTGTTAGACACTGGGGACGATGCACGAATAAGATATTCGGAGTGATTGTCAGGAACTCTGGATGCGGTGACTGCGGTCACAACAGAAAATGGCACGATCTCCAACACATTGTGAAGGCAGCAAGGCTGGTACTAGAAGACATGATCATTAAAGTTAGCGAGTGGAAGACTCCAGGTACAGTTCATCCCTACTCTTACTCCAAAACTGAACGGGTGGTAGATTCATGAAATAGCCCCTGCTACTTCTGTTTGGCGGCTATCACAATTTGACAATAGAGGAATGCTATGGGTAAACAAAAACAACTCTGTTGTGAAGATTTACTAAGATCAGTGCTTTTTGATAGGAAATGTGCAGACTAGATGACCCAACTGGTTCTCATCAGATATCAAAATCTGTGTTTTAAAAACTGTGACACATATTGTGGTAAGGTGTTGGCATGTTGGGGCACCAGGATTGGAGTGTCACCTTTCTAAATAGTCAATGTACTGTATTGTTTTCTCTTCACTAATGTCACAGAAATGATTAATTATCTAGCTATTCATATGTCACAACTTTATTTAAAGCAAAAACAAAATAAAACGCAATTACAAACACTGGCAGAAATTGTAAGCACAACAATGCAATGTAACATGACTGTCATGAAGCAATGTGTTTCACACTCCTCTGGTACTCAAAGGGTTAACCTGTTAAGAGGGGTTCTAAAACACAAAAAAGTAAAACTGAGCATTTCCTCTTAACCCTATGAGTGCCAGAGAAGTATCTAATGCATTGCAGCGCAATTGAATACCTTTTTAGCACTCAAAGGATTAAATCCTGTAGCCCGGGGTAGGCAATTGACAGATCTCTTGTTGTTGGGGACCGCAATGTGCTGTGCCCTCTGAGGGTCACGTGATGATGTCATGTGACCCTACCCGCACAGCCACGATAGAGCTTAGAAGTACCTTGCCGCTATCCTTTAAACTGTGTCCCTGAATGGCAGAAATTAAATGTGGTCACCCTAGTGAATATTAGTGTATCACATCCATAACAATAAAACTCACATTCATGTTTGTTTAACCCCGTGAGTGCCAGAGGGGTACGCAACGCATTGCATACCCATCTGTCACTCAAAGGGTTAAACTTCAGTGTATGTGTTTAGAAATTAGTCTGTGTAAATAAAATATTTTGGTCTTGCTTTAAATCATTTATTCACGAAGAGATGTCAGTAAGTCATGAAATAACCTAAACAGCCACAGGATTTAAAACAAGCGTCATTTTTTGGCCATTTGAAGTGTTGTGGGCATAGCTGGGAACTCTCCGGTTTTGCCCTGGAGACTCCGGATTTAACACTATATTACCGGGTCTCTGGGGCAGAGTCTAAATTGCCAGATGTGCCCACATGTGCTCCATCCCGCCCCGTTCTTCCCACTCCTCATCCTAGTCTCCTACTTTCCCAAGCTATTCTGCCTATTTTTTTTTGTCAAACCCCCCCACCGTGATTAAGCCCAACCCCTTTTTCTGATGCGAATTGCGTCATAGAGCTCACCCAGCGGCTACCCTCCGGGTAGTCCATGTTGTAAAGTTCCCAGGTATGGTTGTGGGGTATGCTCAAAGGGTTAAAAGAACACGAATAACAGCTAATAATAAATCCCAATTTGCCATAATTTGGGTAAATAATCTAGATTACCCCAGTGTAAATGTTAAATGAGTATGATGAAATAGCAGGAAAGAGCCAGAATGGGTGTGGCTGGATGAGAAGTGGGCAGAACAGGGCAGGAAGTGGGCAAAGAAACGGGATATTTCCTGTACCCAGAAAAGATTCCTTGCTCCCACACATGAAGCCCGATACTGAACGTCAAATAATACATAAATCTCATACTGTATCCATCATTTTCCTTGCACCCCCTACACCCTGTGAGGGAATAATTGGTCTGGAACAGAGTCTTTCTGCTGCTTCCACACAAGCAGCTTGGATGAATCATTCACAGTGTGTCAACAGCACAAAATGTAATTAAATTGCCAATAAAAAGGGAAATAAGAGAATGTAACAAGGTGCTCGTGCCTCAGCATTTCAATTACCCAAACATGCACAACAACATAATGAATAGCCTATGTATGGTGACTTTGTACTCAGTTAACCCTTTGAGTGCCAGAGGGGTATACAACGCATTGCAAAGGGTTAAACATGAAACATAAAAAAAGAATAGCATTGGCTGTTAAAAAATACAAATTAACTTAAATACAGGAAAACAATGATTGAAGGATGCATTAACCCAGAGAGGTATCCAACATATTACATTACCTCTCTGACACTAAAAAGGTTAATACCTTGGATAGTAAAGGCATTGCCAACTCATTGGTATACAATGCACTGGATATGTTTCTAGTATCCAAGGGGTTAATAGACTGCATTATTTACAGTGCAAGGAATCACCTACGACAGTGGTTCCCAAATGTATCCTCAGGCACAACTAAGGCCTAGTTCACATGGGCAACTATATTTTATATGGAGTGGTCCACATGGGTGACTTTTAAGGTATGTTCATTCATGTGACTTGGCTATGTATAGTCTTAACCCTTTAAGGACCAGAAGAGTGTGCAATGCATTATGTTGGGTAAAAGCAATACAAGCTGGGCGAGTGCAGAGAGGTATGGCTCAAGGCCGTTCTACATGAGCTGGTGCCCTCTTGGTTCAGCCAACAAAGCTCTTGGGAACAATCTGTGAGGCAGTCCATAGGGCACTGTGCATGCTGAAACCTGAATGTGTCCAGCACATGAGGTGGTATTCTGCAAGGCAGCAGTCTCTCATGCATGTGAACAGTACCACTGAGGGAAAGCTTTTCACAAGGGTGTGTTTAATGCTGTGTTAATAACTTAGTGCTAAAGTCACCTGCCTGAACATAGACCTACAGCTACAATGATTTACAGTGTTAACCTTGTGCTGTTGCAACATCTTACCACTATGTTGCTACAATTAGGATTGCCAGATCCTTTTAAAACAGGATACATATGAAATATGCCTGCTGCATAGATCCATGGGAATGACTGTATCCCAGTTATAACAGCTGCAGCAGGCATTTTTCATGTGTCCAGTTGTAACCCACTGAATGCCAGAGGGCTGTAAAGCAATGCGTTGCACACCCCTCCGGCATTCAAAGGGTTAAAGAGATAATCTGGTAACTGTACCTGAAGCAAAGCAGCCAATGTAAACTAGGCCTACGATTTCCCTAGTTAGTCACAATGACGCTGTTGGGTAGTTAATTGTTGAATCTACTGCTGTTGTGGACTACAACTTGCATTATCCCCATTGAAATGGAGGTCCAACAATTCACTACCCCATTCTAATCTATGGTGTACTTCAGGTAGCTCTGTCTTCCAGAGATATAGTGTTCAGGGTTTCAGTATTTCCCTACTTGTGGATCAATCACCAGCTCAGTGACCTTAACTTATGTAACTGTGCTTAAGAAGAGATACTGGGAATTAATGAAATGTTGGTGGCTCCTGAGGCCCAGGGTTGTTTCCTCCTGGTTTACAGTCATGTAATGGAAAGCAAGAATGGCAGTCAAGTGAACTGCTTCACTCAATAGTACAGCAAGTCTTTAGGCTTGTCAGACCATCCCTTTAACAGAGGATAGATATGAAAAATGCCTGATTCATTGATACACAGGGGCATATGCAGAAATATTTTTTTTTTTTTTTTTTTGGGGGGAGCAAAGACATAATACAACCCTCCAGGCTAGCCCACCCAGCCCCATGTTTGTATGGAGGGGGCAAGTGTAGGGGGAGCAAGTGCCTCCCCGCCAACTAGGGTGACCAGACTTCACCTTTAACCGGGGACACATGAAAAATGTATACTACAGGGCTGCTTTGATTTCAGTGCAGTCATGAAATATGCCTATTTCCTGTGTGTCCCCAGTTAAAGGTCTGGTCACCCTACCCCAGACACCCATGTTCATACATGGGAAATATTGCAACCTAATAATGAACCACTGGATCCCTGTAGCAGGCATTTTTCATATGTCTTTTAAAAGGATGATCAGGTAACCTTAAGTATATGCAAAAAAAAAAAAAAAACAATGTGTAATATCCTTTCACAAAATCCAATTGCTCTGAACGGTGACTTTTAACTTGTTAACAAAAAGAATGGACCTGAAACAGCTTCTCATGCAAACCTGAGCTTATTATAATAGTCACCGTGCTGACTCTGCAACATTGATTTCGTTATGGAGTTTAAAGAATTGTTTTTTCAGAGTCACAATTTTCCCCTTACCATAGTCCAGGGCTGACCAAGTTCAATCTTCAAGGGCCACCGACAGACCAGCATGTAAGGATTAAGGACAGGTGAATTAATCAGTGGCTCATTCAGTTTGATTTGCCCTCCTGTGCTCAGACAAGGTAATCCTTAACCCTTTGAGTGTTCGAGAGGTATCTAACACATTGTGTTGCAATGCGTTTGATACCTCTCTGGCACTCAGAAGGTTAAATCCTGGACTGTTGATAGCTCTGGATTACCGAACATGGACACCACTGCTATAGTCTACTCCAGGGAATTTAATAAATTGGGGATTAAATGAGCTGCTGGATAATGGAGTTTTAAACAAGCTAATTACACCAGTCTCTCTTTTAATTTCTCCCTTCAGGGGTTTAACTCCTTGAGGTCCAGAGGGGTGCATAATGCATTGTAAACTAATGTATTACACTCCCCTCTGGTCCTCAAAAGGTTAAGGAAAGAACTACAGATATTGCACAATGTACACAGCAGTTTATAAAATGGTACAAGAACATTAAATGGATAGTAATACTTACAGTTGTCTTACAGTTGAGGTCCGAGTCTTCTTCATTTTGTTTTTTAAACATAGAGCACTATATTTCAATACTTATAGTTTTGTAGTTCAAATGCTATTCAATTCAAAAGGATCCCCCTCCCGCCCCTTCTGGCAGTCTCACATCAGATCTGGAATCCGGTTGTGGGACCAGACAGATGCAGCGAGGGACAATCTTCACTCAGTAAGCATAAGTAAACACCCTCACACACACACACGTCAAAGGAGGGCAGGAACAGGATTTTCCTTTTGCTTACTGAATATTGTCCCTCATCGCTCTCCATCCAGACCAGATTGAGAGGCAGAGTGGCACAGGGGAATCCTTTCAGATTGAATTGCACTTGAACTATACCTTTAAAGAAGATCCATCACTTTAACTCCAGGTTTGCTTATTAATTAAAAACGTTTTGTTACTAGATTTTTTAAGATGTACTATTTTCTTTATTTTTTTGAAAAGGAGATCAGTAACCTTTCCAAGTCCTCCCCTCAGTAGGGACTTCCATATTGAAAGGATCTGCATGATTATTCAAACTTTAGCAGGGTATCAAGGTAGAAAGAGGTGGTTTTCTGTACATCTGAGTGATTAATTATGCAGCTTTATTAGATTCCTGAAATGCTAAATCAAAAATCTCTAAAATTATTAATCTATTTGGAAAACAAAGCATAAGGAATAGACAGTTTAATGAAATGAGGATAAAAGCTGTGTAGGTAACAGGTCCACTTTAAGCTAGGCTGACCAGACCTTCCCTTTAACCCGGGAGTAATAGGAAATAGGCATATTTCAGGACTGCCCCCCTACCATGGGGCAACCCCAAAGGCATTTAATGCGGCTTTTACATCTACTCTAAGCCCTCCCTTCAATGAATGAACCCTGTCACTGGGATCATTCTTAGAAAGCAGCCCTGCACTCTGATATTGAATCAGTCACCCGGTTTGACCCCGGCGACTGATTCAGTGACGGGAGCGCAGCACTCCGCTTACCTTGAATGAACCCAGTGACCGGGTTAATTCATTCTTTGAGCTCTTGATGCTGCACATGGCTGTAAAGCCGGCAGCATCAAGAAGGCAGTAAATGCCTTTGGGATAGATTGGGATTGATTTTGGATAGATGATCCATGGTAGGGGGCTATCAGGAGGGGTCCCAGTGCCCCCCTTTGAGGTCTGATCTTTTACTGTAAGCATAAAAGAGCATATAACCTATGTTTCACATAGGTTATATGAGCTTAAAGTAATAAACGGGCATTTGTCAGCCTCATGTTGGGGGGTGTCATGATACCCCCCTTGAGGTCTAATGTTTTTATTATTAAAGTTAAACACATTTTTTAATTAAAAATAAATTGTTAACACACACACACACACACACACACACATATATACAGGCAAGGTGTGCAGTCCATACCTTGCCTATTAACCCTTTGAGAGCCAGAGGGATAGGAAACATTGCTAAGCAATGCCTTCCTACCTCTCTGGTACTCAAAGGGTTAAGTGTCGAACAAAGGACAGGTTCGTCGACTGACTCGGGCAAGTTCCTGAGATCAAGTCGGATGGAGTTAGTATGTCGAATATATGCAATATATCAAAGGGGGGAACATTGTGTAGTGCTTGGTGTACTAGTTTTGTTTATTGTAACCCTTTGAATGCCACAGGGGTGAGCAAGGCAGATCCCTATGACATTCAATGCTGTCCATGGTGTTGAAAGCCTTCTCTGTATTCCCCTGCTGGCTGGGTAGGGAAGCACAGAGAATGCTGTACAGAATTGTCGTAGTGTTGGTGATGTGTGAGGGGAGGAGATCCCTTCCACACAGACAGCACTTTGAAAATCCTGTATGCTAATAGGGACCTTGTCCAACCTTCCCCTTCCATCCGACAATTTTTGTGAATATGTCAGTGTGTGTGTACAGATCGAATTGTCGGAGCTATTCGAACACATCAGCAATAGCATGCTAACATCACATCGACATTTAGTGCACCTACGCCCTGGAGCAATTTTGGAGCAAAGCAATTGCACTATAAGGGCCAAATAAACATTCCCTAAATGCTCACACAATGATGGAGCAACACTAGTGATTCCACAGCACTAAACATTGAAATGGGGCTACATAAGTGATACCACAAAGCTTATAAGTGAAGCGGAGCAACACTGGTGATTCCACAGCACTAAACATCGAAATGGGGCTACATAAGTTATGCCACAAAATAATAAGACCTTTAGGTACCAACGTCCAGGGGCTAATGCATGATTTTGGCACCTGTCTGGCAGTTCTAGGGTTAATAATGTGTGATATGTCACAGGTTTGTAACATTATTAACCTTTGGAATGCCAGAGAGGTGCCAAACTACATTATGTGCCATGCCCCTATTCTGTTTCCTAGTGTTATGTAGATGGCTGATGTTAGGAATGTGTCAGTTTCTCAGAACTCTTAACCCCCTAATGACTGGCTGCTTGGCGCGTCGCGGTCACTTAAGGACCACAGCGCATGGGGTTTTTTTTTTGCTTTATTTCCGGTTCCGGACTCCCCTTGCAGCCGCTGGGGAGCCCGGAATTCCATGACGGTCATAGTACGTCATGGGTCCTTAACTCAGATCGGCCCATGATGTACTATGACCGTCAAGGGTCGTTAAGGGGTTAAGCCCCTCACAACCCTCAAACTCTTCCGTAATCAGAGCTCTCAGAAACCAACAACATTACAGCCTACAGCTTCCCCCCTTCCTTCCACAGCAGAGCCCTTAACTCTTTGAATGTCAGTGCACAACGCTCTAGCACCAAAGGGTTAATATCACAGACCCCTCTGTGTACAGTAGCTTCCTATAAATGCAATGATGAGAGCCTAAAGGCAGTGCAGAATTATGTGCTGTGGGTCAAGAGGATAGGCTCAGTGAGCCTGTCCTATCTTCTTCACCATTGATGGGGCAGGCTGATCTGATTATTCTCCCATCCAATGTTTTAAATATAAGCATTTTAACCCCTTGCAATGCCTTGCGCTCCCCTCTGGTCCTCACGAGGTTAAGATATCTATTAAAATCTCACAAAAATAAAAACAAACACATATATGATCTAATATTAAACAACAAAGAACTTGGCTGATAGCAAGAAATTACAATTAGCAAACTCCCTGGTTATTAGCATTCACATTTATCTCACTGCTAGAATAAAGAGAGCAGTATAATTACCCAGGAGCAGGTGACGGGGTTGGTTTGGTAACTAGCGTGCTTTCCAGATCTGATGCTTTGCTGGGTTTGTGGAACGCACTAGTGCTTCACATAGGCTCCGCTCTGTATGGACAGCAGCAGCACACTACACCCTGCTGTACCTTCATTCCCCATATGCTAATCCCTAGTTGAGAGGCAAGAGACACACAGGAGATGGCCCGGGCGGCGCAGCAGCATAGAAGCCAATTGCCCTCGGAGGTGCTGCATTGCATAACATTTCTGGGGGCTCCATTCCCAAATGGGCGTGACAGGATCATCGCCTGGAGCCCCTCCATATGCCTCATGTGCCTATTTATAAATCCGGCCCTGTCTCCCTCAGATTTTATGAGGCAGTGTGCATTCTGGCAGAGAGAGGAAAAGTTTTGGTCCTGCTCAGGGTAGGCTAGATGAGAGAAAACATTTCCTGTCAATGTCATCCAGCAGCAGCTACTACATGACCTGCCACCTACTGCTAACTGGTGAGTAAGCAAATTGAAGCATACTCTGTACAACTTCTCTGCTAAAGGTAGCAAATAAATGTTGTGGTCTGGGAATGGCTGGGGTATCCGATGCATTGCATTACAATGCGTTGGATACTTCTTTGGCGCTAAAAAAACATTAAGGGCCAGAGAAGAGAGCAACGTATTGTATACCCCTCCAATTGGTATATATATATGGGTGTCATAAGGGACTGTTCTCCTGGAGTAACAGGGGCCCTGGCCTGATGTGTATATGCTCAAGCTTTCATTGCTCTGTAAGACCCCACAGAGACTTGTAATATTTTGTCAGTGGGACTGTCTCCTGTCAGGGAGAGAACGCAATGGATACTAAACAGTCATATTGAAAGTAGTGCTAGATTTAAACATGCTCTGTGTCTAACATGTTTGAATACCAAATTCAATAGTCCCACATACACTGCATTCTCTCTTTGTGTCTGACACTGCCCAGTCTCTCAGCTCCTTCCCCTGAAATAGAAGGCAGGCGCATTTACAGAATATTACAGATCTCTGTGGGGACTCCCTTATTAACCCGAGCAGTAAAAGCCCAAGCATGTACACATCAGGCCTGGGCCCACTCTTATTCCAAGAAGACAGTGCCTTCTGATTCCTATGCATATTAACTGGACAGGTATACAATACATTGCTCACCTCTGTGGTCCTTAACCCTTTTAGTGCCTGAGAGTTATCCAATGCAATGCAGCACATTGGATACCTCTCTGGGACTCAGAGAGTTAAATGTTCAATGTGGTAGGAAGGTGTGCTCAGGAGCCTACTTTTAAATAGTCAAAGTATTATTAGGATTACTAATTGTAAGCTCTTTGGTATAACTCAGTTTCCGTTGTACATTCTGTATATCACTAGTGCAACTCCATTACAATTGTAAGTTCTGTATAATTACTAGTGTAGCCCATTTCAATTGTAACCTCTGTGGTATCACTTGTGTATCCTCATTTCAACTGTAACCTCTGTGGTATCACTTGTATATCCCCTTTTCAATTGTAACCTCTGTGGTATCACTTGTATATCCCCATTTCAATTGTAACCTCTGTGGTATCACTTGTGAATCCCCATTTCAACTGTAACCTATGTGGTATCACTTGTATATCCCCATTTCAATCGTAACCTCTGTAGTATCACTTGTGTATCCCCATTGCAATTGTAAGCTCTGTGGTATAATTTTGTAGTCCCATTTCAGTTGTAAACTCTGTGGAATCACGTGTGGAACACCATTTCAACTGTATTGCAAGCTAGGGTGGGCACACTTTGGGATCCTGCCTAGGGCCCTGTAGTCTTAATCTGACTCTGCCTGTTAGGGGCCCTTGAGATAAGGGTTGAGAATTAATATTTTATACTGGTAACTGATTTAAAGGGATATGTGGTTACTTAGGTTGACAACCACTGACTTTTCATCAAACAGTGAGAACTTGAAAAGACAAAAATGTAGACTAACTAAAATTTCCAGACGATTTAAAGGTATGGTAATGTTTCACCAAAAAAGGAGCACCAATTAATCTTCACAGTATTTAGGGCATGGAGAGTGTTATTTCAAAACTGTCAGAGTTGTAGTTGAAGAGAAATTGAATGATAAAGTATCCCCCTCCTGCCCCTTTTACCTAGTGTAAGCCATCTCCCCTCAAACATGGAATCTGGTCACTTGACCGGACAGGTCGCAACAAGGGACAATCTTCTTACTGTGAGCATAAGGAAAACCATGCCCCCCTTGACGGGTTTTTCCTTATGCTCACTAAAGATTGTCCCTCTCTGCGATCCATCTGATCGTGCTGCTCTGAGGTGAGCAGTGTTACATCAGTAAAAGGGGTGGGAGGGGGATATTTTGTCATTCAGTTACTCTTGAACTACAGCTCTGACAGTATTAAAATAACACTCTCCATGGCCCAAATGCTATGAAGATTAATTTGAGCTGTTTTTATTGTGAAATATTACTATCCCTTTAAATGGGACTATCACACCATTTCACACCATTGAATGCTAGAGTGGTCTCCAATTACAGTTGCCAGATCATCTCTTTAAAACATATACAAAACTGCCTTCTGCATGAATACACTGGAACAATTGCAGCCCAGTAATAATTTTGCAGCCTTGTAGTAAGCATTTATCATATGTGTCAATTTTAAAGTGGAACTTTCATCCAATATAAAGTCTCCCTGCAATAATTAAGCAGGTAGTGACTAGCTTTATAATATATATAATACCTTTCAAATGTATCTGATTATAAATACATTCTTTATTTTAGGAGACCAGAAGCCAGGCATCAGTGCAGACATCTTGTCTGCGCACCTGCTCTGTCAGTCCCGCCTCCATTGAGAAGCACTGCAGTGTGCCACAAGGTAACCAGAAGGGACTGACGGCGCAGGCGTGCAGACTGCACTAACCTGACCGTCAGTCTCCTACAATAAAGGATTTCTTTATAATCGGATACATTTGAGAGGTAATATATATATTATAAAGATAGTCGCTACCTGCTTAATTATTGCTGGTCGACTTTATATCGGGTGAAAGTTCCACTTTAAAGGAGTCATCTGGCAACCCTTATCTACCTAGATCTCTCCCAGTTTATTTTGTTAGTCTACTTCCTATTTTTTTCTTGTATCATTCAGACTTTTTTGGAGTTAAAGGGGCAGTACCTCCTAGATGATGAACAAAATCATTTTTCTTAATAAATATAGCATTGAAGAGCTTGTCCCCGGCACTCCCAAGTGGCACCACAATCCAGAAAAATGTACAGATAGTTTTTGATATTTTCATCATTTTTTAAATTTCTCTGGGTCTTCTAAGTTCAACTGGTTTCCTCTTTCTTTCTCCCACTAATGATCGAAAGCCAACTCAGCTATAGGAAATATATATGCACATCATGAGCCATGAAAGGTGAGTAGGGTTTGAGCAACTAACATCCACAAAGTAAAAGAAATTGAGAGCAAAGTCTCTTCCCATTTCCATAGCAACCTAAGAAGCTCCTAATGTCTTTGAGGATAAAATAATAACATAGATCTGATATATATATGTTCCCCATAACATGCTACTGT
Organism: Rhinophrynus dorsalis; assembly: GCA_037306005.1. Classification (NCBI taxonomy): domain Eukaryota; kingdom Metazoa; phylum Chordata; class Amphibia; order Anura; family Rhinophrynidae; genus Rhinophrynus; species Rhinophrynus dorsalis. The sequence continues at coordinate 461,585,038 of CM074719.1, read as the reverse complement.
ATCTATCTCAATGTGTTGCATCCAGGTGGCTATTCAAGACAAATCAATATTTAACTGGGTGATAACCTTATAATTGGAATTGAAAACTGGTGTTATAAAACAGTGTTTCTCAAACTTGTCCCAGACTACTAACTATACAGGATTTCAGGAGTTCCCTGTTTGAGCCCAGAATAGGTAGTCAAAATGATTGCGCCTCTGACTCCTGTGCTTAAGTACAGAAACCCTCAGTTCCTCAAGAACATGTTTGAGAACCACTGCTAGACTGTTTAAGGCTATGTTTATATGGGTAACTTTAATGCAGTGTTACGTTATTAATATTGCTGTAAAAGCACCCAGTGCTGTTCATACCGGCAATTTCCACCAAACAGAACACACCATATACACACACTGAACACACATTATTGCATACATACATATATACACACACACTGAACAAGTACACATACACCAAACAGATGCATACACACAAACACTGAACACATATACACAAACACACTGAAGATATACATACATATATACAGACACTGAACACACACACATGCATATACAGACACTGAACACACACATACACACACACACACACACAAAAATATACATACATACATGCAAACAATGAACACAAATACATATACACACACAAAATTTATATAAACACACACACACATATATATATATATATATATATATATATATATATACACACACACAGGCAACCCCACCCCTCAATGTAATCACTCTAGGACCATTTAGGAACAAGCACTGGAATTAGTTATTGCTAATATGTTTTTATGTGATACGAGAAGCTATATAAAAAACTGTGTTGCTATCCTATTGCACTGCAAGACTATCATTGAGTCCATTCCGCTACAAACTGCTGACACATTCTATCAGAAAGGTAACAGTGTGGCAGCCAATATGATAAGATGATAATTATACAAGCCAGCTTGCCAAAGCAATCAGAACAGTAGGTATGGTGTGGGTGTATGTGCGGGATACATCTAAGTAAAAAAAAAAAAAAAAAAAAACACAACTCTGTTGTTATCAATGAAAATGTTGGCCAGACCTCCTACTGAATGCTGGCACTCTATGATAAATGAATTCAGCAGTGTTCTGGATTCAGTGTGAGGTCTGTTCAGCTTAGCAATGGGGATTCTCTTTCACATGTTAAACATACCAAAACTCTAAATAATGGAGAGCTAATGAATTCAGTGCACTTTTAATGCCAGGGTCCACCTGCCATTCACTGGAAGCCTAATGATGGACTCGCTGCACTCACTTAGGGCCTTAGTCACCAAGCTACAAATTCCCAATTACATAAATGGGACTTTTAATCCCTTGAGTGCTTTGCTGTAGACCTCTCTAGCATCACCCCCATAGAGTGCCGTTGGTTTGCTCCAGAATTGCATGTTTTTAGCATGATGGATAGTGCTCTTTGCGTTCGGAGAATTCATTAAGCTAGAAAGGTGCAGTTTAGGAGCAAACCAACTGCACCATAGGGCTGAAATGAAAATCCCACATTTTCCCATTGATCTAAATGGGGCCTTTAACCCCTTTAATATTAGAGATGTTTCCAATGAGTAGTGACTGCATGGTTTAAACCAGCATTTAAAGCAAAGGGGATTTTCATACGCGTTCCATAGTAAAGCTGCTTTGCTCCTGAACTGCCCCTGTTTTCCTTGATGAATAAAGTTATTCTGACAAGGATCTAATTAACCTTTTGAATGCCAGAGGGCTATCCTACAAATTCCATTGGATACCCATCTGGCACTGAAAGGGTTAAATCCAGAAAAGACACACAATTTCACTGCATCCCAGGCTAAGTTAGTGATTATCAAAGTTAGTCCTTGGGACTGCTTGTTCACCTGTGGTTAATCAGTGGCTCAGTCATTGTGATTGATCCGCATGTGATTCATTGGGGGATATCCTTAAACCTGCTGGTGTGTCCCAAGGACTGGAGCTGAGAATCACTGGCCTATATTCATATAGGCAATTTTACAACCATTCAAGCATCCATAAATACTTACCTGTAGGGCTGCCATCACAAATCTTGGGGTCCAGTGCAAACTTAAAGCCAGAGGCCCCCACCCCATACAGTTGTACTGCAACCTGGAAGTCTATGTAAAGGTGGAGACCGAGGAACTGCTCAATCATGTCCTATATAATAATTCGCTAAAACGTGTGTAACGACAAAGTCATGGACAGTAGAGACTGCTGTGTGTGTTGCAGTCATGCGCAGTAAAGACTGCCAGCTCTGTATCAGCCGCGGCGCGGGCAGTTTCTACTGAGCATGACTGCCCCGCGACCGGCTGCCAGTGGCACTGTGGCCCGTGTAACAGGCTCTTCAACTAGTATTATTATATATGAAATGGAGGACAGAGCAGCAGAGGTGCCCTCCAGTTCCCTGACCTGACATCTTGAATGTTTTTACATATTTGAAAACTTCACCTAAATTTGCTTATGTGTTATGTTAACCAAAAGTCCAGCAGATGCATAGTTTAGGAAATATTCATAGGAAATTTTCACATTTTATTTCTGGGAAAAATGAAAGTGAATTTCTCCAGGTACAGCAAAGAGCTTACATAGCATATGAAACATCACTGAAAACCTTAATTGACATATGAAATGTCACTAGTACCACAAGGTACCTCAATTAACATAGAATTCCAAGCATGAATATCTCCTAAACATTTGAGTTTAGGCAGTTTTTAATTAAGTTTTCAAATATGAAAATTTGAATCAAGGTGGCAGGTCCACTTTAAGGAGGCCCACCAGAAAATTCCAGTGAGATGGCTCAGTTGATTAATGCACCAGCTGTAGAATCTGTTCAAGCTGCAAGGTCACAGGTTCTAGTCCTGACAAGGTCAGCTCAGCCTTTCACCCTTCTGAGGTGATAAAATGAGTCCAGGACATACTTGAAAATGAGAGACAATCTCAATGTATACTTCCTGGTAAAATAAAAATCCCCTATGTAGTCTGGGGCACATGCTTCCTCAAACACACACAGGGGCTTCAGATCAGGGAGACAGGCCCAACTACTTGGTCGGGCACCATGCACGGGTACTGATACAACCCCCCTGATGGCAGCCCTCCTTACCAACTCTGCCCAGATTTCCCCTGGTGCTCTCATCATTGGCAGGACTTCAGTTATACAACACTGGCTGACACCCACTTTGTTCAATGGCAGTCATGTTATGTACAGCACTGACCCTAGATTATTACTAAAACTGCTCCCATGGAAACAGATTTGATAACACATGATGTTTGCCTTTTAAAGTAACAGTCTACCTCCTTTTTGTTTTACATATTCTGCAAGTGCCTAATGTGTAAAGTCAGATTACCTATATTATTTTATTTTATTTAAATATTTTTCATCATCACCTATTTTTTTACACTTTTATGTTCCAGACATTGTGACTTGTGACTGCGCTTTAGGAGTACCATTCAGGATACATATATTTGGAATCTGCCAATGGACAATGCTAAATTAAGCAGCTTCGATTAAAAAAAAAAATTGAAAAAACAAGTGAAATAATAACAAAAACATGTAATTTTCTATTTGGCTCAGGAGGTTCAAACACTGGCCAAATCCTCATTCCTATGGTAGATTTGTTTTTTTTGTGATTTATGATACTTAGCCAAGAAAAGTAAAGCAGAGATTAAAAAGAAAAAAACAAAAACAAAAAAACAACACCTAGTAAAACTGCATTTAACCTTTTGAGTGCCAGAGGCTCTGGAACTCAATGGGCTAAAAATTGCATTTCCAGGGGCAGTCTCTGGTTTGACTCTCAATACGTGCCTGGATCCTGCTGTCCCAGCTTTTGTTTCCGGTTTTAAAATTCAGTTTTATCCCCATATTCATTATGTGCTTGTCATGAAAGGATCATTAACACCCAAAAAATGAAAACAGGTTGATCAAACTTTATAGATCATGTACTTACAACTAGTATGTCTAAAAATATATTATTTATATGTTATATCCCTAAAATATAATCCTAAACTTGCTTTTTTATATGTGTAAATTGCCCAGCAGGAGCGCCGTAAGCACTAGCGGGTTCTGAAATTGATCACTGCAAGACCACACCGGTCTCTCTCAGACCCCCGTGCCAGGACTATCATGGGTGAACTTGCCATAAGGACCCATAACGGTCCTGGCACATCATGGAATTCAGGGCTCCCTACATGGCTGCACGCTGTTCAGGGAGCCCTGAATTGAATGCTTAAAAAAAAGCCCTGTGGTCCTTAACTGCCAGACGGGATAAACATATGGAAGATGGAAACATTTCAAACAGTGCAATTTTAGCTTCTGTAAAATGTCTATAATCTAGCACTCTCTAAAAATAACCATCAAGTTAAATTTCCTGATAAACTTATGCTAACAATAAACTTTCTAAAAGTTCACTACTGATTTATAAAAGGCAGCAATAAAATAATTTAGCCTAATATATTACTGGTACGAATGCAATGTTGTTTTTGGCTGAAGGTTATTGCACAGTAGAGGAACTGTGCATGTGAACCACACAGTGATAACTTAGTTTGATCTTGCACAAGCCATTTAGTTTCCAGACTCATTCATAAAAATTAGATTCTAGGCTTTCAGTCATGGTACAACATATTATTATCATATTTCATTGTTTCAGTTAAATACTGTCATAGTTATTAGTAGTTCATAATTTGACCACTTGATTACCAGAGACATGTCCAACACATTGTGGCACACTCAAACAAATTATCACTTAGATGTTTGTTACAGCAATGTGGACTGTTTAAACTGGAGTATTAGTGAGTTTCCAAAAGACCTAGGTAGGGACTGGGGCCCACCATTTGCATTCAGGACAGGATTTACATATGAAGCCCAGCCTCATTCACTGTAACCTAGCACAGAAAATAAACTTGACCTGCGTCATAAAAGCAGGATGACAGATGCACACCTTAAACAGAATATATCATGGATGCTGGGGAGAAAGGGCGATGCAGAACACCATGTGTGCACCAAAATGGTGATTTGCACAACAGCTTTGTTGTGTTGTTAAAGATTTGCATTGCAAATGTAAAAAAGTCAACATTTTGGCATCTATATACACATCTTCATCAGGACTGATATAAAGTGTCAACATATACACCATATAGAGACCTTCCCTATCCCCTGCCCCAAACACTGACCCAACAGATCAGGTGCTCTACAGGCATAAAACAGCCTGATGCTAGGACATTGGGATTGCTCCTGCCATACACAGTTCTGACAGTTCTGTAGCATGGGTTTCAATGGAACCTCAATGGAATAGCACAAATATTACAGGTAGTTAGGCTTTCTGTGCAATTTTGTTCCTGCTGTTAACCCTTAGAGTGCCAGAGAGGTATTCAATGCATTGCAATGCGAAGACACTCAAAGGGTTAATATTCAGAGAATGGTATTCTGGGGAAAAACATTTTTACAAAATGACATGAAAAAATCACACCTAAAAAACAAAACTTTTCCTGCAGTTCAGTCACATCACACACTGCTACAAGATGTGCCCATATGAACAGAGCCAGAGGTGCAAATCTAATAATCATCCAGCTACCAGCGTTGGCAGAGAATCCCAAATAATTATGGGGACAGACAGTTTTTTTCTGACTGGATGAGTTCAATGGTAACCCTGCCTACTTTCCCACCCATTCCAACCACTCCTACCCTATTTCATTCACTTTTCTGCCCATTTAATTTCAAACTTTTCCTTCCACCCGCCTAACCCTGCTCACCCAATTAAGCCGCAACCACATTATGATATGAATTATGTCATTTGAACACTCCCATACCCAGCCCCACAGTGTTTCCTCTGGGACGTCACTTGATACACAAAGGTTCCCAGGTATGATTATACCATGTTAGGATGACTACCAAAAAGTAGATCCTGTGTCACTAATGACCTCATCAGGGGACATTACACTCTGATTACAAGGATGAATGAGGAGCTGTAAACCTACTACACCCATGTATATTCATCACATGTTTATAGCTGGCGCAGGACTTTGATTTATTATCTTTTGCACAATGCTCACAAAATGATTCCATGAGGATAAGCCTCAACATATCAAAGCCTCAGGTCAGGGTGTTAAAGCTGGCTAGACATCACAAAATGAATCCATGTTAGAATAAAGTACAAACAAGAAGAGGCTGATGTACTAACATGAACTGCAACATTTCTGGGGCACACCAACACAGGGGACACATCAAAATTCATATTTCTTTGCAATGGATTGGAGATCTCACTAGCATTCAAGAGGTTAAACATTATCATTTTAATTCAATGGGAATGTTTGTCCACTGTGGTATAGTTGGTTTCAGATACTCCTTTGTGCAGCTTTTCACCACATATTAACCCTCTGAGTGCCAGCCACCAATTGGCTGGGACATGTTCTTACACAACTCCCAGCCAATCGGCTTCTTTGAGGGTGACAAAACCCACTAGATGCTGATTGGATGAGAGGTGCGCAAGCACACATCCCAGCCAATTGGTGGCGAGAATCCATTTTGAACAGAGACTAGCCATATAAAAAGCCAGTCTCTGTTCAAAATTCCCTCATTGGAACTCGGCAACAGCCCAGTGCATATGGAGTGCAGGGTCTGTGCAAGCAGACATTGCTGCCGCTGCCAGCGGAATTTTCTTTAAGCATGGGATGCTTTTTGAATTTTGCAAAAACAGATATCACATATTTATTTTAAAAGGACTGGATGGATATTATTTTAAAGGATTTGTAACACTGCACTTAACCCTTTGAGCCCTGGGGGGGTACCCCTCCGGCACTCAAAGGGTTAACTATGGCATATATTGGGTTTTTTTTTTGTTTTGTTTTTTTATTTAAGCTTGCATTGATATTTTATTTTACAGGAAAGAAGACAAAGAAAGAAGAAAGAGAAGATTAGAGAGAACAGAAGAAGATTGAAGAAGACGGACAGTGGATGACAGGTAAGTGTTAGTGTTAAGCTAGTGTTAGGTGTAGTATTGTTGCATTTTACTGTTGGAGGTAGGGTTAGTGTTTGGGAGGGTGACTGTGTGTTTGAGCTAACAGTTGGTGCTTGACAGTGTGTCAGGCACCGATCATTAGCTTTGCTGTTCCCAATATTCACGCTATTTAGCATGAGTTTTGGGAACTTAACACACAAAATGGATGATTGGCCACAAGTCCTTTTCTGTGGCCTCTGATTTCAGCTGGTAAGGCAATTAAATATCGACGCAGACATGTTTTTTGTCGGTCAGTAGTCAGTTTTATCCTACCGCATGTTTTAGGTCAACTTATCGAATCGAGGCCATAAAGTCTATGTATAACGTGAGAAGAGTTTATATTAGACATTTGTTTTAATTATTTGGCTGTCCCTGCCACCCTCGACAACAGCTGGTGTGCATCTGATTAAGTTATTCCCTCTTTCTATGCAGTGTGTTTGTAACAATCACTCTCTGCACCATTACATTGATTTATCACTGAGATTTTACTCTGTGAATGTCAGATGTCTGAAATGCATTGCCTCACAAACCACTGGAGATGTCTCTAGCATACTAAGAGTTAGTTTCTGTCTGTATAAATTAATTAACCCCTAAAATTCCCATTGCTATGAATGGAAGGTTTTCTTTGGCTAGAATAGCTTAACTCTTTAAGTGGCAGAGGTATCCCATGCCAGATACCTCCATGGCACTCAAAGGCAGGGGAGGGCTGGCCTGGGGGGCAAGGGGGCAACTGCCCCCCAGGCTGGTCATAAATATGGGCCAGTGGGCCACTGCCTCTCTTAATTTCCCATTTGTCTTTGTAAATGGAGTAAACAGAATTTAAGGAGCTACACAAGTATTGTAGCTCCATTTCAATTGTAAGCTCTGTGGTATCACTAGTTTAGCTCCATTTCAATTGTAAGCTCTGTGGTATCACTAGTGTACCTCCATTTCAATTGTCATCTCTGTGATATCAATAGTGAACTACCATTTCAGTTATATGCTCTGAGGTATCATTTGACTTAATCCATAAGATTAATGCCAGCTATAACATTAACAAAAGGAGGTGGGCTTGGACGTTGAGCTGGAGCGGTAATAGAAATAGGCCACTTAATTGTACTTGCCCCCCCAGGCCAAAGCTGCCAGCCCTCCCCTGCTCAAAGGGTTAAATGAACACTAACTAAAAAAGTAATAGGGTGATACAACTTTAAACATCATGGACTTACAGCTACTATATATATATAAAAGGATTTTAATCTTACCTGTTAAATCCTTTTCTCTCAGTCCATACAGGTTACTGGTAACTTTGGGTAGGTGATCCACCCCTTTAAGTAGGTGGGAACCTTTCTAGAATTGATTGCAGGGGGTGGAGCCTACCTTTCCTCCTTGGCTGCAGCTAGCCAACCAGCTCCAGAAAGATTTAAGACACTAACTATTGACTAGATAGTGAAAGGGAAAGAAGACTCCTGTGAGCATGACCCCGAAGCACCCCCACAATCTGCCACAGGAGAGCCAAGCATGGTCCCTTGACAGGGTGTGAGAAAAGTAACCTGTATGGACAAAGAGAAAAGAATTTAACAGGTAAGACTAAAATCCTCTTTTCTCTGTCGTCCAATATAGGTTACTGGTAACTTTGGGATGTCCAACCATTGAGTTTCACAAAGGCGGGAAGTAAGGCAAGGACCAGTCACAAGGCCCCCAAAGTCACCAGGGTACTAAGCATAGTAGCCACCACACTAGAAGAAAAACCCTTCTTCTTCAGTATTGAGTATTCAATTTCCAGGCAATCAAAGCCAGACGATGAACATCCTCCTTCCACAGGTAACCCTGTAAAGAAGATCCGGACAGCAAGGGAGCCAGAATGGCTTCAATACTGACAGATCCAGAAGCTCTGGAAACCAAGCATGCAGAGGCCAGTATGGAGCAATCAGAATGACTGGACAGTGCTCCAATCTCAATTTCTGTAATAACCTGTGCAACATGGGAAAGGGAGGAAAAATGTAAGCCAGAGGAAATAACCAAGAAATGGACATGGCATCCACCGCTAGAGCTAGAGGATCCCTCCAGCGAGAGCAGAACCTCTGGACCATCCGGTTGTATCTTGTCGCCATCAGGTCGATGAAAGGAAGACCCCACTTCTGAATGTTGAGGGAGAACACCTCTGGGTGCAGTTCCCACTCTTCGCTGTCCACCGTGTGTCGACTGAGGAAGTTTGCCATGACGTTGCCTACGCCAGGAATGTGTACTGTGGATATAGCAGGAACGTGTTCTTCTGCCCAGGACAAAATAGCCTTGACCTCTAACCAAGTGTCGAGACTTCTTGTTCCGCCCTGCTTGTTGATGTAGGCCACGGCCATGGCGTTGGCGGACGGTACCCGGACTGGGCATTCTTTCAGCTGGGGAGTCCAATGACAAAGGGCATGGAATATCACCCAAAGCTCCAACACGTTGATGGGAAGGAGAGATTCCTCAAGAGACCACCGACCTTGTGTACTCAGGTGACCCAGGACCATTCCCCCACCTGGAGAGGCTGGCATTCGTTGTCACCGTGGTCCAGAAGGAAACTAGGAAGGACTTGCCCTTCAGCATATTGGAGAGGTCGAGCCACCAGGACAAACTCAGTTCCACATAAAGAGGAAGTGACACCAACGTCTTCAGAAGGTACAGTTGACCCCTGCACACCTAGATCACGAATCTCTGGAGTTTCCTGGTGTGAGCCATGGCAAATGGGACCGCTTCTTGGCTGGAGCTGTATCGTGAGCCAGAACAGCAGAAACCCTGTGGGCGATCTGGTGAGCTACCTCGTCTGTGAGAAACACCATGCTCTGCTGATTGTTGAAGAGAAGGCCCAGGAAGACCAGACGCTGGAATGGGACAAGATCCAACTTGTCTATGTTGATAATCCACCCATGATGGGTAAGAGCATGAATGCAGTCCTGAACCTGCTGATGAAGAAGTTCCGCAGAAGGGGCTTTCAGAAGCAGGTCGTCCATATAAGGAGTAACTCTGATGCCGTCCTGGTGGAGGACAGATACTAAGGCTCCCAGGACCCGGTTAAAGACTTGAGGAGCTGTAGTCAGACCAAAGTTAAGAGCAGAAAACTGAAAGTGCCCTCAGTCGCAGGCAGATATGAGATATTGCTGGCTCTCTGGATGAATGGCGATGTGTAGATACGTGTCCTGAAGATCCAGAGAAGCAAGGAATTCCCCAGGGGACATAGCGGCAATCACTGTCCTTAGGGACTCCTGGTGATAATGAGTCCTGATCACAAAGGAATTGAGATCTTTCAGATCCAAAATGGGACAACCGCTGTCCTTCTTGGAGACCACAATGAGGTTTGAGTAAAAACCCATACCTCTGTCCTGAACTGGAACTGGCTCTAGAACATCCTTGTCCAGAAGAGCCTGAATAGCGCCGTTGAACAGATGGCATTTCTCTGCACCCTGAGGCGTATGAGAAGGGAAAAGAGAAAAGGAGGAAGAGATGAAAGGAATCCTGTACCCTTCCGTCACCACCTGTAAAACCTACGGGTCCACCACTGAATCCTCCCAGATGCTGTGGTAGAGACGCAACCGGCCACCCACAGCAGAGTGGGGCCCTGGGTTCAGTGAGTCATGCCGAAGAAGGCTTGGAAGCCTTGGGCTTGGAGGAGACCTTGGGCTTCCATTGCTCTTTGGGCTTGGAGGAGGCACGTGGAGCTGAGGGAACCGCCTGGTTCGCAGGACGTGTCTCAGTCTGAAAGGAGTGAAAAAACCGATTACGCTTGAGAGGTGTTTTCTTCCTGGGGGCCAAAGGCAGAAAGGTACTTTTACCCCCTGTGGTCTCACTAATCAGATCCTTAAGATCTGGCCCAAACAATGATGTTCCTTGAAAAGGCAAGGAGAGCAAGACTTTCTTGGAAGCAGTGTCAGCAGACCAGATCTTGAGCCAAAGAGCCAGTCTGGCAACCACATGATGGAAACCCTGGCCACCAAACGGATGGCATCAAATAAGGCAGCAGAAACATAGTGCTGGTCCTCAGAAATGTTGGCAAGAAGGCGCAACATATCCGAAGTAGGAGCATCCTGGCGGACAGCCAGGGTGAGCTGTTCAGTCCAGACCACAATGGCCCGGTTAGCCCATGTTGCAGCGAACGCCTGACGCATGGCAGTCCCAGCAGTGGCAAAAATTGACTTGAGGGTAACCTAAAGTTTCTTGTCAGTCCAGTCTTTCAGAAAGGATGCATCAGAAACTGGCAAGGCAGTAGACTTAGATAGCCTGGATATAGGAGCATCCACTTTGGGGGATGAACCCACTAAGAAAGCGCCGCCTCAGAGAAGGGGTAAAGTTTGGCAAATTTCTTGGAAACAGAAGGTTTCCCGTCCGGAGATTTCCACACATCAGACACAAGGCGGTCAGGAGTGGGATTAGGTGGAAAACAAGTAAGGGGCTTTTTAGGCTCCTGAAACACATCAGAAGGACCTGAAGAAACCTCCTGAAGTAAGGGAATGTTTAGGGTAGTCAAGACAGCCCTGATCAGGCCCTCCGCCGAGGGCTCAGGATCAGCCTCAAAGGGGTCCCCAAAAAACTTAGAGGTACTCACAGCAGAACATTCCTCAACATCCGAATCCACCAACAGTTCCTCCTCAGAGGAATCTGATATGTCAGGTACTCCCTGCGGTTTAGGCAGGGAAGAGTTGAGTGAGGAGGGGGTCTGCCATGAATGGAAGACCCCCTATAACTGGGAGATAAAGAGTTGTACTGTAGACCTAAGGTCCCTAGTAGCAGCTTTGAACTCTTGCACCCAAACTGGCTCTAATGCATGGCTGGAGGTCCCTGGGAGAGACTCAGGGACATCAGAACATGCTGGGCACAAATGACCTGAGAATTCTCTAGGTAAACCTGAATTACATGAGGAACAGTGAGCAATAGGGGACACAGAGACCCCAGCGTCCTTAGTCTTAGGTATGGCCCCAAGCTCCAATGGATTAGACATTCTCACATTGTCAGAAACGTTTAGTATAATGAATCACCCAATTACAGTGTGAAAGATTAAAATTTCAACCCAGAAATCGCTAAAAAAATACACTTATCTGGCAGATGAAGGGTTAATCTGCAGAGGAGAGAAGGGGAGTCCAAGCCCTGAGTAGGATACTCGTTCTACAAAAGCTACAAAATGGCTGCCGCGGCGGGAGCCAATCAGAAATGAGCATGCAAAGCAAGCGCTCATGTGAAATGTAGTTTTCCCAGAATAAGTACCCCGAACAGTGCCCGAAGCCCCCTGAGCCCCCCAGCACACTTGCAGTGATAACTGGATGATAGAGCAAGGTTGCAGAGATATGTCCCAAACTGCGCAGTCCCATAGGAGTGAATGGAGCAATGGCGTCTATGCGGTAAAGCGTGCTTTAAAGGCGCGGAACTCAAATTTTGTCAAAGTTAAAACTGTGAAATAAAATTACATGAAACATCACTAGAATAAGTTAGAAGACCCAAAAAACACTGAACCCAGTAGGGAAAGTGACAATAACCCCCCAAAAAGATGCAAACCAGCAGCTAAAGGGTTACGTTACCACATAAACCTGCTCCAAAACACCCAACAGACATACAGATAGACCCAATGCGTGCAGGAGTGTGCAATAAGAACTCCCAAGGAAAAACCCCTGTGTGGAGGGACACTGTGGGACATGTGGACCTGCAGCACTCAAAGGGTTGCTCACCTTTCCTGCAGATCTTCTGTCTTCAGATTACCATGTATCAAGAAGAAGCCTCGGTGGGCAACTCCTGAGGAAAGTACTTGTACCCAAGATTTTCCCCCCAGGGCTTAAGGTCCACAAAAAGCACCTGAATACTGAGCTAGACACATCAAAGGGCATTGTCAGTTATGGTAATCCGCCTAATGGTGGTATTCCATTTCTAACAGAAAAATAAAAACATTTCTAAAACTATAGCAGAACTGTTCTCTTGCCTGTGTCTTCACCAAGGAACAAATCTTTCTGGAGCTGGTTGGCTAGCTGCAGCCAAGGGGGGGAGGTAGGCTCCACCCCCTGCAATCAATTCTAGAATTGTTCCTGCCTACTTAAAGGGGCGGATCGCCTAGCCAAAGTTACCAGTAACCTATATTGGACGACAGAGAAAAATTAATTATTCATTTGTTACATCTGTAAAGATGATCCTAAACTCTCCTATCCTACTCAGAGGCCATCTGTATAATTTTAATTGTGCCGTTTGTAATGAAGAACAACATTCAATTAATTTATAAGGATCAGTGCCCACTGCTCTTGTGTTCAGAAAGGTCGGTCACTAATCTCAGCCCTCTGACAGAAAATCCTGGACAATCACATCATATTCCTGTGGTACTTGGAACCCTGAAAAAGGCAGGGATGTCTGTTCCCTCAGATCATATATAAGACTACATTTTAGGCCTCAAAAATGAATAGATACATTTTACAGTTGCTAGAATGAAGTATGTATGTATGTATCTTTATTTATATAGCGTATATACATGTACAAAGCACTTTACAGAAATAGTAAGAGTACAATACAAAAATACAGAACAGGGTTAAGAGCATCAGGCTAAAGGGCAATCACTGCATTATTAGTACAGGAAAAGTGCAGCAAAGGTAATCATACATTGTGAAAGGGACCATGTCCCAATGAGCTTACAATCTAATTAAGTACAGAGTTTATAAGTGTATATAACCCGACTTCATTTTTATGTGTTAATGTTGCTTGAATTTACATGAAGCCTACTTAGATATACGTGATTGCACCTCTAGCCACCGGAACTATCGCGTGTCTCTTCAGAGTTAAACACTGGCCATACGACTTAGTGAAAATTCCTCCCTACATGCATGGCCCATTTGAAAATTCTCTTTGCACAGAAAATGTGGGGAGAAGCTTCTAAAGCCAACACAATAAAATCCAGAGGCTTTGCCATGCAAGCCTGTGAATTTTATGAGACTGGCATCCAAAAAGGATAAATGTTCCATTTAAAGAAGCATTAACATTTTTACATATCATATATATGCTATAAGTATGTCAAAAAAGAGAAGAAAGATTGCCCTGCAGTACTAGCACCATACCCCTACAAAGGTTAGCTAAGACTATGTGGCTAAGAGGATTGAACCAAATCCTAACAAAGCTATATTAATGTACCACATTGTTCAAAGAAAGACAGATATCGAAATTTTTTGCCTCAAAGGCATTTTGGTTCAATCTCCTTAGCCACAGGTATGCAGGTGGCAATAATTTTAGTTTAACACTCTTTTCTGTTAGATGTGTTTTTCTAAGAAAATTCAGTCTTTTTTTTAATAGGCATTGCCTGATTACCCTATGAGTGTTTTTGAGCATTTTAACCCTTTGAGTGCCAGAGGGGTGCGCAAAGTTCCTCCCTCCCACCTCCTTCCCTGAAGTCAGCGTTGTACTGAGTGCAGGGGAAGTCTGTCTTACAACAAGCTTGCGGCTCTGCAGCTGAGCCGAGATCCCGTTAGTGACAAATAATTATTTCACTGAAATGGTCTTCTACGTGTGCTTGGTTTGTGCTTGGTTTGCAAGCACATGTAGAAGACCGTTTCAGTGAAATAATTCTTTGTCACTAATGCGATCATGGCTCTGCTGCAGAGCCGCATGATTAAAGTCAGACCAGATATCCCTGCAGTCAGCACAACGCTGACTTCAGGGAAGGGGGGGGAGGGGGGAACTTTGCCTTCAGTTATCTCTCAAACCATAAAGGTTTGAGAGATGAACCTGGGGGCTATTACATTGTTTTACAAATATGTACAATATGGGGGATAGTAATAATAAAGTATTACTATCCCTTTAATATAAAAAAATTTTGAGCTTTAATAACTTATGAAAGAAAAAATTCTCCCAGAAGTGGATGTACCCTTGTTTTACTCAGCAGGAAAAGTCTTATTAAAGGGGATCTATCACCCCTAAACAAGTTAGTCTTAATATCTAGGCTAGATAGCAAATATGTGTTATATTGTGTTAATTCTTTTAACATCGTTATTTGATCAAAATCTAAAGAATAAGTGTTGCCTTGGTCCTACTTCCGGACAGACTGCAGTTACCAGCTCTGTACTGCAGTCTGTCACCCTGCCTCTGCTCCCCTCCCTCTATCCAGCCTCCTCCTATGATGGAGGCTTTCTGCCTGTAAGCTGGAGCGATCTCTAGCCAATGAGAGCCCTCCAGCTGCCGTACAGACAGAAAGCCTCCGTCATTGGAGGAACAGAGGCAGAGTGACAGACTCTGCTACAGAGCTGATAACCACAGTCTGTCCGGATGCAGGTGCAGGGCAGTATTTATTCTTTAGATTTCGGCCAAATAATGATATGTAAAAAAAAAATAAGACAATATAACACATATTCGCTATCTAGCTTACATATAAGACTAACTTGTTTAGGGGTTATAGATCCCTTTTAAATATTTCATTTATAAAAAAAAAAAAACCACAAAAAAATGTTTCTGCTCTTTAAATGAATGGTAATTTTTACTCTGTGCCTACTGTGTAGTTCATTTGCTCTTGCACTACACACTGCTCCAGTACTTAGTGCAGTGACACTATAGCGTGACTCAGACACAGTTTAGGGAGCCACTTTGATTTTGTGTTGAATTTAATAACAAAAGAGACTTTTGAGTTGCAAATGTATATTTCCAGAATTTATTAAGAACAATGTACTTTTTATCATTATGATTGTGAGACCTGAGCATAATTATATATACAGCTTATAAAATGAGCGAGAAACTGTTAACCCTTTGATTGCCCTTTGATAATATCATTATGCTAAGCATTGCTTTGAAAAGAGATGGATACCTCTCTGGCCCTCAGTGGTTTATGGGTGACCTGAAAATTCCCAGCTGTGTGGCTCTGGGAAAAAATTATTCCTATCAACATGTTAGTACATTAGCCTTACTGTGCAATAGGCTTGGGTTTTGACAGTAGCCCCAATCTGTGTCAATTTTTCAAACAAAACGCTACATTAATAGGCATCGTGGTGTTATTTTTTAAGCACCTCATGGAGACTTCCTGCTTTCCTTCAAAACATAAGCCAGTGCTTCACAACCCATTCCTGCAGACCTCTCTGTGCTTTTATCCAGTATGAAGGAATTAATCAGAATACACCCACAACAGTGTTTTAAAGGATGTTCAAGCCTTGCTTTGGAAGGAGATCAAGAGCTGCTTGAATTTCACAGCTCAACAACCTCTGTTTCCCACTGACTATGGAGTGATTTATGGATACACCACACAAAAACATGTTCGTTCAATACACAGAATTATTTGTGCACACATAAAGCAGCTAAGAAATGATGAACATAAACATTAAATAATCCACAAAGCACAAAACTCTTTGCTAGGAAGTTGGCTTCTTTAGAAATAACCATAATGACATCAGATTTGGACAGTGGTAAAAGCAGAAAGTATCAGGCTGAGCTAAATATATAATTCTTAAGAAGTTCAGTGAACAGTATTTCTCTTCATAGACAATGAATATGCACTGGGGGAGGTAATCGCAGTGCTAAGGTTTTCTTATTTTAAAAAGTTCCGATTAAAGTGGACTTAGTAAAAGGCTTGACTCTGTACTGTGCAACTCCGAACTGACTCCTGTCAGTTGTTTGGGTGGCCAAAAAATTAACCCTAATGAGAAGCAAAGGGGCTAGAACACAACCCAGATGATTATGATTTGTATCCACAAACTGTGACAGGTGGTGTGCACAGCCTTCATAGACTGCTTGGGTCAAGATAAAAAAGCCAGTCCGTAGCAACCAATGAGACTGCTGAATCTGACACTATTGGCGCGATGCAGGAAACGTGTGCAATCGCTATATCCCGCGTGAAAACCACTAGGGAATAGGTTTGCGCAAGATTTTGTTGATTTGCACATGAAAATTCAAGATTAGTGAATGGCTGTGTATATTTATTTTTTGTGGGCGTGGCTTAGATTAACGAATCTGTGTGAGTGGAATAGCGAATGCGCCTAATGCAAGAACTGCTATTGCGAATGAATTTATACGTCTGTGTACTGTTGTCGTAAAATGGAATTTTTCATGAGCAATTCAATAAGCGTTCGGTATTTAGCTTCCTGGATTAGAACACGCGCAAAATCTATCTGTGCACAAAAATGCCATTATTCGATGCGAGCGTTTCTTGCATCGCGCCATATGTGACTCTGAATTACAAAAGTGGAAGTCTCACTGTTCAGTCACTGTCATGTGATCAGCTAAGTGGCACCTGGAGTCATATGTCACAGTTCATCTTCCAACTGATAGGCCGAGGCTCACAGTGCAGCCCCAGATTCACCTGCATGTCTCCTACCAGAGAAACCATCTTGCTGAGGGCACTATCACCATGATAGAAACCCTTTAAGAAGAGGTTTAAGTAACTGTTTCTTAAGGAGAGATTCATGATACCTATGCAGGTGTCCGGAAATCCTCAGCTGACCAAAAACTCTCACTGCACACTTTTGTTCTTAAGACAATTTTGCTGATGCCCAAAAGAATGGCATTCTGCAGCCGTGTAGCTGTTGTTGGACTACTGCCCATATGAGAATGATGGGAACTGAAGCACAACAACAGCTAGAAGTGGGAAAGTTGGTCTTTCCCTTTTTATACACAGACGGCTGGTTATCCAAGCTTTCTGAATCATGGATACATTGTGGGGCTATGGTGCAATATATAGGTCAACGCACAAGGGAAAGCATTACCACTAAACACAATGGGTTTTATGGATAAAACCAAACTGGAGCAATTCTGGTGAAAACCAAATGTACCACAGGGGAAAAATACACAATCACGAAATCACCATTGATTCACATTGGGGGCGATTCACCAAGCGGTGATATAGAGATGACTTCTCCAGTTTATCACTTCTTCAGTTCATATGCTATTCTATAGAGCCTATTCACTAAGATTTCTTCAAAATGTTCGAGATCTTAGTGAATAGGCTCTACAGAATAGGAACTGAAGAAGTGATATCACTGGAGAAGTCATCTCCACTTTATCACCTCTTTAGACTGCTTAGTGAATCTCCCCCAATATGTTGGAGACCTCTCTAGCATTCACGGGGGTTAAAATCCCTTTTAAATCAACGCAAGTTTTGTGGATATTTATTTCTTTCCTATGTTGCAGTCGGTCTGCTCCTGAATTCCCCCCTAAAGGGTGGTAAGAGGCAAGATCTTTGTAAGACTTGATGCACTTCATAATCAGGAAGAGGCAAGTTGAGAACAGTGACCCACAGAGAACTCTCGTCATCACGATGGGCCAGGCTGCCTGAGTGGTTTCAGTCTTCCTAATATCCATATAGTATATTGGAAACACAGGGGAACTCCTGCTCTAATGACTTACTGCTGTAGTGACATACGCTGGAACTTAATGTACTGCCTGAGGCAACTTTATCACTGGTTTTATAACAGGATTTTGAATATAATAAAATAGTAACATTTTCACAGTTAATAGAAAAAAAGCTTCATCATGTCAAATACACAGTAAAAACACGTTTTATAATTATCTTTTTCATCTTCACCTATTTTTTACACTTAGATCCCTGATAATGAGCTCCCTGGATCTCTGTTTCAGTAGGGGACTGTTAAGTCCCTGGTTTTTATATAATGTTGCAGTCTTTCTGCAACTCAGTGGGATCTGTCTTTTTTACATTGTTGCGCCCTCTCTGCTTTCACAGTATCACACAGAAATTTTTCCAAAAACAAATTCAGAAAAAGTTAAAAAAAAAATACAAAAAAAGGTAAAGAAGAAAAAAAATCATAGGACATTTGAATGTACATGTTATATAACGGCAGGATATGTGAAGTCAAAAAAGAGATTGACTGTCACTTACCTCCATTACTCCGCTGTGCTTTATATGTTATTTAATATGAATCAAAAATAGCAAATCACGGGGGGGGGGGGGGGGGGGGCCTCCTCTCCATCTCCGATCTCCATCATTTTCATACATTTGAATGCTTGTGTAAGTATGCAATCATCTTTATAGTGTGTTTTTGCCTTATAATTTCCTATAATTTTATTTTATTTTGATTGATCACTTTGCGTACACGATCAACTTTTTTCTGACCTAATCTTTTGTGCACTCAAGAGAAGCCATAACATATCAACAACATTTAGTCACAATTGAATGCAACAGTGTTACAGTAGAGATTCTATCAGCTTTGGAGACTGGTCCTCCACAGACTCACAGAAGACAAGGATAGAAAATGGGAGTACATATGGCGCGATGCAGGAAACGTGTGCAATCGCTGTTTCCTGTGTGAAAACCACTAGGGAATAGGTTTGTGCATGATTTTGTTGAATTGTGCATGAAAATTCAAGATTAGCGAACGGCTGCGTATATTTTTTTGTGTGGGCGTGGCTAAGATTAACAAATCTGTGTGAGTGGAATAGCGAATGAGGCTAATGCAGGAACTGCTATTGCGAATAAATTTATATGTCTGTGTACTGAGTGAGATCCCCACTCAAGATCTCCCAAGTATATCACCAGAGAGGACAAAGCAGGCAGATGTAAAACCGGTGTAAAACTATAAAATGAATTAATTGCTATTAACTCATCAAGCACTAGCTCCATGGTTTCAAGTAATTTCTTCAGGGGGCTGTCAAACCATCTATTGACATGCTACTGGTTTACACACCTGCATCTAGATAACCTATTTCAATTATATTAAACATACATATATTTACATCTACCTGCTGTTTCATCACTTCAGGGTATATTTTTGAGACCTTGAGCAGTGAGAGGCTGAACCGACCTTCCCCATATACAACATACAAGTGATTATATATGTTTGCACACATGATCAATGTGTTTTACCAGTACATTTATGTTTTTGTTAAATGTTTTGTTCAATCAAGTGTGCTTCATGTGCACAATCAACAATATGTTAACCCCTTAAGGACCAGCGGTCCCGGGGTTTGTGGTCCTTTAAGGACCAGACAGGGAAGTTTGATGTGCCGCCCCACGTGACTGATCACATGAGCCGGCACGCCAAACGAGGGAATGAAAGATCGCTCTGGTCTTGGAGCGATCAACTTCAGTCCCCGGTATTACTCATCGGGTTCCTGCAGGAGCGCGGTGAGTAAAAGTACGTGATGTACCAGGAACGTCACTGGTCCTTAAGTGCCGGACCAGCATGACGGTCTGGGTACCTCAATGGTCCTTAAGGGGTTAAAGGGGAACTACCACCCCACATAAAGTTAAATCCCAAGAATTATCTGATGACTAGCTGATCAATAGTGCTAGTTGCCAGAATAATGAAATTCTACTGCTCCCGATACTGTCCCGATACAGACAGCCAGGCAACAGCGCAGACATATTTGCATAGTGATGTCAGCGCATCTGCATTGTCAGTCCCAGTCTGCTGTAAGAGGCATTGCTTGGTAGCTTAAGGTATGGAAGGGACTGACAGTGCAGGAGCGCTGACGTCACTATGCAAAGTCGTCTGCGCTGTTTCCTGGCTGTCAGTATCGGGAGCAGTATAATTTCTCTGTAAAGAGGTAATTATTCTGGCAACTAGCACTGTTGATCAGCTAGTCATCAGATGGGTAATTCTTGGGATTTTACTTTATGTGGGGTGATAGTTCTCCCTTTAAAAGGTCAGTAATGTCCCCTAAAAAATATTTAGCGTTAGGTACAGGGTCAAAAAAGAAACGAATCACCACAAATCCTATCTCTCAACCACTATGGTTTGAGAGATATAGGCACTGAAAGTTCCCCCCTCCCTCCCCTTCTCCTGACGTCAGCGCTCTGCTGACAGAAGGAGATCCTGGTCTGGGAACCAGCTGGAGACTCTGCAGCAGAGCCGAAGTTGCATTATTTCAAAAGAATTACTTCATTGGAAAGGTCTACAAAGTGTGTCTGGTTTGCAAGCACACTTTGTAGACCATTCCAATGAAGTAATTCTTTTGAAATAATGCAATTTCGGCTCTACTGAAGAGCCGCCTCGAGTCGCATGACTCAAATCTCCTGCTGTAACCTTTACAGCTGACATCAGGAGAAGGGGAGGGAGAGGGGAACTTTCAGTGCCTATATCTCTCAAACCATAGCGGCTTGAGAGATAGGATTTGTGGTGATTAGTTTCTTTTTTGAAGCTCTACTTAACGCTAAATGTTTTTTATGGGACATTACTGTCCCTTTATATAATTATGGTTTGTTCTATTGCATGGGTTTAGTAAGCACAGTTGGCAAACTTCACTCTATACTATATTTTTTAAAACATATTTATTTCATTGGGGAAGCAGCAAATGCTGCATTTGCTATTGATCAAAAAAAAACTTTATTCAAATCTGACTTGAGCAATCCAAAGTCTTCACTGTGTAAGCAAATGAAAAGCATTATACTCTTTCACAAGAACGTACTGCACATACAAGAACCAGTAATTTCAGAGCCCAGTATTAACAAATGTAAAGCAAACATGATTAGTTCTCACATAAGCTTTATCTCAGTGCAACATTTGCAGCATATCTCCCCATTTATTTATTGTAACATCCTACTATTGTAAGGCACTATGTACACTGTGTGGCACCATATAAAGATATACATACATACATATCTGGTCAGTAGATTTAACTGCAGATTTAACTTGCTGTGACAGCATAACAACTTAGAAAACAAAAAGTACTACATTTTAGACAGTCTTAAATGTTTTCCTATAAACAGATTTAGACCACATTAACAGACTTTGTGGGAACTGGTATTGACTCCTCAAATTCCAAATGTCAGCTTTATTTACCAAACAGTTCAAAAGTTTGAAAATAAGCATCCGATACAGAATCTCCAGTGGAACTATAACTATAGCTGTTCTACTGTGCAACTATAATATTGACAGCATGATAATATATATATATACACTAGCAATATTGGCCCGGCGTTGCCCGTGCTGTTAATAATGATTACTTTAAATTATGAGTGGCTTGTTGAATATTCAGTGTTTACCCCTTTCAGCTCCAAAAAGGTGTGCAATGCATTGCAAAGCGCTGTGTTGTACAACTCTCCATGTTTGTGTGAACGTGTGTTTGTGCGAGGGTGGAACGTGTGTGCACGCATGCAACTGTGAGTGAGAGCAAGCACGAATGTGTGAGTGATAGCGTGTGAGCTTGTGTGTTTTGAGTGTACTGTGTATACTGTTTTGCGTATAGTGCATTGCTATAGCATACTGCCTAATAACATTGCGAATATCATTTTGCCTATTGCATATAGTGTATAGCGTATTGCGTTTTGCCTACTGAGTATAGCATTTTCCCTATTGCATATAGCGTTTGGCTACAGTGTTTTGCGTATACTTTTTGTTATAGTGTTTGGCGTATAGAGTATAGCTCTTGGCGTATAGTGCATTGTATATAGTGTTTGGTGTATTGCTTATAGTGTTTGGTGTACAGCGTATTACTTTTGACGTACAGCATATATCGCTTTGCATACAACATTTGGCGTATTGCTTATAGCATATGTCGTATAGCGTTCGTTGAATTTGTTTGGCGTATTGCGTATAACATTTGGCTTATAGCGTGTGGCAAATTGCATATGGTGTTTGGCATATTGCATTTGGCAAATAGGGTATAGCGTTTGGCTAATTGTGAATTGCGTTTGGCGAACTGCATTTCCAATGCATTTAAAGTCCCATTTAAATTAATGGACATTTTATTTTCACCCTATGGTGAAGCTGGTTTGCTCCAATTCTTTGCCCAAGGATGTAGTAATGGGAGATTCAATGGATATATTTTAGAATAGATTCGATGCATTTCTTTCAAGAGGGAACATACCAGGTTATAATCTCTTTTAGTAGGCATAGCAGGACGTTCCAGTAAATAGACTAATATACATTTGGAAGCAGGAAGGCTTATGTAATTCTCATTTTTCTGGGTTATGAGGCAAAGGTTGAACTTGATGGAAATGTGTCTTTTTTCAATGTAATTTACTATGTTACTATATTACACCAGCCACATGGAACCTAAAAAGTTGAATTATGAGAAAACCCAATAATAAATGTGATTCTGTGGTTGGAATATTTATATGCTGGCCTGCATTTACAGGACACTGCCAACAGATTTCAAACACAGATTTGGTATATGATAATTATTTATATACTATTCATCAACTTTTATTGCATTGAGTGAAATATACTGGCAATGTCAGAGGATAACTGTTTAAGACATGTGGTAACAGGCAAATCAGAAAAACAATCTATGAAAGAAAAAGAAACCCATAGACTGGGGAGAGTGCTACATAACTGTAAGACATTTGGATGAACAGATCGTTTATAAATGATTACAAAAGCAAGGAATGTGCAGTGTTTATATCATCAGCTTAGAGATAATCTAAAAAATGTGCTAGGTCTGTGGAAAGTCCCTTCTTCTCCTCTACGCATAAAGCATTCATTTTCCATATGCATAGGCAAGTAAGGTGAAAAGCAAGCTCTTGATGGCTTTTTTGGTTAATACTGAGGCACTAAACAATGAGTGACGCTCAGAAGGAAGTTTACATGTGACATAAGGGAAAAGTCATTTGAAGGTATTCCAGCAAGGAAACAGGAGAACTCACACAATGGTTCTTATCGTTGGTAGAAGCACTTCCCCTAACATGACGTTATGCTGGTACTTTTAACCCTTTAAGTGCCAGAGGGGTATCCAACACATTGCAAAGCAATGAGTTGGGAACCCCTCTGGCACTCAAAGGGGAAACTTGCCCACCACTGCTTTAAAAGATATTCAAGTTTAAAAAAAAAAAGGTGTGCATCTAGCATAGCCGGGGTTCAGCTGCTCTGGTCTGGTCTGCTTGGATACATATAATGGGGTTCAGCATAAAACAAGAAGTGGACCTGTCCCCTTAAGGTTAGTTTGAATCACATAGCATTAGCATCTGCCTGTAAGTCGTACTATTTATTTTTCTGTACAATAAACCAGTTTTCATGGCACAGTGTGGCACTTTATGCTAATCCCCCTGTACATGGCATGCCTATAAATAAATTGGATATCACATTTTTTGTTTTTATTATTAATGTTTGTTAGGCCATATGTAGAAAACCAAAGTAGTGCAATTGTTGGGTCCAGCACACTGCACCTTAGGGAACAGTACAAATCACTTTTGAGTTAAAAGGGCTTTACACAGTGTGGGAGAGGTGTTAAAGAACTTCACAGATTAGTTTAACCCTTTCAGGACGAGACGTATCCAGCACAGTCCAATGTGTTGGATACCTCTCTGACACTCAAAGGGTTAAACCTAAATTCACATGAGTTAATTGAACATGCTTTGGGGGGAAGTGGGTGCATGTTGGGTGGTCAGCCCACTTCAATATCAGCCATGTACTCATACCTCCCAAGTGTCCCTTTTTGAGACCAGAATCCCTCTGTCCCTCTTTCCCACCCTGGTGTCCCTCTTTTTTGGAGATCAGACTGTGTGGTATGTATACAAGTGTATCACATTCCTCCACAACAATAAAACTCACATTAATGTTTGTTTCAACTTCAGTATATGTGTTAATAAATTAGTCTTTGTAAATAAAATACTTTGGTCTTAAAGATGTCAATAGATCATGAAATAACCTACAAATTCTCAGTAATGACCTACTCACCAGCCACTCTCTCACCAACACCACCAAAACTAAAAAATGTCCCTCTTTGGCCATTTGAAATGTTGGGAGGTATGATGTACTTGAGCTGGACATTAATTCAAGGCTGCAGTGGACTTTATGTGGGCATTACATGATCCTATGTGTGAAAGCCTCTGGTCAGATCATACTTAACAGAGCTTTCTTGTGTACTTTATTGATTGCAGGGAAGTGACAGCAAGAAGCAACAGGCTGCATTCATATGAGATGATAGTCACCTGTGTAAACTGGTCAATTCAGTGGTGTAGGGGCTAGGACTGGCCAGGTTGCAGCTCTGGCACATTTTTTCAACAAAAGCCCATCCCTGGTTTATCACATTGCCATGCTATCACATTAACAAACTGCGCTCACCTTGTCTATAACTAAATGCCCTCTATATGTCTCCCTGCTGTGATCAAAGCAGAGGCAGGAGTAGAGAGAGAGAAAGAGGACATCACATTAGTGTAGTGCATTCTACCATTAGTGTCCAAGAGTTACATATGTTTTGCAGGCTGTATGTTGGGCATAGGATCTCCCATGGGATCTTGTGTATCTGTCAGTTTCAATATCTTATTGATAATTGCAGTTGTAGTTGGTTTATCTAGCAGTAAACTTACTTTTAGACTTGTGGTGGGAGAGGGACAAGTATACGGTCAGGTACGAAACAAAAGGATTTAAAAAGTAGTCAACCCTGACACCTTTTTAAGAACTATATAACAATTAACATTGTGATAATATTTCTACTCAAGTGTTGCCTATGTGAGTAAGCAGTTACTGGGGAAAATGTACAAATCCACCAATACAGGGCCACTGGCATAAGCCTCTAACGTCACTGGCTGCACTACAGGGTACATACTACAGGATATGATCGCTGTAGTACATACTGGAAGACAACCTATGTCATTGTTATGAATTTAACACCAACAATCCCCGTATCCCAGCCCCAGAGCATATGAAGGGAAATGGAGTACACCCACACCATTTCCTCTACGCCTTTTTATAATAATTAGCGTTAAGAAAGCCATAAAGGAACAGAACACACTAAAATATGCACAGACTGCCCCCTCTCCTCCCCTTGGCACAAGCAGCATTAAAGTGAGGCATGTTGGAATACATAGCTTAGAAAACTTATGTTAGGCAGGTATAGGTTCACAAACTCAGTTCAGTACCCTAGTACCATCTCCCCACTGCGTTTATAAAAACTTATTCCCAAAAAACTAGTTTTAACCTCTTGAATGCTAGAGATGTCTCCAATGCACTGCACATTAAAAAGTAATGTAATTATAATAAAATACCTCCAGTTTCCTTGTAATGTTTGTCTTTTATACATCTGAAAAGGTTTGTTTGTGTTCTTTCTTTGTCAGCTAGCACTGACCCAACATTTCTAATGGAACATCACAGAATGGTTACATTGGCATTAACTCCATAAGTGCCAAACTAAATGTTTTAATTTAAAGAAACATTATCACCTCCACTTAATGATCCCTTAATCTGGGCAGAAAATCAGCATGAACACTGAATCAATACACATTCATTTGGCATCTACACCAATGGACTAACACGGCTACCCTAAATTACATATCTGTATATATCTATAAATATATAGTTGTGTCCTGGACACAGCCATGACTCTCACCAATGGTAAACTACACTCATCTATATACAGAAAACCTACAGACAGGTGCAGTTATCTTCACAACTCCAGGTTTCACCCAACTCATACCAAACAAGGCATCATTCATAGCCAAGCTATCGGATACCATACGCTCTGATACCAAGAGCCACAATAATTAGCCACAAACATTGTCTGAGTCATTCAAACAGGCTATAAAACAAGGAGAATCACAAAGAAAAGAAAATCTGCACTGAGAACACCACGTGAACAGCTGTTAAAATACATAGAGAAGAAACTCTCTACACCAGGGGGAGCCAAACCTGGACCTCAAAAGCTACCAACAGTGCATGATTTTTGGATAAGGATGAATCAGAGCAGGTGGATTCAATAAAGTGACTAAGCCACTGATTGATTCACCTGTGCTCAAGCAGAGATATACATGCACTGTTGGTGGCTCTTGAGTACCATTGTTGGCTAACCCTGCTCTACACGTATACCACTAGTGACTTCATAAATACAACCCCACACTAGAAAAAATAAGCAACATCATCAAAGAGCTACAGCCTCTGCTAACAGACAATGTAGTGTTAAGACACTATATTTTATAAAAAAAGTTATAGCAACTTAAATTTGAATTTTTGGAGCACTAGCTTTATGGCCTAAAATGATATGGTGGAGCTGTTACTAAAGCACCCACCCTATGGATTTTTATAGGCAACTGACCATAGCTATACAGACTGCTGATGAAACAGTTCCATCATACAATTTCAGGCCATGGAAGTACTGCACCAACTTTTGAGTAAAACATTTCTCAGTAGTGAGCGTACCCTTGTTTAATTCTACAGGATAAACTCTTCAATATATATTTATTTTCCATATTAAGCATTACTATAACTCTAATTATTACTGAATATTATGTCCTCAGCAGAGTCGGATCATCCATTATGGCACCCTCAGCTATTGCCTAGGGTCCATAGCAATATGAGGGGCCCTAGCTACAAGGGTCAGGTCACAGACAGAGGCCCTGCTGGTGCTGCTGGCAACATCTTGTGTCAGATGACCTTTTCGTTGAAAGAGACCAATATCATCCGGTTGCTCCCACCTCCATTAGAGACACAATGCCAGTACCTGCTAATAGCACTCTGCATCAGAAGCATCGGTTCAAGAGATGAGGGGCACTAAATTGGTACCTTGCCTAGGGCCCTATAGAGTCTTAATCTGTCTCTGGTCCGCAGAGGCTATTATGATAGTTTCTGCTGGACTCAAAGATGCTAAACTCCTCCCACTGATGACTTCCTAATTAGACTTCATTCGGAGGAGTTTGGAACCTAAGGTCCTTATGTATAAAAGCAAAGAAGATCACTCTGGGGTTCTAAGGGACACATGCAAATTCCTTAATTTCCCATTTATTTTTATTGGGCTTTTAACCCTTGAATGCTCCAAGGCATTGTGCAAAAATGCATTTTCATCCTCTCCATTATTCATTGAGTTAAAAGACCCATTAAAATCAGTGGAACATTTAATTGTCCCCTACAGTGCAGTGTGGCGAACAAGTGGAATAATGGTGGCAGAGTGGCGAAGGGGATGGAGGAGGGGTGTTAGAGTGGTGAAAGGGCGGAGAAGGGGTGGCAGAATGGCAAGCAGCGTTCATATCATGTGTGTGTTCATTAGTGATCCTGAAACTCTGAGAAGCAAAGGATACTGGAAGAAATATGAATCCCGCTTACAGCTACATATCAGCATTATAAATATCCCATATAAACAAAGAATGAGAGAGATAATCAGATGGAAGAGACAGTAGAAATACAGAAAGTGGTGGTAGAATCTGATTATCCTAGTAAGATGTTCATTGGTTCTAGCTCCCCAAATGCTGTGTGAAGGCATATGGAGAGTGATCTACTATATGTCCTCTGTCAGTGCATTTAAGCAGGGTGATGAGACCTTCTGGGCCAGTGTTCCATTTCAATTTGTTTGTTCTTTTTTAACCATGTGAGTGCCACAAGGGTGAGCAATGCACACCCCTATGACACTCACTAATGGAGTGATGCTGTTAGTGGTGCTGAAGCCTAAGAAGATCCTCACCACTCCCCAGCTGAGCAAGTGGGAAAGCAGAGAGGATGTTCTCAAAATTGTGGGACCTCTACTGCTGGAAAGTTGTAATGGAGGGCATCCCTTCCACATCACCAGTAGTTCAAAAACTCTGTATGCAGATGGGGAACTTCTCCTCCCCTCTCCTTGCGTCCCTAATACTTAGTTCTTATGGCGATGTGTGTCTCCATGGCGATGTACTCCCCACACATCTACACAACATCAAACCTAAGTGCATCTCTCCCAATGAGTTAGCACAAAGCCTTAAAGGGATAGTAATGTTTCACAATACAAGCAGCTCCGATTAATCTTCATAGTATTTGGGCCATGGAAATTGTTATTTCAATTCTGTCAGAGTTGTAGTTCAAGAGTAATTGAAAAATAAATTATCCCCCTCCTTCCCCTTTTACTGATGTAAGGGAGAAAAAAAACTCCTTAAACTTCCATTGAATCAAATGTAACCCTTGAATGTTAGAGAGGTCTCCAAAACAAAGTAATGTGATTTGCATTCAAAGGGTTAAAATCCCCATTCAAATCAGAGAGATGGTGTACATGTCCCCTATGCTTCAGTTCAGTTGGGTTGATCCAGAATTCTCCAGTGCATAAGCCCCTCACCCTTTTGAGTGCCAGAGGGATATGCCACTCACTGCTACGAACTGTGTTGCATACCCCACCCCGGCACTCAAATGGATCAGAAGAAGTGTACAATGCCTTGTGCCACATTTGTAACTTGCCAGCTTCTATAAAATAAAAACAGTGAATATACACGGGCAGACATTTGCCACCTATATTCTGGTCAGCAGAGGAAGAGACAGAGGAAGGAAACTGCAGAGATTTGTCACAATTCTACTTCCAGAATGGACTGGTCATAGAATACTGCTAATGTACACTATGCGACACAGATTAATAGCAGACTTCACCCATTTATCAACACACATTTTTCACCTCAGAGGTCACAATGAAATGATATACATAATACAGCTTACTATAACAGACTCTGCCCCTCCACACAAATGAAACAAAAACTTCTGCCATGAAATCTCGGCCTAAATCATTCTGATAACAAGACAATGAACACCCATCATACAATGAGCCTTATGTATAACCCTTTGAGTGCCAGAGGGGGTACTTTTCAATGCATTCCGTACCCATCTGGCACTCAAAGGGTTAAACCTCAACTTTGAGACATTCTGGGGCAAACTAACGCCACCTTAGCAGACAAAATGTCTAATGGATTAAAATTATGCTTTTAACCCTTTGAGTGCCAGGGATGTACAGAACACATAGCGAAGCATTGTGTTCCGTAACCCCCTGGCACTCAAAGGGTTAACCCATTGAATACTAGAGAGATCTTCAACTCAACTTCAATGTCCATTTAAATCATTGGGAATTTGGGACATTTCACTAAATCACAGCTGGCTTGCTCCAGAATTGCACTGTTGTGGTTAAGGGGTTAAAACTGCGGTGGGCAACTTGTAAAGCTCCAGATTACATTTCCCATCATCCTTAATAAGGCAAAAGAGTGGGCAAATTAGGACCTGTTTGTGGACTACAGTTCCTGTAATCCTCAACTGATCAACATCTAAATGAGGATGATAGGAGTAGCAGTCCAATAATCTGAATTTGATCACCCCTAAATTAAAAGCATCTCAATGTAAGGTAGATATTACCATTGTACTGTGAATTGTCAAGCAGTTCTGCGATAGATGACAGATAGATAGACATTGAGGGGTGTGTGTCAAGTGGGGTTAATTAGCACTATAGTTAATCCACTCAAGAACATTCAGAGGGCTGTGTCAAGTGGGATCAGTTAGATCTACCTGGAACACTTAAGGAGTACCTGGAAACAACTACAGATCAAACTATTCAAGATTAAAACTATATATCGTAACATATGGCAGACTCGTGTTGTCCCCTTTTATAAAATACATGTATGAAGCAAAGAGGTATTTTCATATCAACAGCATTATTGGACCAAATGCGGTTAAAATGAACCTGGTAAAATATAAAACAGTAACCTATATTTCAAATCTATGGGATGAACATAAATAGGATGATACATACGAAAATATGCAAAGATGTATCAGTTAACAGCTCAGGCAAAACCAACTTGACCCTCACTGAATGCCAGTGACACTGACTGTCCCTGCAAGGGTACACTTGAGTAAGATGACCAAAGCTGACACATGAGTCGGAGTCCAGATACGATTAACCAGTTGCGTTCCAGAGCGGTATCCATGCGTTAGATACCGCTCTGACGCAGAAAGGGTTAAATCGGGTTCTAGATATCACCGCGTGCGGTCTATATAGTAAAAGTATTGGTAAGTAGGAAGACAGCTGAGCCAGACAGCAGATTGCATGCAGAATACTAACGCTCCTTGATGCGGACACGATGAAGCTAATGAATAAAAAAGTGGTTCAATTCTGATGTAAATAAAGTTCACCATAGGAATAAACTGAAAAAAATTAATCACATTTAAATCAAATCGATTTACGTTAGGCTTAACCACCTGAATGTTATATAGCTCTATTGCATTGCCTCGCAATACACCGGAGACATCACTAGCAGTCAACTGCTAAAATGTCTCATTTAAATCAATTTGACTTTTTTATTTGTTCACTTCTGTGCAATTGGTTTGCACCAGAATTGCAACACTTTCTTAGCACATGAGCCTCAGCAAGTTTGCTTGTAGGTCAAACTACTGCATCCCTGCAGTGCACCGCCTCCCCTCTGTACCAGTGTAGCAGTGCAGGGGTTAAGCCTCACAGTACCTGCTTGTACAGTGTCCGACAGATCCTGGCTTCCACAAGTCCTGGGGAATTCCTTCAGCTTCCTGGCACTGACATTCAGGACCCCGGAGTTGGCAGCCTCCTCCAAGGCTCTCTCCAAACCACGGTTGACAGGCAGCTTCAAGCTGAAGTTGGTGACTCCGCTGGCAGCGCTGTGGTGGTGTTGATGGTGGTGGTGGTACTGGGCTTGGAGCAAAGTGTTAGCTGTAAGGGCAGAGAAAGGCTGAGACTCGCTTCCCAGCGTCGCCATCTTCCCTCCTGATCCTGAGTGTTGTGTCTAGGATTGGATGTACAGTACAGTATAGAGAGCTGAGGCTGCAGAGTTAGGCAGCTGCAACAGCTGCAGCAGCAGCAAGCTCTTTCCTGTAGATTTCCTGCCTTTTGGAGTCTGAAGGCAAAGGGCGCATGTCCTCCCCTGCTGTATATCCTGGCATGCAGCCTTCACAAAGGTACCACGAATTCTTCCTTCCAAGCCTGTTTCCTGCCAGGGGGAACAAAACTTCACATCGCCTGCAAAGCAAACCCTTCAAAGTTGACATGAAAGCTGGTCCCCGATTGGTCTCATTAAGCAGCTCATAACTGGTCATGCAGTACTATTGTCTCATTAGACAGAGCCAGGGACATTTCCTGCCCACTTTTCCTCTGTAGATGAATCATTTGACTGCAAGATGCTGTTTTGGACATTTGGGTAGATTAGATTCTCAAGTGGTTAAAGATGGGATTTAGGACCGATTTTTGCCTACCTTTGGTCATCCGTCTGGCACTCATATGGTTAAATGTTCAATGATAAACTGGCTAGCCTCCCCCTGACACTCACAGAATTAACCATTTTTTAGTGCCAGAGTGGTACGGAACGCATTGCTGCGTTGCGTACCACTCTGGCACTCAAATGGTTAAACGTTCGAATAGAAAGATAAACTTTGTTCGTCTCCCTGGCATTCCCAGAGTAAAAAGTGGAGTAGAAATCAACCTAGCCGTGGTCATCTCTCTGGCACCTAAATGGTTAAAGTGTCAGTCACCCTCCTTTTTGACTTCTGCATGTGCCTAGGATATGTAAATTTACGGTGCCTGTAATTATAATTTACTTTTTTCATCTTCACCTAAGTTTTTTACAACTTTGTGTCCCTAACAAGATGCTCATTAAATGTATATTTCCATAGAGTTTTCTCTCATGGCTTATAGCAGGGATGTGGATACCGTTTAGCATTATGCCAGCAGCAGAAACGCCTGCCTCCGGCTACAGCATACAGAGCGCATAGTGTTGCAGGGATAGTGTAACATTGTAGCTCTGCTTTCTCAGTTCGTGATAGAAAGCTCTCCGGGAACAGAAATTAAGGGAGCTACCAAGTAACTGTAATTGTATTGTTCCTTATTCCGCTATTACTGAAATATGTTCCACTTAAGTCTGTGAACAACTTCAGAGAACTCAAGGGTTTCACAGAACACAATATGAGAAAAGGAGAATAGGGCAGTGCTCCCTGTGTATGCTCTCCTATTCTCCTCCTCTCATATTGTATTTTTAGTGTTGCACACTTCAGACTATCTAGGATAGCAGCCTGTTCCCACTGTATATTTTACATATATATGTGTGTAACAACCTGTGATATATAGTGCCTTTTTCAATTGTAATTTGTTTGGTTCCACAGAACACAGTTTGAGAACACTGAAATACAACATACAGTGCATTCAGTGCATTCAGTGATGCAGGGAGTGTGTTACATTATAGTAACACTAGTTGAAGATTCCATGTACACGGGCCACAGTACCACCCAGCAACGGCCACAGTGCAGTCATGCACAGTAGAGAATGCCCGTGCCGTGGCAGATACGGAGCGGGGCGCTCCGAATTCAGACCTTAGAAAGTGCGCAGAGAGGACTACGGTCTGAATTCGAAGCCCCGCTCTGTTATCAGCCACGGCGCGGGCAGTCTGTAGTGTGCATAACTTCAGAGCACAGCTGTCTCTACTGCGCATTACGGTTTCTGACAAACACGCATTTAGCGAATTATTATATAGGATAGTTGAAGAGGCAGAAAAAAAGACATACGTCCATCAAGTCCAGCCCATGCCAAAACACCCCTGTTGATCCAGGGGAAGGCAAAAAAAAACAACAACACTGAAGCCATTTCTAGTTAAGCCCCAAGTGGGTACAGAAAATTCCTTCTTGACTCCAAATGGCAGTCAGATAATTCCCTGGATCAACAACCTATCTACATTGAAGCCATCTGTCATAGTTTTCAATATTGTTCTGTGCTAAATAGGTATCCATTGCTTTTACAGTTACAGTATTTTCAAGCACAACATCCCGAGGCAAATAATTCCATAGTTTTACTGCCCTTATTGTAAAAAAACCCCTGCCTTTGTTTTAGTCAAAAGCACCTTTCCTCTAGTCTTAATGGATGACCCCTCGTTCTTAGCTCAGCTCTTTCCTTAAATAATTCAGTCACTATCCCTACTTTCATAATCCCTTAACCATTTGAGTTCCAGAGAGGTATCCAACTTATTGAATTGCAATGCATTGGATACCTCTGGCACTCAAAGGATTAAGAAAGTTCTCTAGAAACAGAGATCTAAGGAACTCGTTGACCTGGTCAGGAACATAAACGTGTAAAAAAACAGGTGAAGATGAAAAAAATATATATTTGAGTATAGTCGGTGTGACTTTATACAGCATATACTTGCAGAAACAGTAAAGCCAAGAAGGAGGTTGACTGTCACTTTCAACGTGGAACATATTTATAGCCTTAATCAGGTTCTTGCCTAACCTTAGTCTCCTCATAGGGATAATGGTGAGGAGGAGGCTGGATAGAGGGAGGGGAGCTGAGGCAGAGTGACAGACTGTGGTGCAGAGAAGGTAACCACAGTCTGTCCAGAAGTAGGTGCAGGGCAGCATTTATTACTTCAGTTTCGGCCAAATAGAGATTTTAAAAACAAAATTAATACAGTTCTACACTTATTCGCTATATACTCTATTGAGGCTAACTTGTTTAGGAGTGATAGATTCCCTTTAAGAATTTGCCAGGATTGTCATGGGAAAACTTCCGTTAAGGACCTATGACAGTTCTGGCATGTTATGGAATTCAATCGGCAAAAAAAAAAAATTGCACTGTGGTCCTTAACTGTAGGCCGAACAGTCTACTGGCTGGTCCTTAAGGGGTTAAGGACCAGTGATGTGCCAGGACTGTGAATGTCCATGCGTTACGTAGGGTGTTGAAAGTTGCACGTCATGACTTTTGTGTTCACAGTGCTCCTGCAGAGCGATGTGATCGCTATGGGAGGATGAAACTGATGGCTCCAAGACCGGAGTGGTCAGTTTCAGTCTCTCTTTCAGCAAGCCAGTACATGTGATTGCTTACGTGTGTCAGCTCTGTGAATGACATCTATGCAGTCCTTAAAGGGATAGTAATACTTCGTTTTAACTTTATTTTATTTTGTAGGCATTAAAAAACATGAACAATGATATAAGTCTTATCTCTCAATCCTTTATGATTTATGAGATATTCACAAGCAAAGTTCCCCTCCCCGCCCCTTTTACCTAGTGTAAGCCATCTCTTCTTAGATGTGGATCAGGTTGTATGACCAGACAGATAACAGAAGGGGACAATTTTCTTTGTATGAAAGCCCTTCCCCCCTTGACAAGTTTTTCAGCTTTTTCCCTTATCTTAATTGAAGATTGTCCCTCTCTGCAGTCTACCTGGGCGCCTCCCTTCTGATCTGGTTGAACAGGGGGGGATACTTTGTTTGTGAATATCTCTTAAACCATAAAGGTTTGAGAGATAAGACTTATATCATTCTTCGTGTTTTTTTAATGCCTACAAAATAAAATAAAGTTAAAACGAAGTATTACTATCCCTTTAGGGTTAAACCTACCCCAGGAAAGCTGGTCATTAAGAGGTTAAAGCTGCCTAATATCTCCTATACTGGTCTATTTTTCTGTCTAGTGTTTTTCTGATGGCAAAAGATTAAAGTAGCATTAAAGGGTTAGTAATGTCCAACTAAAACTTTTTTTAGTAAGTAGAACTGAATGCAAAAAAGTATCTCTCAAACCGCTATGGTTTGAGAGATACTTGCATTCAAAGTCTGATGTTTCCTGCTGTCAGTTGTAAAGCTGTCAGCAGGAGATCCATGTTGGCTGACACGGAGGCTCTGCAGCAGAGCCGCAATAGCGTTATTTAAAACTAATGACTTCCTTGGAATGGTCTAAAAAGTGTGCTTGCAAGCAGCACAGCTGACAGCTGGAAACATCAAGCTTTGAATGCACGTATCTCTCAGACCATAGCAGTTTGAGAGATAAGTTTTTTTGCATTCAATTCTACTTATTAAGCTCTACACAATGCAAAAAAGTTTTAGTTGGAAATTACTAACCCTTTAAACTTTTTGAATGAAAACCTATATGTTATGAGAACTCCCACCTCTGTCAGTTATTTTATTCTAGAGTTATAACAGTTCAAATAATCAGGAAGTGAATTTACTGTGTGTTTACTTCCTGATAGTTCTAACTGATAGGAACTGACTCAGCAGTTTCTATCACATTCTATTAGGGTGAACATGTGTCCTGGATTGCCCAGGACAGTCCTGGATTTTAAAGTGGAACTACCACCCGTGTTCAAATTTGGCCCAAATAAATACCCATCTGGCAACTAGCTGCTCAATAGCGCTGGTCGACAGAATTATTACCTGTTTCTTGAGAATTAAACACTGTTCCCAGACTGACACTCAGGAAACGGTGCAGACATCTTTCCATAGTGACGTCTGCGCTGTTTCCTGCATGTCAGGCAACACTTTCTGTCACAGCAGTCAGTTGGCAGTTCTCCCTCTAGTGTTTAGAACTCTGTGGTGCAATCTTCTCTCCGCAGTGTCCCTGAATGGCAGAACTGAAATGTGGTCATCCTACATTCTATGGAGAACTGTTTGTCACTACTTTCCTCTCGAATAGAATGTAATAGAATAACTAATTGGAATTTGACAACTAGAGGGCACTATTAATGTAAAATCCCCATAGTTGTAAACTCTAATAACTCTGGAAATATGTATCTTTCAGCAGTGGGAGTACTTTTACATTACTCAACAGGAAAAGCGCTACTCCTTTAAATACTGTAAATTCCCTGAAAATACTTGTGTAATCTTCCAAACCAACTGCTACAGTAGATATGATTTTCTGTAAGGTTTTCCTAAATTTTGTAATTCCTGACTCAGATTTAATTGTTGCTGTCTCTGTTGTTGTATCCATGCATTACTTTGCAATGCATTGGATACTCCTCTGTCACACAAAGGGTTAATAAACGGGTTCCATTAACGTGGAAGCAACAGATGCCATTGTTGCCAGAAAACTTTGCTTAACCACTTCAGTGCCACAGGGGGAATCAAATGGTTAATTCAAGTTTTTATGTATGATATTTCAGAGTGGTATGTACAACAACTGCAATACTGCCATGTTATTTATCTTCTCCCAAGTACAGTTTGTGGGTAAATCCATATGTTTACATGATAGAATACAAGAACATGGGATTTAAACAAGGATATGTTACATACTTTTGCCAGACCCTTATGTCCCTCCTTGATACAATAACACACCCCTGTCATTACCCCACTACCCACATGACCCTCTAAATAAACACTCAACACATGGACCTGTGGAAGAACTTACTCCCTATTCATTAAAGGGACACTAATGTCCCATAAATACTTTTTATACTTTTATAGAGCTGAAGAAAATAAGAAGAATGGTGCAAACACTATCTCTCAAACCACTATGGTTTGAGAGATACAGGCACTGAAAGTTCACCCCTCTCTCCCTTTCTCCTGATGTCAGCTGTAATGCTGGCAGCAGGAGATTCGAGTCGTACGACTCAAGGAGGCTCTGCAGCAGAGCTGAAATCTCAGTATTGCAAAATAATTACTTCATTGGAAATGTCCACAAAGTGTGCCTGGTTTGCAAGCACACTTTGTAGACATTTCCAATGAAGTAATTCTTTTGCAAAAATGCAATTTCGGCTCTGCTGCAGAGCCACCGGCTGGTGCCCAGACTGGAATCTCCTGCTGTCAGCTAGACGCTGATGTCAGGAGAAGGAGAGAGAGGGGTGAACTTTCAGTGCAAATATCTCTCAAACCATAGCGGTTTGAACCATTCTTATTTTCTTGAACTCTACAAAACTATAAAAAGTTTTTATAAGACATTACAGTCCCTTTAAATGCTAGCAATGGACCCCCCCAACTAATGCGCCATTCCAGTCATCCAGAGGGTGGATGCCGAGCCACACCTGCAACTCAGCAACAAAACGTCACCTGCATCTGGTCACCTTGACTGGTTGGAGTCCTCCACTGCTCTGCTACCACTGGATGTCAATGACCCTCACTTACCATCCATGCACACTCCAAGCACTAGCCTCCTTTTGTGCCCTAGAGAAGCCCTGACACTGAGTCAATGGCTGCTAGGCCTGCATCAGCCTTTGTCACATCCAGACCTGTCAACAGAGTCAGTGCTTGTCTGGGTCCAGATCGGAACCTAGGTGTTTTCCCCACACCCTGGGGTAAGAAATGCTGCATTACTGCCACTAGTTCCTCCTTCCTGACTGCCACCTAACCCATGGCCTTCACCTACCGTACAGTCCTGTAAAGTGTTACTGAATATGTCCAACCTAATGTCTGATAGATGCATGCTGTGCTTCCTGTATAAATCTTTGCAACTGGGATGTAACTCCCTTTGCACTATCACCCTCCACACACATGCAGGAACCCCTAAACCTTTCCATGGCTCTGTTAACTTTCTTCCTAATTTTTTCCACAGGCTTGATGGGGTAAACACCATGCCATAAAATTCTTAGAATGATGCTATACCAGACCAATTAGCCCCAGGCCATCTTTGCAGTAGCGGCAATGCCTACCCCTGAAGTTTAAATATTAGGTCCAGAGATTTAAGTGCTGTTATGTCATTTCCTCCAGTGCATATTATGACGAGTTCTTGCTTAACCCATCTCCTGTACACGATTCCCCCATGCGAGGCATGTGTGCTACTCTCATGCCCTGCATTCTGAGCCACTTTAGGCCTGTGTGCTCACTTGGGATCCCCAGTTGCTGCCCATATAGTTTAGCTGCCACCCTCCTGAAGGTTCAGTAGACAAATGAATGTCCTGTTATCAGAGCCGATCATTTTGTATACACTGCAAGACAGAAAATGTGCTAGGCATTATCTCCAAACATCAGTAGACAGTCCTTATGTACTTTTTATACATTCAAGACCACCATCTTGTTGGTTTCTGCTGTAGCTGCATCAGTCTTAAAATAATGTATATAAAATGTGGAGGGATCTAACCCAATTCTTATCAATGTCTTATGTATAACAGCTTTAAACTGGAAAACTGTCAGGGGGGCCTCCATTCGTATGTATTAGGAATAACACCTTGGGCCTTTAGCTCATGTACTCCTTTACTTCCTTCAAGGGGCAAATAAATCCCCTGGTGGTTCAATATTTATCCACCTCCCCTGCCTTAAGTGATCATTTTCTGACTTGTAAATGCAGCATAAAACTGCACCTTCACATATCAATGTAATAAACCATTCTCAAATTATTTTTTTGCATGGGGCACCCAACTCACCACCATAACTGTCTCCTAGGATGCCAGTATGAAAGCTCTGTGAACCAAATCACACTCATATTCATCAGTACACACTTCCGCTAGTACTGCTATCAACCTTGATAGCCTATCTTCGTTTATAGCAGGGCTGTCCAAGTTCAGTCCTCAAGGGCCAGCAACAGTCCAGGATTTAAATATTTCCTGGTTAAGCACATATGAGTTAATCAGTGGCTCATTCCTTTTGATTAAAACCCCTGTGCTTAAGCAGGGAAATCCTTACATTTCGGCCTTTTGTGTGCCCTTGAGGACTGAACTTGGACTGCCTTGGTTTAAAGGCTGCCTCTTGTCCCACACCTCTGCCTTTGCTCTTGTCCAATCCTTCATTATCTTACCAACTACAAACCTCTTATTGTGCAGGTGCTCTAGACTGATGAGTCAAAATGTTAAATATTTGGCTGTAGCAGAAGGCAGTTTGTTCGCTGAAGGCTGGAGAGCAGTACAAGAATGAATGTCTGCAGGCAACAGTGAAAGATGATGGAGGTTCCTTGCAGGTTTGGGCCTGCATTTCTGCAATTGGATTTGGGGGTTTGGCCTGAATTAATGCTCTCCTCAATGCTGAGAAGTACAGGGATATACTTATCCATCATGCAATACCATCATGGAGGCACCTGATTGGCCCCAAATGTATTCTCGAGCCTGACAACAACCCCAAACATACAGTCAAAGTCATTAAGAACTGTCTTGAGCGCAAAGAAGTCCATGAGTCCTGGAAATGATGGTATAGCCCCCACAGAACCCTGATCTCAACATCATTGAGTCTGTTTGGGATTACATGAATAGAGAGAGAAGCAACTGAGGCTGCTTAAATCCACAGAATAACTGTTGTTAGTTGTCCAAGAAGATTGGAACAACCTACCTGCCGAGTTCCTTAAAAACTGTGTGCAAAAGTACCTAGAAGAATTTATGCTGTTTTGAAGGCAAAGGCCAACTCCACATTGCCCCCCAATCTTCACATTGCCCCTTCAGCTCAACAATGCCCTTTCCACAATGCCCCTTCATCTCCACAATGCCCCCTTCATCTCCACATTGCCCCTTCCACAATGCCCCCTTCATCTCCACATTGCCCATTCCACAATGCCCCCTTCATCTCCACATTGCCCCTTCCACAATGCCCCCCCTTCATCTCCACAATGGCCACCCTTCATCTCCACAATACCCCCTCATCTCCATAAAGCCCCCATCTCCTCTTCATCTCCACACTGCCCCTTCCACAATGCCCCGTTCATCTCCACAATGCCCCTTCCACAATGCCCCCATCTCCACATTGCTCCTTCATCTCCACATTGCCCCTTCCACAATGCCCCCATCTCCACATTTCCCCTTCATCTCCACATTTCCCCTTCATCTCCACATTGCCCCTTCCACAATACCCCTGGCCCTACCTCCAGTCCCTGGTGGTCTATCGGAGTGGCATGACAGATCTGTGCCTCCTTCGGCACATATCTCTAGAACTGAAGCTCCTGCGCGGTCCTCTAGTAATGCAGAGGCTTGGAGATGATGTCATCTCCCAGCACTCTGTATTACTAGAGCGGCGCGCCGAGTGGGAGATCAGCTAAGCGACTGCTGCGGGCGAGGGGGTCGCAGGGGGCTGCCGGGACCCCTGGAGTGACAGGCCCAGTCGCAGGTGCGACCCCTATTGTTACACCACTGGGCAAAGGGTGGTCACACCAAATATTGATTTGATTTAGATTTTTCTTCTGTTCACACACTATACATTTTGTTAGTTGATAAATATATACTATTAACATGTCTATTTTTGAAAGCATTCTTACTTTACAGCATTTTTTCACACCTGCCTAAAACTTTTGCACATTAATGTAGTTTTCAAATATTTTGGAACATTTGAAGTGGTGGTAATGTAAAAAAATTCCTATTTTGTTCCTGTAGCACCACCTTCTGGAAAAATTTATGCACACCAGGATAGGGGTAGAAAATCAAGTGACCACTCATTTGATGTGGTGGGTTGTTTTCTTTGCAAAATGGTGTGTTTTGTCTACCTTTTCTTCATTTCCGCAGTTAAGAAAACAAATGTAGTACAGGCAAGTCATGTTTTTAAAAAAAAATAAAGAAAAATTTAAGCTTGTAGTTGGTGGAGTTTTGTGCTTCTGTTACCCCCTTCAGTAAATCAACTCATATCAATGGGGTGCCATTTTTCTCATAAGACCCATAGCTAACTAGTACAGTAGGAAATCCCACAGTTTTCAAAGATTTTAGTACATTTGAAGTGGTGGAAATGTAAAAAAAATGCCCTTTTTTCCCTATAGCACCACCTTCTGGAAACATTTTTGCACACATGTTTTACTTAGCAGGAAAATTCTACCTTGTTTTATTCAGCAGGAGAAGCCCTGGATGCATGTAGGGTTTTTAATAATAAAACTTTACCTCTTAAAAGCTTGCAATCTTGTTCCCAGAGTAGGACATGCAATGGTGAAATTCACTGTTAATCTCCCTAATGATGATGGTGTAATTATGATGTACAATAAACTAATAATGCATTAGATAGGTCCAATTCCACTACCAGAGAGAGAGCCTCTTTCTTCCCACTAAAGC
Source organism: Rhinophrynus dorsalis (assembly GCA_037306005.1). Taxonomy (NCBI): domain Eukaryota; kingdom Metazoa; phylum Chordata; class Amphibia; order Anura; family Rhinophrynidae; genus Rhinophrynus; species Rhinophrynus dorsalis. The sequence goes on along the minus strand of CM074719.1, from coordinate 461,543,837 downwards.
AGGCATGGTGGACCTTCTGCTGCTGTTGCACTACATCATTCCCAGTCACATCAGCTTCAGCTGGCCATTGGCCCAAAGTTCAACAATAGCAGAAGGGCCTCAAGTTGCCCTGCCTGGACTAAAATCTTGTTACATCAGTTAAATTTATGGTATAGGTTCTCATGACCTTAAAATCTACCTTTCACCTCTAATCTTAATGCCTCCATGTGATTAATAAACCTAAACTGACTAAATGTTGTGTTGTTATTTTCTTCCAAATCACTGTAGTGTGTAAGATATTGGACTTACAAAGGGTGCTGTGTGACATAAGAATGGAGGTTGCCTTGTCTTCTCTTGCAGTCTTCTCGAGACTATGGGCTACCCGCATTGGCGTCTTGGCAATATATTCAACTACAACATTTTCGGACCTCTTTAGGCGCTATTGGATATGCCCCAAGGGCCTTGACCTCTTTTGAAACTATACTTAAGGAGGGGAGATTTCGGAATCAGTCTATAGCTCAGCTATATCGTTGCCTGGGGATGTCGTCTGGCACAGATGGGAAGCCATGGTATTTTGCAATGTGGGAGGGCGAGCTCAATTTCACCTGGTCCGTGGATCACTGGCTATCCATATATGCCGGTCTCCTCTGATCCGCTTCTGATATCGCTAAGCAAGAGGCAAACTTTAAATTAATTATGAGATGGTATTATACTCCGCAGCGGTTAGCAGCCATTCATGCGACTACATCCTCTTTGTGTTGGAAGTGTCAGAGCGAAGTGGGTTCCATGTCCCACATTTGGTGGGATTGCTTCCATATCAGAGGTTATTGGTCTCAGATTCGGAAAGCTTTACGATGTATCTTATCTACTGATCTGCCATCTGATCCGACCTTTTATTTGTTTTCGGCGTTGGGACAGTTTGCATTATCTGATCACTTCACCAGGAAGCTTCTTCTTCATCTGTTGAACGTGGCACAATTTTTGATTCCAAAGTATTGGAAGCAATTGTCGGTCCCCAGGTTCCTGGAATGGAAGAATGGGGTTAGTGACCTCTATAAACTAGAAATTACTCATGCCAGGGTGGTTGGGGCTGTGCCAGTATGTGAGAAGATCTGGACGAGGTGGCTTGTTTGGGCCGGTGAGCAATCTGTGTGACCCTTGGAGTTTCCGCTCCCTAGTCATATTTGTATATTGGTATTTTCTCTTTTCTTGGAGCCGGACGGCCGGAGTGGCTTTGACTGTTTATGGTGATTAGGATGTCGATAGGATTTTCCTCCCTTTTCACAGTGCTAGAGACCCAACACGGGGCAACTGCTTATGTCGCTTTCAATCTTTTCTTCTTCTAAGATAGTTAAACTTACATTGTCTTCTTTTGCTGGTTGTGTGTTACTTTTCTTCTGCTCTTCCCTTACCTGCTTTTTTCTCTCTCACTTTTCTTTCTTTTCTGTTTCTTTACCTGTTTTTCTGCTTGCATATGTATATCTGTTCTCTCTCTAAAGATATATACAAGACATGACCTATATGTTGCAGTCATGATGTGTTTTAGGCGGGTCATCTAATACTACTTATGTTACTCCAATTTTTTGAAGATGACTAACTGTTGTTTAAATTGCTTATTTTCTCTCACCTGGAAATTTCCTTGTATGTTGTATTTTTTTGCAATAAAGCTTTTGAAGCAAAAAAAAAAAAAAAAAAAAAAGAATGGAGGTTGCCTACAGTACAAGCTGTACCACATGCATCTAATTTCAATGTGTGCCATCCCCTGAACAGCAGAATGAACGTCCAATTCCTTCCTGTCTTTCCTCATGCTTCCAAGCTTATGAAAGAAGGAGCAGGGATTTACAACATGATTGGCGGGCCTCACGACAAGGGGAATGACACCAATCATGTTCCACTTTGCAAAGATTGCCGTGGCTCATCCTCATCAATGGGCTCAGTAAGTGACGGACTTTTACAATACAAGGAACCATTTTTTTAACATACAACGGGCCGATTTGGACTCAACTACATATTTTTCAATTCTTGGTAGAAGGCTAAAGAAGTTGAAAAGTCCTCTTTAAACATTAACGAACACCTTCTAATAATAGCCCCCTGCTTACCTCACTGTGGCCTGAAAACCCAAATAGCCCCTAAGAATTTAGCTCTTTTGACTTTGTTCATGAGATACCATCTTCTACCAGTGCTGGGTGTCATGTCCATGGAGGTCGGTGGCAGTTTTTTCGGTTCAAGGCAGGCAGACCCTGACTGTCATGTCTGTTCTCCTTTAGCTACTTGCAGGTTTGAAATTCGTTGGCGAACTCTCTAGCATCCAAGGGCTTAAAGGACCACTAACATTTAAAAATGAAACTGAGATATATGATTTTAAATATCATGTACTTATAGTTAGCGTCTGTAAATTGTATTTATTTTATGTTACATACATTAAAAAGTAATCCTAAACTTGTGTTTTAATGTATGTGTAGACTATCCTTTATAGACTCAATCTGGTTGTTTGTGGAGGGCTAAGAGCGTTAACCCTTGAGTGCCAGAGGAGTATGCAACACATTGCAAAGGGTTAATTTACTGAGATTAGTATCCAATGCTCTTCTGGTACACTTAGCCCACTTAGAGACACTAACACACTAGCACTTCTAATAGACCCTATCAAGGTAGATATGGTAATAGGAGCACTGCGAAAAGCATGGATAGGAGCCCCCACAGAGCATATGTAAGACTAAATTTTAGGCCTCACAAAACAATTCTTGCAGATATCAATATTAAGTACAGTGTGAATGTAATTGTATATAACGCCTGTTCATTTTTAGAGGTTAGTTTTCGTTAATATAATTTCAGTAAGGAATAAGACTACACATCTGTAATTATATTGTGGTAATTGGCTGTTAATCTTGATGTGGTTTATACTACCAGGAAACGTGCACTGTTATGCCATGTTTGTTTTTTTACTTGATTTACTTAGAGTTCATTTAAATGTCAGGCTTTTCAGGAAAGTTTTTCTGACTTAGGGCTCGATTCAATTTGCCCCATTAAACCTGCTTGTAGGGGCAAAATAGATACCGATCGGTACACAAACTGTATCACCGTAGGTATTCAATTGCCCTTCTAACAGAAACCACAACGAACATTGGGCCAAAGAACCTGTCTAATGACCAAATGTTTGTTGTGTGTGTGTTTTATTTTCCAAAACCCATGCTAAATAGTGTGAAAAATAGGAACATCAAAGGGAAACGGCTAATGCTGAAACAAGTCACCCTCACAAACACTAATCGTACACTACCCCTAACAGTAAAGTGCAACACCCATAAACCAGAGTTATGACACTTACCTGTCATCTACTGTCAGTCTCCTTCCGTTATCTTCTATCTTCCTTCTCCTCTTCTTTCTCTTCATCTTCATTCTTCTTATCTTCTGATCTTCTTTGTGGAAAATCAAATGTCACTGCAAAGAAAGAAAAAAAGACCAAATCAAATGTACGCCCCAAAACGTATGCATCAGAGTTATGCTGGCCTAAACCCTTTGAGGGCTGGAGGGGTACACAACTCATCGCAGATATGTGAAAAGATATGGTGTCAGTCAAAGGGTTAAAAGTATGTTGCCGGCAGCAGGGATGCAGGAAAAAAATTCCCTCTCCCCTTCGGGCCATTGCCCAAGCCTTTCTGTGGAAAAAATTTACAGAGACTGGCTTTTTATATGGCCAATCTCTGTTCAAAATGGTTCCTATGCAACAATTGGCTGAGATGTGTGCTTACAAACCTTCCAACCAATCAGCTTCTAGTAGGTTTCATCATCTCCCACCATGCTTTTAACCATTTGACTGCCACCATATCTTTTCACATTGGACTGCCAGGAACAATTTAACCCTTTGAGTGCCAAAGAGGTATGCAAAGCATTGTGTTGCATACCCCTCCGGCACTCAAAGGGTTTAGGCCAGCATATCTTTGATTCATACGTTTTGGGGGGCATATTTAATTTGGACTTTTTTTTTCTTTGCAGTGACCTTTGATCTGCCACAAAGAAGATCAGTAGACAGAAAATGAAGAATGGAAATTAAGAGAAAATGACAGAAGAAGATGGACAGTAGCTCCCCAGGGTGCTAAAGTCCTCAGTGGACATCAGGATTACAGGTAAGTGTTTATTTTCACGTGATGGTGTTAGCGTTAGTCAGATTAACCTTGTGAGTGCCAGTGGAGTATGCAATGTGTTGCATACCCCACTGCCGCTCATAGGGTTAATTTTACTAACATTTAAGGCATAGAAATGGATGTCAATAAATTCAGCTCCGATTAATGCTCATATGTTATGGTTCATGCAGAGCTGTATATCAGTTGTGTCCGACTTGTAGTTTTAAAGTAATTCAATTTTAAAGTATCTCCTTCCCTCCCTTTTTACCTACTTAATGCTCTTCTCAAGCCAGTCCGAACAACGAACAGCAAGGGACAATTTTCAATGAACATAATGAAAATCCTGCCCTCCTTCATCACTTTAACTAATTTTTCCAGTTCTTTGTATGTATTGATATGGGACTTATGGCCTCATATCAATACATCCACTGGTCACCAGGTTTATTTTACAGGTTTTTTCCTGTGAATTCTTGCATTGGTACGCGGCAGGTTATACATGCGTTAGGGGACTCTGCATCCAAAAATAGTAGCTCTAGTATTTCAGTCAATAAAGTGGGTCCCTTAACGCATGTTACTGCCTAACGCATGGAACTGAATGGGAAAATCAGACTCCTTTTAATGGGTTCAAATAAGTGCAACATTTTGTGCCCAACATGCTTTTTTTTCCTGTGGTATAGTTTCGTAACCAGGTAATTGAAAGGCTTACTATGCTTGAGAAAATACAGTTCACTAGGTTTTTTTTGTACTGACGGGGGCAATTAAATCAAGGCCTTTGAGTCTTCTAGACTTGTTAAAACTTTATTGGTTATTTTAGCACCCTATTCCATTTCACTATGCAAATGTCAGGGTAAAATCAATACTGTATTATGTTAAACCAATTTATTATTATTAACTAGTTGAAGAGCCCGTTACACGGGCCACAGTGCCACTGCCAGCCGGTCGCTGGGCAGTCATGCGCAGTAGAGACTGCCTGCGCCGCTGCTGATACAGAGCTGGACGCTCCAGGCAGTCTCTACTGAGCATGACTGCAGCACGTGCAGCAGTCTCTACTGCGCATGACTCTGTTGTTACACACATTTTAGCAAATTATTATATAGGATTGTGCTTGTAAATATTCAAGAACAAGTTACAGTAGATGCACTGGTGTACAGCAGCCAAGAACACAGTAAAATAGATGCAAAATCACAGGTGCTTTGGATTTTATGTGTCAAGACAGTCATGTAATAGAATAATACATTTTATAAAGGAAAACAAAAACAGAACATATTGTAGCTTTTCATGTTGAATAAAACAAGAGTTTTCTCACAGCTAGAGGAGGGATACTTCATCAAAACATTATTAATTCTGAAATGGGTTTTATATTTTTTAATCCAGCAAAAAAGGTGGTACCGTGTTAGCCAATAGATTAGATAGGATTCAGTGTTGTTTTGTAACAAACAACTCATAGGAGTGACATAAATGTGATACCTTTTAATGGCTGAGAACATAGAAAGTACAATCTTTCTTCTGTCCTTGCCCAAAAAAGGGACCTTAGTGTCCTGAAAGTTTGCACTTTCTATGTACTCTGTATTACCTTTACATCATTCTTTTGAGTTCTTTGTTACAAAACTACATTGAATCCATATTTTTCATCAAAATGAAAAGAGCCTCCAAATTATTATTATTTCTGGTAAGATAGCTTGGTGCACTAGCTATAGAATCTATTCAGTCCTCAGGGCCGCAAGTTCTAGTCTGACAACGTCAACTCAGCCTTTCATCCTACTGAGGTAGTTAAAGTGGATGTGTCACCTATGAACAACATGCCATAAATAGTTAGGTGACACATCCAATACCATCAAAACGTTATTTATTTTTTATTTTCAAGTTCATTTCATTTAAATCTAACTTACTAACGTCTGGGCTGCAGCCACTTCCGTATAGACTGCAGCTCAACGCTCTGCATCAGCTCTCCTCCTTCCTCCGATGACGGAGGCTTCAGTCTGGAAGCTGGAGCGGTCTCATTGGCTAGATATCGATCTCTACCAATGAGACCGTACCATCTTACAGACAGAAGCCTCTGTCATCGGAGGAGGGAGGACAGCTGAGGCAGAGCTCTGTAACAGCAGAGAACTGCAGTCACCCGGAAGTGGCTGCAATACAGACTTTTGTAAGTTCATTTTAAATGAAATGGAACTTGAAAATAAAAAATAAATAAAGTTTTGATGGTATTGGACGTGTCACCTAACTATTTATGGCATGTTGTGCATAGGTGATACATCCACTTTAAAATGGGTTCACTTTGAAAATTCCACCCTCTATTGGCAAGCAACACAACAGCGCATTAAAAATGTTGTGTTGAAAACAGAGATATCAGAATGCCGGGGGGTATGACAACAGCAACATTTTGATATTGCAGGCAACAGAATATTGTATCCTCGCAGGAAGCATCCTGATATTCCAATGCCTTCTTTCATCGAAAATAAAATCCAATTGTCATGTAGCCCTAATTCAATTGTACGCTGTGTGGTATCACTGGTGTAGCGCCATTTCAATTATAAGCTGTGTGGTATCACTGGTGTAGCGCCATTTCAATTATTAGCTGTGTGGTATCACTGGTGTAGCGCCATTTCAATTATAAGCTGTGTGTTATAACTGGTGTAGCCCCATTTCAGTTATAAGATATGTGGTATCACTGGTGTAGCCTCCATTTAAACTGTAAGTTCTGTGGTGTCACTAGTGTAGATCTGTTTCAATTGCAAGCTCTGTGGTGTCGCAGTGTTGGCCCATTTCAATTGCAAGCTCTGTGGTTGTCACTGTTGTAACCTAATTTCAATTGCAAGCTTTGCGGTGTCACTAGTGTAATCCCATTTCAGTTGTGAGATCTATGGTGTCAGTAGTGTAGCCCCATTTCAATTCTAAGTTCTGTGGTGTCATTAGTATAGCCCTATTTCAATTGCAAGGTCTGTGGTGTGATTAGGGTAGCCCCATTTAAATTCTGAGCTCTGTGATGTCACTAGTGTAGCCCACTTCAATTCTAAGCTCTGTTGTACATTCTATTAATATAGTTAACCTCTTGGTTGCCAAGGGGTGCCTAATGCAATGCTTTGGCAGCCTTTTTGGCATCAAAGAGGATGAAGCATTCATTTTGTCTTTTAATAAGTAGGTGCTAATAGCTCTGCTCACAAAAACAATGGGCAAATTGAGAAAGGATTGTGACAAGAGTGTGTGGGGGGGGGGGGGGGCAAGCTGGCAGGGGGCCCCAATTTGGGATCCTTCCTAAGTTCCTATGGAGGCTTAATACGGCTCTGCTGACACATGGATTTTCCTTAACTTTGGTTAGATTTCCTTATCAACTGTCTTTATTTCCAGAAGGTATTCTTATAACTCTCCTTCCCACTGGATTTCCTAGATTTCACTGATTCCTTCTGTCTCTCTGCCTGGTGTTCACCAGAAAATTCTTGGGAGCCTCTCTGTTGCCACCCAGTGTTCCTAGCTGGTATTGCCATCTAGTTTCTGTCTGCAGTTGTGCATCTCTCTATGCTACCACCTTGTGTAGCTAGTCTTTGAATTTTATCAGTATTCATATTAGATACACTTTCAACCTGAAGGGTATAATCTATCCTTTCTAGGTTATTCTGTGTACATTACCAGCTTCACTGGTGTGTGCTATGCAGCCTTGTGTGTGGCATCTTTACTTAGCCCTAGCCAAGCAACACCTAACAGAGAGTAGTCCATGCATACTAGCCATGATCTATGGTGACAGTAACAAGAAACTTGCCTAAGGCCTTTAAAAGGCCTTTCTGCTAAGAGTTTATGAGCCCTCAGTGTATACTATAATATATCTTCTTAGTTTAGCTTCCTTCCTATAGTAGAGTCCTCAGAACTTACATATACTATGCCTCACAACAGGTTGCTGCATAAAGTAAAAGACTTTGGTTTGTGAGGTGATATCTGTGGTTGGATAGACAACTGGTTAAATGACAAATAGCAGAGATTTGTTGTAGATACAACTTTTTCAAGTTGGTCTAAATTTGAAAGTGGGATGCCACAGGGTTCAGTCCCGAACCCAATGCTTATAAACTTGTTTATAATTTAAAAGTGAATATTGATAGTAGTGTTTCAATCTTTGCTGATGACACTAAGCTGTGTAAGGAAATACATACAGAGCTGGATGTTTTTTTCCCTGCAGAAAGGTTTGGATAAACTGATTGAATGTGTGGAAAAGTGACAGATGAAGTTTAATATAGATAAATGTAAGGTTATGCATTTGGGCTGTAGAAACAAATATGTTACATGTACACTAAACGGGAAACTGCTTGGGGAATCCTCAGCTGCTGCAAGAGCCAATAAGGTACTATTATGTATAAAAAGGGTTATAGATGCACAGGGTGGGAATATAATTCTACCTCTATATAAATCCTTGGTAAGGCCTCATCTAGAATATGGAGTACAGTTTTGGCACCAGTTGAACTGGAAAAAGTATAGAGATGGGCAACAATACTGATAAAAGGGATTGAAAGATCTGAGTTATAAAGAAAGACTAGCCAAAATGGGTTTGTTTACATTAGAGAATAGACATCTAGGGGGTGATATGATTACCATTTACAAATATATTTGAGGTCAGTACAAAGAACTCTCTGAGAAACAGTAAAACTCAAAGAGCTGAGGAAAAAAAGAAAAGAAAAAGGTCATCCGTTAAGTCTACGACAAAAACACTTTTGACTAAAATAAAGGCAAGCATTTTTAAGGCAGTAAAGTTATGGACATCTTTGCCTTGGGATGCTGTGTTTGCAGACACTGTAGATGCTTTCAGAAAAGTAATGGATACCTTTATACATCAGAACAATGTTAAGAATTATGACAGTTGGTTTCCAAGCAGAAGGGATGTTGATCCAGGGAAATATCAGACTGCCTTTGGAGTCAGGATGAAATTGTTTACCCACTTAGGGCTTAATTGGGAATGGCTTCAATTGGGTTTTTTTTGTTTGTTTGTTTTTTATTTTGCCTTCCTCTGGATCAACAAGGATGATATGGTATGGGCTGAACTTGATGGATGCATGTCTTTTTTCAGCCTCAACTATGTTATTCATATAGCAGCAACATATTTAGCAACATATATAGTGCAAAAGTCATTGACAAGAATGTGTAACTGATACCTTGCAATGATGAGCAACAGGCAGCCCCACAGCCCAGAGCAGCCCTCAGGTTTTTCCTGTGCCCCCCAGTCTGTTCTTTGGTACACACATCCTAGTTTTTCCCCAAAAAGTGCCTATCCTCTTTCTTTTACCTCAGGGCATAGCTCTCTTTACTCTTACATTGTTCCATCTTAACCGTGCATGAGAGGTCTATAAAGCATTGTGTAACTATATTCGAGACCTGCCTTTCAACCAAGGTGTTAATCAACTTTTTAAACCCTTATTTAGAATCCTTAACCCTTTGAGTGCCAGAGAGATATCCAATGCATTGGTTACCTGTCTGGCACTCAAAGGGAATCAAGTTGGACTTCAGGGCCACATATAGGGTTGCCACCTTTTCTTCCAAAACATACCGGCCATGGCATTCCGTCCATAGACTTAACATTGGACAGAAGCCAATTTTTTACCGGCCTGCCGGTAAAATACTGGCTGGGTGGTAACTCTAGCCACATATGGAGCCCTTGAGGTGAATCAGGTTGCCTGTCACTGATATAAAGGGAGAGAATTTGGCAGGTTATTGAACTCTTTGGACCTTAAAGGGATAGTAATGGATAATGTTCACAAACTTTAATATTCTAAATATTAATAAAAGAATTGAAGCCACTCCGATCTCTCAAACTTGTATAGTTTGAGAGATATAAAGTTCTAAACTTCCCCCTTCCCGGTTGTTTTCTAGAAGTCTGCCCTCTAGCTGACAGCAGCAGCAAATTCTGGTCCTAGGACTGGCTGGCATCTCTTCTGCAGAGCCAAAATAGCGCAATCTACAAATAAATACTTAATTGGAACGGCCTACAAAGTGTGCTTGTAAACCAAGTGCACTTTGTAGACGGTTCCAGTGAAGTATTTATTTGTAGATCACGCAATTTCAGCTCTGCTGAACAGTCACCATCTGGTCAAATGACCGAAATCTGCTGCTGTCAGCTAGAGTGCTGATGTCTATGAAAGAGGCAGGAGGGGGGAATTTTAGAACTTTATATCTCTCAAACTATACATGTTTGAGAGATCGAGTGGCTTCAGTTGATTTCTTTTTTAATATTTACAATATTAAAGTTTGTGAAATTTATCAATTACTATCCCTTTAACCACAACAGAAAATGATGAGCAGTTCTGGAGTAAACCAACAGCACCGCAGGGGAGAAATAAAATCCCATAACTCCCAGTGCTCTTAACCCCTTTAATGCTCTCCAGTGCATTGCTTCTTAATATGCTGGAGACCCCATTAGCATTCAAGGGGTTAGCAACCCCACTAAAATCAATGGGGGTGGGCTGGCCTGGGGACCAGGGGGGCAATTGCCCCCTGGGCTGGTCATATGTCTGGGCTGGTAGGCCACTGCACCTCACTAAATCTCCTGATTGCTGCTGTAAATGGAGCTACACTAGTGATACCACAGAGCTAATAACTGAAATGGATCTAGATAAATGATACCACAGAGGTACAATCCAAATGGAGCTAAACTAGTAGCATAAACCATTTCCCTTGTAAGCTCTATAGTATCACTAGGTAAACTTTACTTAAATTGTAAGCTTTGTAGTAGTGCACTAGTGTAGCCCAGTTCAACTGTAAGCTTTGTGGTATCACTTGACTTATGTCACAACATTAATGTTAATTTTAAAATTAACAAAATGGGGGTGGGCTGGAACAGTGGGCTTGAACGATAATAGAAATGGGCCACTTGAATGTATTTTCCCCCTGGGCCACAAGTTTCCGGCCCTCCCCTGTTTGTTCCTGAATTGCTCCTCTTTTCTTTTGTTGATAAGGGCCTTTGTGAGAAGCCAAGAAGGGGATTTGATCAGGAAATAAGAAGGAAGTACTTTTGAAAGAGATGGAAGTCTTGATTGATTACAGAGAAGGGAAAGTGTTAAATGAACATACACACCCCTACACAAAGTGCTACAAATAAAGTATTCATCATTGGGTTTGTTAATACTATTACTACAACAATTCATTATTTATTTATTTTTTTTATTTATTTGAAACGCCACAGCTGAGATTCCCAAAAACAGGGAAGATGAATTTACCCACCTTCTTGATTGCTTTTCCAAAGTGTTCAACATGATTAAAGGATTAGTAATGTTTCATAATGAAAGCAGCTCTAATTAATCATCATAGTATTTGGACTTTGGAGAGTGTTATTTCAATTCTGTCAGAGTTGTAGTTCAAGAGTAATTCAATGACAAAGTGTCCCCCTCCCGCCCCTTTTACTGATGTCACACTGCTCAGCCAAAGCAGAAGGGAGGTGCCCAGGTAGATTGCAGAGAGGGACAATCTTCAATTAAGATAAGGGAAAAACCTGAAAAGCTTGTCAAGGGGGGCAGGGATTTCATTGTTTTCATAGGAATAAGATTGTCCCCTTCTGTTATCTGTCTGGTCTATGGACTGCATTCCACATCTGAGAAGAGATAGCTTACACTAGGTAAAAGGGGCGGGAAGGGGAAACTTTGCTTGTGAATATCTCTTAAACCATAAAGGTCCCTATACCCTCACAGTTATCTGCTTCAAGTATGGCTCTGCCCTATATATGACATCACTCACCTCACACTGAGCAAAGTTTATCCTAACATGACTATAATGTAGTCATGAAAATATATTAGAATGCCTTAGATCTCATTCTTCATCACTTGGAACGGGGACAGAAAGCAAGAGCTCTATGGCCTCCCCCTGCCTACTAAACACTCCCAAATCCACTAGAATGCTCCCACTAATGGCTGAATGCACTGCCAAGCTCATCAATGATTTAGGTCATACTTTAAAAAGCAAAAAAAATGCAGTGTGTGATAGAAATTGCATAATATTAAAGAACATTTCTATAGCTTTAATATTGTGCATTTTTCATGGGGGCTGTAAATGTCCCTTTAAGATGGTTACACAATCACAGGCATTAGTAGTTGAGTAGTTAATTGAGCAGGGGGTATTTCAGCCTGCCTTCCTGCCTCCCCTGCTTGTGACAGTGATGGAGCAGGCAGCCTATATTAAAGGGTTAGTAATGTCCAACTAAAACTTTTTTGCATTGTGTAGAGCTTAATAAGTAGAATTGAATGCAAAAAACTGTATCACTCAAACTGCTATGGTTTGAGAGATACGTGCATTCAAAGTTTGATGTTTCCAGCTGTCAGCCTGGTTTGCAAGCACACTTTTTAGACCATTCCAAGAAAGTTATTCGTTTTAAGTAACGCAATTGCGGCTCTGCTGCAGAGCCTCCGTGTCGGCCAATATGGATCTCCTGCTGACAGCAGAAAACATCAAACTTTGAATGCACGTATCTCTCAAACCATAGTGGTTTGTGAGATAAGTTTTTTTTGCATTCAATTCTACTTATTAAGCTCTACACAATGCAAAAAAAGTTTTAGTTGGACATTACTAACCATTTAATATAGGCTGCCTGCTCCATCACTGTCACAAGCAGGGGAGGCAGGAAGGCAGGCTGAAATACCCCCTGCTCAATTTAACACTTTAATTGCCTCAATACATTAGATATTTCGACTGACAAAATATTTTTTTTTTCGATTTGGACTTAAATAGCGAAATGGATTTGAAAATATTTTTTTCGAAGTGGGATAAAAATCAGTGTTGTTTGACTTGGAATGCCTGCATGAATTTAACCCTTTGAGTGCCAGAGAGGTACACAACGCATTGCTCTACAATGCGTTGCGTACCCCACCTTCAGTCGAAGGGTTAACAACTACATATCTTTCAGCATATTTAATGTTGCCTTGTTTTCCTCTGTTCAGGTACATCCTTGATGCAAAGAAGACGATCAGAACACAAGAAGACAGAAGATGAAGAGAAAGCATAAGAAGGAAGATAAAAGATGACAGAAGAAGATGGACAGTAGATGACCCGGGTGCTGAAGACCCTTCTGGACATCAGGATTACAGGTAAATGTTTATTTTCATGGACTGTTTCTAACTTAGTTGTATTAACCTGGTGAGTGCCAGTGCAGTATGCACGCTGTGAAATGCATTGGATACCCCATTGGCACACATAGGGTTAGTTTTTCTCACTTTCAGACATTTTTTGAGGACTTTGAATGTATTGGTATAGGGCTTAGGGCCCCATATCAATACATCCACTGGTCACTTTTTTGTGGGGGGTGCTTTTCTTCCCCTTCAGTTCCTGATTCTTCAGGTTTAAACATGCATTGGGGACTCTGTGCCAAAAATATTAGGATTAGATTTTTGGTGATAAAGTGGGGTCCCTTAACGTATGTTTAGAAATTGAATGGGGAAATGTCACTTGTTATAATGGGTTACAAGGCCCGCTGTGCATTTTTTTAGCAAGTATTGTGTCATATCACAGGTAAGTGAATGGCTTACCATGCTCGAAAAAATGCCGTCGGGTGTTTTTTAGGCAACGGTACCAACTGAATCGAGGCCATAGACGGCCAAGACAGTGCAGGTGATTGAGTTATCCCTAACCTGGAACAGGTTTCAATAATTAGTTTTGTAATTTTTTATTACAATGCCTGTGCAGTATCAGGTGTATCCCAAAAACCTGCACTGTCTGCTAGGAATGCAGTATGAGACCACTACACTACAGAGAAGACAACATTATAAGGTGCAAGCAGGCATTTTCATTTTGTTTTGTTCTTTTTCAGCAAAGGTTACCTTCTATCACCACCTTGTGCTTCAATAGGAAATTACATGTATTTCAGATGAACTTTGGTCATGATTCCAATAATATTGGACGAATATCTGTGATTCCAATTTAGAGCAAAGGGCCCTATGTTCAAAACAATAACAGAGTATTTCCTGATAGACCCAACTGCAACCAAATTTCCATTTTAATCCCTTGAACGCATTACTTCACATATAAATCAGCAAGAGTTGTATTTGTTCCCTATGGTGCAATTGGATTGTGTCAGAATTACTAATCTTCTCTTCTAGGCCTAGATTTAAAAGACCCCGTTAGGCAAAAAAAAAAAACCCGTTTGTAGTTTTTCAAGCACAGTAAGCAATGCAAATACCTGTGCTATGAAGAAATGCTGGAAGAAAAATAAGTACCTTAACCTCTAAAGTTAACAGCCATTTGAGCCTACAGAAACATACTACAAACTGTGTCATTTTCAATTCAATTAAATGTGTTAGGCAGTAAGATCTGCTAAGGGACCCACTTTAAAGTGTGAAAATCTGCACCCAGTTTTTTTGGCTGTAGAGTCCCTTAACGCAACTGTCAACAGCCGACTCATCAACTGAATGTTCAAAAAATGAAAAAAAAAAAAACTATGTCCTCAGTGGCCCTAACCCACATATAGCTGATATCATGAGAGGGGGACTTTAGATGTGAATATCTCTCAAACTATAGAGTTTTGAGAGATGGGATTTGTGCCACATAATTTATTTTTAATCTACAAAACAAGAAAACATTTTATTGGACATTACTTTTCCTTTAATAAAGTCAGAGGAATGTGTAAGTCCACCAATGTAGCCCATTTAACATGTAGTTCTAGAAGCTCAGGAGATGTACTATTCTGAAGCAAGTCAACTATACCTTAGGCCAGAGCTTAAAATTTGAAGTCCTTTGCTACTAGTCAGACCTGAAAAGTTACTCGCCACTGCAAGCCATAGCATACCCACCAGGGCTGAATTTCTACTCGCCAGGGATAAATTTTCACTTGCCATTGGCTAGTGGCAAGTGGAAATTTTGAGCCCTGCCTTAGGGGACAAATAAACTTTCCACACCAGCTGTACTTTTTTTTAGCAGGTATGTATTCTTCTGTATGCGTTTGTACCATTTTAAAATAAAGTTTAACCCTTTGAGTGTCAGCGGGGCTACACAGCACATTGCTCTGCAATGCATTGCATACCTATCTGGCACTCAAAGGGTTAAAGCACTCCATGCTAGGACTTGAAATCCTGTTTAGTACATAATGCTTTGTCTACTCCCTGAGCTATTGCACTCTCAGGCTTCTGTGTGTGCTTTTGTATGTTTCCTTTGTTTGATCTTTTTACACACAGTTGGGGGAGATGCAGTAAAGCATGATAAAGAGGTGATAACGTGGAGATAACTACTCCAGTGATATCACTTCTTCAGTTCCTGTGTTATTCTATAGAGCCAATGCACTAAGATCTCCAAAGCTTGAGAAAACTTAGTGCACTGGCTCCATAGAATAACATAGGAACTGGAGAAGTTATCTCCACGTTATCGCTTCTTTATCACACCGTAGTACATAACCCCCAAGGTGTGTTTTAGTAGTTATGAAAATATGTATATACTAGTTGAAGAGCCTGTTACACGGGCTACAGTGCCACTGCCAGCCGGTCACGGGGCAGTTATGTGCAGTAGAGACTGCCCGCGCCACAGCTGATACAGAGCTGGATGCTCCGAAGGAGTGTCCAGCTTTGTATCGGCTACGGCACTGACAGTCTCTACTGTGCATGACTGCAGCATGCCCAGCAGTCTCTACTGTGCGTGACTTTGTCCTTACACACGTTTTAGCAAATTATTATATAGGATAGGTGTGATATGCGTATGTACACTGTATCACTGTGTCTGATATGGGCTTGTGCCTATACACCTGCAGGGCCATGCTGGTATCATATAAGGGGTTGACAATTGCCCCCTATGTTAATACTTTGTTTTTTCATTTACACTGTGACCTTGTTTACATTAAGAACCTCCTGATGCCTCCACTGGTATTGATCAACTGACTGATAGCAATAGGCGATCTATACCAACAGAAAGGCACTTGCAGCCTTCATTCCCTCCCTCCATAACCCGGCATTCTCCAAACTTCCAATTTTGAGTAGGACCATCTGGAACTCCCATTCGTGTAATTTCTGATGTAAGTAATGATATGGCAGGTTCTACCATCCTCCCTCTCAAGCTGAAATTTCTGGAAATATCAGCATGAGTGTAGGAGTAGGAAGTAAGCAGGAAGGAAGGCAGTGAGTGCCTTCCAGTTGCCAGTACTGATTGATGACATGATCATGAAGGCCATTAAGACTGCAGAAGGCATCAGGACCCAATGAGTTTTAAACCAAAAATAAATCACTGGAAGAATTTAACCCTGTGTGCGCCCAGAGGATTGTATAATGTATTCCATTGTAATGCAACTGGTACTCACAGGATTGATGTTATAGTACAATAAGGGCAGTGAGCAGGGTCTATAAGATCCTGAACACTGCTACCATTAATGCAGACATGTGATCAGGTTTCTCACTGGGAGATGATCCCATCTTCATCTGTCAGCACCACAGACTCACAGGCAAAGCTGTCATCCTCTGTCAGTGAGATAGCTGATCAAAGCAATGTATGGACGCATGATCAGAGTCTCTCTAGACTAGTGGTTTATCATATTTTCTTTGGTCAAGGCACCCCTAATATTCAATCTGAAATTTTCTAGACATCCCTATTATTCTATAACTCATTAGTCAAAGGACAATACATAAATAAATAGTTATTCTTGGGTTAGATTCCTTGTCTGATCGTTATCTGTGTGGGTTAGTGTGATGGATATAACTGTCTAGGTTAGTCTTTATTGAGCTAATGTTATGTTGTTTAGTTTTCTTTGTGACCGCAAGCTGTTTT
The DNA here is from genome assembly GCA_037306005.1 of Rhinophrynus dorsalis. NCBI lineage: Eukaryota > Metazoa > Chordata > Amphibia > Anura > Rhinophrynidae > Rhinophrynus > Rhinophrynus dorsalis. The sequence goes on along the minus strand of CM074719.1, from coordinate 461,527,038 downwards.
GGGGTGAGGCTCTTTTGTCAATCTTTGAACATCGTCTGAGCATCAAAGGTAAAAAAAAATGGGTGTGAAATGGTTGTTACTATGAACTTGCATTTATGGGGTAATATGGCTGTTATGGGGTAGGTATTCTTTCAATCTCATATTTAGTGGGTTTCACCCTGAAACATAATAATAGTTACTGATATGATCTGTTATTGATATGGAGCTCATGAACGTATCATACCTATCCACATCTATACATAATGGGTATCTAAGTGCTCATATTTCATACTCTGTGTTTGCTGCACTAAGTCAGTATGAGATGTGTTGTAAAATGTGAGTTATGTATATGTTTCTGAAAAAACATTAAATTGCCAATTTCAACAAAATTTGTTTGCCTGATGATAGTAACATAGTAATTTAGGTTGAAAAAAGGCTTGCGTCCATCTATTCCAACCCTTTTCTTATTCCTGTTTACCATCGTTGATCCAAAAGAAGGCAAAAAACCCCCCGCAATACAGCAATTTCAAATTCTGCCTTGAATGGGGGAAACAAATTCCTTCCTGATTCCAAATGGCAATCAGCTTTCTCCCTGGATCAACTAAATATTAATCCCAATAATAATGTGCATAGCCCTCTTTGTTCTGCTCTTTTAAATAAGTATCCAGGCCCATTTTAAATGCATCTAATTTATTCAATAGCACCACCTCCTCAGGCAGTGAATTCCATACCTTTATTGTCCTTACCGTAAAGAAACCCTTCCACTGTTGTTCTAAGCCGGTGGTCCCTTGTACTTTGTACTGTTCTGTTAATGAACAGGTCTTTGGAGAGCCCTTTATATGGGCCCTGAACATATTTATATAGTGTTATCATATCCCCTCTAAGACGCCATTTCTCTAGTGTGTACAAGTTTAACTTTTCTAGCCTTTATTCATAACTAAAACTTTCCATTCCCCTTACTAATTTTGTAGCCCTCCTCTGCACTTTTTCTAGTTCCTTAATGTCCTTTTTCAGAAAGGGCACCCAGAATTGAACAGCATATTCTAGGTGGGGTCTTACCATGGACCTGTAAAGAGGCATAATTATATCTTCCTCCCTTGAGTCAATTCCCCTTTTAATACATGCCAATATCTTATTGGCCTTTGCAGCTGCCACTGCACACTACTACTACGTCTACTGTCTTCCATTACTCCCACATCCTTTTCATTAGTAGATTTCCCCAGAGAAACACCATTTAAACTATATGTTGCATTTTTATTATTATACCCAAAATGCCTAACTTTACATTTGTCTATATTGAATCTGTTTTGCCATTTGCCTGCCCAGTTACGCAGTTTGTCCAAATCCACTTGTAATGAAGACACATCCAGTTCAGACTTTATTACCCTACTTAATTTTGTGTCATCGGCAAACAGTGATACGTGGCTCCCTGTGCCCTCTGGGAGATCATTAATAAACAAATTAAAAAGAAGAGGACCCAGGACAGATCCCTGAGGTACTCCACTTATCACGTTTATCCAGTTGGAGAACTTCCCATTTACTACCACTCTTTGCATTCTGTCTTTCAGCCAATTTCCAATCCACGCACAAATGTTTTCCCCTGAGCCTATTTCATTCAATTTGTACAGTAACCTCTTGTGTAGAACCGAATCAAATGACTTGGCAAAGTCTAAATAGATCACATCAACCGCCACTCCCACATCTATATTTTTACTCACTTTTTCATAAAATGCAATCAGGTTAGTTTGACAAGACCTGTCTTTCACAAAGCCATGTTGGCTCCTGCTAATGATAGTCCTGTTCAAACTGAATTCTTGAATATATTCCCTTAGCAACCCTTCAAACAGTTTCCCTACTACAGATGTCAAGCTTACAGGTCTGTAATTTCCTGCCTGGGATTTTGATCCCTTTTCAAATATGGGCACCACATCCGCTTTATGCCAATCCGTGGACACCATACCTGAAATAAAAGAATCCCTGAAAATCAAAAATTAAGGTCTGGTCAGGGCCTGGCTTAGCTCTTTAAGTACCCGTGGGTGTATACCATCCAGCCCCGGGGCTTTGTCTACCTCAACACCATTCAATTATTTTAACACTTTTTCTTGTCTTAGCCAATCCCATGCTTGCTGTGACTGTTCTGTAAAAGTAGTTTGCAGGTTGTTGTCCATTGGGTCTTCCTTGGTAAAAACAGAAGAAAAGAAACTATTTAAAATATCTGCTTTCTCTCTGTCCCCACTGACCATCTCACCAGTTTCAGATAACAAGGACCCAACATTATCAGACATTAATTTTTTGCCATTAATGTATTTATATAATTTTTTGGGTTGCTCTTGCTCTCCTTAGCAATAATTTTTTCATTCTCCAGTCTAGCTAATTTAATCTCCTTTTTACAGGTTTTGCTGGCATTTTTGTATTCTGCAAACGCCGCTACTGATCTCTCAGCTTTATAATATTTAAATGCTGCTTTCTTGTTATTTATTTAATTCATTACTTTACTGGTTAGCCACATTAGTTTTAATTTGCTTCTTTTGTATTTTTTTCCAACGGGGATACATTTATATGTATATTTTTGCAATGTTATTTTTGAAGGCATTTTTCCTGAAAATATTCTATCCCAGACCAAGGGATGAATTAAACCTGCTAAAGTTGGCCTTTTTAAAATTCAGTGTTTTGGTGGAATCCATACCAAATTGATCTAAAGCTATACCATGTTATGGTCACTATTGCCCAAGTGCTCCCTTACTTGGATGTTAGAGATAAGTTCTTCAATGTCAGTTATTACCAGATACAGACACGTATCCCCTCTGGTTGAGGTCTGTACTAGTTGAGACAAAAAATTGTCATTCAACAAGTTCAGAAACTTACTGCTTTTAGCAGAATTAGTTGTTCATTTTCCAATCTATTACTGGATAATTAAAATCCCCCATAATTATAGTTTTCCCTATTTGAGAAGCCTTTACTATTTGCTGTGATTCTTCAAGGTCACCAGTGTTTGGTGGTTTATAACAAATACCCACTAATATTTTCTGGGCAGTTTTACCCCCATTGACTGTTTCAACCCACAGGGATTCCACATGTTCACTACTGTCATCACATATATCTTCCTGCAAATGATGCAATAATGCTGGTTTGACATACAGAACCCACCACCTCTTTTGTTTGACCTATCTTTTCTAAACAAAATTCAGCCCTCCAAATTGATTGACCAATCATTTGTGTCACATCCCACCATGTTTCTGTTATGCCAATCAAGTCATAGTTTTTGATTTCAGCTACCAGCTCCAATTCCCCTATTTTACCAGTTAAACTTCTGGCAGTTGCAAGCATACAATTTATGCGTACAAAAACAGGAAAAAAGAAAAGAAAACTCACAGCCCTAACTCATCATAAAATATCCAAATAATAATATAAATTAAATATAAGTATAAAGATGATAGATATAGATAGCAGCAAGAAATGAGAGGGTTCTCCAGTCCCCCTGACTTTAGGCCTAAACCCAAAAGTGTAAACACATACAAACAAACAAATCTGCGCTCCTCTATATACTGTGAATGATGTGTGCCCTGTAGTGGGCATATATAATAATCCTTAGTAAATCTAAGTAAAATAAGTGAGAATTTCGTCCCACAAATTGGCCAATCCGTGTGTAAGCTTACCAACCACGCCAAGGTATTTCACTTTATGGTAATTCCTACTCTAATACACCTACAAATACTATCTAAATTAAAAATTAAAAAGCCCCTAAAGAAAGATGTTATTTTGAAATGCGTTAGAGGGGACCCTTTAAATTATATTTTGATGTTTTTATTATTATTTGTGGATCCCAGTGTAGTGCAATTAAAAACAGCAAACATACAATAAAATAAAAAAGGTGTAAATATAAGACTCTCATTTTATCCAATTCAATCACAAAGAAAAAACACATTATTACTTTACTTTATTTCACCATTCCTTTCTTTTTCTATCCCACTTGGCCTTTAAGAACCAGGCTTTTTGGCCTGTTCCAATGTGTATACCCCCTGCCTGTTTGGTATCAACCATTCCTCACATGACTTGTGAGGAAGGCTACAAATGGAACATAGTTCTTTATATAATCACTTTATTACTGCAGGCCCATATGGCTCCTGCACCAGGTGAGTCTTTCATTTACACCTTTTTTTTATTTTATTGTAAAAACCCATTTTATAGTAGTTTCACTTATTGTTATGTAAATTGAGTCACACTTATTCAGTAACCTACTTCACGACAGTAAAGGAGGGGTTAATATCACTTCTTACTGTAGCATTAACACATCAAACGGGTTTAGCCAACAAAGAGGAGTGAGAGGTCTTTCACACTTGGTAAGGCAAGTTATACATTGTTGTACAGGAATCACTGTGACACATAAAGAGTCGGTATTTTGCAGTAAAATTGGAGAACAAACAATGTTTAAAATGGAGAAAGAAGGTCATGGGATCGAATTTTCAAGGGGAAGGGTTAAAATGTCGAATGTGAACAATATTTGTCGAATTAAAGTGGTGAAAGAAAGCACTGCAAGAAGAATTTTCAAGGGGAAGGGTTAAAATGTCAAAGGGGGCACTCTGTGTCGGATTTTGATAGTGTGGGGAACACATCTAACACTAAACTTGATCTTTCTGTTGTCAAATGTACGCCTATTTCCTTGGACTTTGACATTTTGCACATTTTTTTAGGCAGTAGTTGAATAGAAGCAGAGAGCGCCAATTTTGTTAGTACTCTGAAATGTGCTGTCTACGTCAGTTTTGTTTTACCGTGGTTCTGCAATAGAATACCGATGTAACACGTTTGCAAACTACACGTTGCTTGTTTTTCTTGTAACGGTAGTTTTAGCATGGGTAATAGAATCAAGCTCTTGAAGTGCTGGGTTGGATGCTTTAATTCAATCAAGCCCAAATGCTAACCCAATAGTCTGCTTAGGGAAACTGGCTAATTTTATGGCGATTTAACCATACATTCCAATAAGTAACTATAGAGAAGGAATGCATAACCTGTCAAATGTTCCAGATTTCCATCAATAGTCCCTGGTTCTGGCTCCCAGTCCCTGGATCCTGTGTCCTTATTTTTGTTCATAGTTTAACACTTAATTTCAAACCCATGGTCTCATTAAAATGTTATTAGCTCATGAGCATGCCAACATGTTACTGTAGCTTATTTAAGGGATTTAAAAAACTCTTTATATGAGGGAAATTGTTTGTGCTATTGAAGTGCAGTTTTCTGTTTGGTACGTGGTTTTCCATTGATGTTGTGCTACATGTTAGTATGGACTATGGACACTAATGACACACTGTCATGTGGCTGCACACAGCAAAAATGTCCCTGGATTTTTTTCTTAAACATCAGCAGGTATAGAACATGTATAAAATCCCTTAGAATTTTTTAACCCAAAGAACAGGATTGGATCGTAAAACATCTAAAATATAAAAGGAAAATGTAGCTTTAACCCATTGCGTGTCAGAGGGTTGTCCAGTGTGTTGCAAAATCCTCTGGCACTCAGAGGATAAATATACTGACATTTTCAGACAGTACCCTGTATGTATTTTTAGGTATTTCCCACAAAAGCTTAGGCAAGTACATGCTTGCAACTAGATGGTGTTTGTAATAAGTATGGCAAAAAGTAGAAGATTTTAATTAACAGCATTGACATCACTAAACAAACTAATTTTGGGAAGGAGTAATAGGTAGGCTATAGGCATGAAAGCTGCTACTGCTTGTGGGTAATTAGGAAATAAAAGATGCAGTTCAGTAACTTAAGGAGATACAGTTCTGGAGGGAACCAACTGCATCATAGCGAAACATTTGAAATTCCCACTAATTTAACCCTTCAAGTGCCAGAGGGATACTCATCGCTTTGAGAAGTAATGCTTTGCACCACTTCCGGAACTCAAATAGTTAAGTAGAGCTTTTAACGCTTAGCAATGCGTTGGAGACCTCTCTAGCATTCAAAGGATTAATAGCCACATATAAATTTATGGGAATTGGGGGAATTTGTATTTGTCCGATAAGATGCAGATTGTTTGCTCCAAAACCGTGCACCTCTTTAGCTTATTGAATTGCAACTAAATTGCAATAGATCTTAAAAACATTCAGCTCAATTTTCTTTGTTAATTCAACTATTATATTAAAGAGACAAGGACCTACAAGCACTAAATATTGATGTGGTGTCGGTATGATATTGTCGTTGTGTTCGAATCACTCCGACAATTCTATCTGCACACGCATCGACATATTCACAAAAATTGTAGGATGGAAAGGAAAGATTGGAGAAGGTCCCTATTAGCATACAGGATTTTCGAAGTGCTGTCAGTGTGGAAGGGATCTCCTCCCCTCACACGTCTCCAACACTACGACAATTCTGTACAGCATTCTCTGTGCTTCCCTACCTTGCCAGTAGGGGAATACAGAGAATGCTGTCAGCACCATGGACAGCAGTGAATGCCATAGGGATGTGCATTGCTCACCCCTGTGAGCTACAGGTGTATATAACGTGTCTGTTTGCCTAAAGTAGTTTCAATAAAATTGCTTTTATTATTTACTACAAGTCAGAATACGAGTGCCATTCCAATTTCTTTTTGATGAAGCTGTCCTATTATGGAGAGACATACTGGAAGTCTGCTGGAGATCGGCACCGAGTGGAGACTATAGAGAGATTGGTGAGATGCAACATTGTTGTATATATTGTTACGAAGTAACACTACATCATATATATCGATATAAGTGCCGTTATATTTGTGGTCGCATTCAAAGGGTTACAATAAATAGAACAAGGACACCAAGCACTACACAATGTGCCCCTCCACACCTTAGTATGTCAACATACATTGCACATATTCGACATACTAACTCCATCCGACTTTCACCTCAGGGACTGCCATTTAGTTGACTACACTTTTATTCGACTCCATGTTCAGTCAACTCCATTTTTATTCTACACTATATTTTTGTCGACCCCATTTTTTTGTCGAACCCATTTTTTTTCTACTCCATTTTTAGTCCACTACACTTTTACTCGAGTCTTTTATTCGACCCTTAACCCTTTGGGCCATATGTTCAAAGAAGTAGTGAAATAGCTTTTGTCATTGGTAAAGTACAGTGTCATTGGGATCATTAATATTTTCAGAGAGTGTCTGTTGTGATCAGAAATATGTCATCTGTCCTGACTGAAATTGTCGTATGCAACGACAAAAATGTCTTAACTAACGACAAAAATGTCTTAAAAAAGTCTTAACTAAAGACAAAAATGTCTTTACTAATGACAAAAATGTCTTAACTAAAGACAAAAATTCTCATTCCCTCCACTTTTTTTCTTAACTTACAAATTTTGTCTTTTGTAAGACATTTTTTTGTCGTTAGTTATGACAAATTTTCTTTTCCTCTATACGACACTGGAGAATAGTTTAGCCACGCCCTTGCCACACCTCTTTGCTCGTCAGTTCTGGAGTTGTGTCGTATACAACGGACATTGCTAGTTTTTTGTTGTATACTCTATAGAAACGATGTTGTTCATACATACAATTACTTATTTTTGTCTTTCATACAACATTTTTTTGTCGTTATCCCTTTGAGCATACGGCCCTTTGAGTACCAGAGAGGTAGCAAATGCAGTGTATGTCTGAGAATGTATGTCTGAGAATGTATGTCGGAGAATGCTGTTCAGAATTGTCGTAGCTCTCCCTGCTGTTGCTCCATAGGAAAGTACAGAGGAGATCCCAACTACGACAGCCTGAGTTAGGTGAAGTGAAGACTGTGAACTCCGACAACAGAGGCTGCTATCATTGTTTACTGAATGAGACGAAGTGTCACATTATCATGTCAACACACCCCCTTGCATATGAATGTGTCTCATTATGCTTCATTTCCATATGGAAATGAGCAATTGTCGATGTGAAGAGTAAAAATTTGTAAACCAGTCGAAGGAATGTCAGATTGATGTCTATGTTGGCATTTTTTGTCGGAATCATGTCGATGTGATGTCGTAGAGACTTTGGTGAATACCGCGGATGTGCCTACAACCCTGCTCCTACAGTACATCGACAGTCATAGCCCTCTTCGACCTTTAGTGCATCTAGGCCAATGACTCCTAGAAGAAAATGAAGATAAGTACAGTATATGTTAATAGAAGAAAATGTATTTTTTTTTCTTGTCCACATATCTCATATTCACATAAAAAATGACCAAGCTTCTCATGTTGCCATGACAACAAGGAAACATCCTTGGTCTCCATTTCCCCAACTTTGGTGATGCCAGCTGCCATAACCCCACCCATCCCTCTCAATTCATGCTTCTCCATCAGTGTTCCTTCAGGTAGGCTGATGTGCTAATAAGAACAGGAATAATAATAAGGGAATGTGATAAAATTCTGGAATAAACCAACTTCACCATAAGGACCGAATAAAAATTCCCATTGATTTAAAAGGTTGTGTTGCTAGATAAGTCTGCAGTGCATTGCAATTAATTTATGGACTCTAGAATTCAAAGAGTTAAACCCCCATTTAAGTAAATGTAAATCTGAGCCATTTTTGTCCTCTATGGTGCAGTTGTGTTGTTCCAGAATTATTTAGATTGGTCTTAATACAACAGATTTGTAGTGTTGCATTTATGTTACATATTACAAGCTTGCATAAAAAATAAGTCAACAGTGGCAGAATCTGCTGTAGCTACTAATCAAAGGAAGCGCAAGTTTAACTGTTTGTGGGTCACAGCCCCGCTCCCCCGCTAGTATTCTAATCTAGTCTCTAGTTTCTCGCGTTCCTACATTAGCCATCTTGTGTGTGTCCAGTCTTCTATTGAAGCAGTATTCTTTGGACTAATCTGGAGTGAATGGAGAGGAATCCCAGTCATGGAGTACATCAGAGCAAAGACACATGGAATGAGAAGAAGGCGGCATCGTGACCAGTAAGGGGGGTCTGGGACCCCGAAAGTCTTATTGCCATGTAGGCTATTGTGAGTGCGCATTTGTGTGTTTTCTTATATGTGGTTGGATTAAAACATATTACACTTAAATACATTTTTCTTTCTTCTTTTATATGGTGTATATGATATACAATGGGAATCCTTGAGCACATTCTTGACTTTTTGGATTAACAGAGGAGTGTGCAATGCATTGCTTACCCCATGGCATTTAAAGGGTTAAGATTTAACCTTCAGTCTTCTGCACCTAAAAACACATTTTTATTTATAGACACTGGTTGTTCACACTTGACTTTTGAAAATATTTGACCCCTTTTCACCTTTAGGTATTAGTTACCCTTAAATATGTTCTATCCTCTCACTCTTTTTCCTTCTGAGCTAGATAGATATATTACTTACTTGAACACTAGGGGGAATGTGTGAGAGAACTACTTAGAATACATGTGGTTAAGGTCCATAGCCTTTATAGATTTCTTACAAATGTAATAATCCCTTTTATCCTTGTATAGCTCGGTGCTGTTGCACCTGTTTACCTTCTGGGAAGTTTCTCTGTGGAGCAGAACAGGAACATCAGTCAGATTGTGTTAATGTATTAGAAGATGCTTTTAGCAGCCACTGAACTCTTGTGAAATAGACAGAAAGAGAAGGAGATAGTATTATTCATATATTTTATCTTCCTGGAGGTGTCGTTGAATAACTTAGTTAACCCTTTGATTACCAGAGGGGTGCACAACGTATTGCTTTGCAATGCGTTGCGTACCCCTTTGGCACTCAAAGGGTTAACAAGAAGGCTAACCCCATCTACTCTGTGAATGAGCACAGGATGAATCAGGTTATAAGATCCCTTGGATCCTGTGGCCATCTATTTTCAACCTGCCTTATAACAGACGGGCTTATTGACATTCAGGGAGATGGTGAAAGAAACATAATTCCTTGAGAAAAATCTAAGAATACAGTCTCAAAACAGACACAGACTGTTGCCTAGGGGAGAAGATGTTTCAAAGCTCTTGGAAGAGAGCCATGGACTGTAGAAAGTTTCCTTTTTCTTTATTTTTTTCATACATTTGCTCCTCATTCTTGCTGCTTTTTTACCACGTTTGATTTTATTAAATTTCACTGTTATAAATGATATAGAATTAAATGCACTCAAACATTAAAGGGACAGTAATGTCCCATTAAAATATATTTTTGTTTTGTAGATTAAAGAAAAATAAATTATGTGTAGCAAATCCTATCTCTCAAACCTTTACGGAGCTTGTTGACAAGACAGCATAGTGAAAGTGAAGCAGCTGGAAGTGTCCCCTCACTTTGAGAAAATGGTAGAACTGGAGGTGTTTTACAGTTGTGCTTCCTTGACATTTTTATTTTTATGTTGGGTTTTTTTTTTCGGTTAAAGCTTGCCCATAAAGTTGGGTGTTTGCTAGTGTGCTTCCCAAAGTCTATAAGTTAGGAAGTTGTTTTTTGAGGATGAGGATCCAGCAGTGTGGTGTTGCCGGCCATTGCTGGCACATACTTTCCTGCTGGGGACCTCCTCTGTAGTTTTGCTGTAATACATTTTCATTTATGGAGGATTACCTTCATTTTTATCTTTTTTTCAACCTCATCAACTATGTAGTGATGTAATTATGTATTGCTTAAAGGGATAGTAATACTTCATTTTTACTATCCCCCATGTTGTAGCCCTTAAAAACCTGAATTCAACGAGACCAGTGGCCAGTGGCATCTCTCAAACCTTTATGGTTTGAGAGATATCCTCATTCAAAGTTCCCTCTACTTCTCTCTCCCCTGACATAAGCATTCTATCTGAATGCAGGGGAATCCGGTCCCAGGACCGGCGGTGGCTCTGCAGCAGAGCTGAGATCTCGTTATGGAAACAGAAATCCTTGCAAACCATTTCAGTGAAGAATTTCTGTTTCTATAAACGATCTCAGCTCTGCTGCAGAGCCACCGCTTGCTCATTGACAGGATTCCCCTGCTCTCAGCTAGAATGCTGACGTTAGGGGAGAGAGAAGGAGAGGGAACTTTGAATGTGGATATCTCTCAAACCATAAAGGTTTGAGAGATGCCGCTGGTCTCATTTAATTCAGAGTTTTAAGGGCTACAACATGGGGGATAGTAAAAATTAAGTATTACTATCCCTTTAAAGACTAAGCAACATTTACCTAGCCACTAGTGGAGATACAGTAACCTGAGACAGTGTATCTGTCCAAACTGACTAACCAAAATTCATATACATCTATATACGTTTATTCACACAGTGTTACCTATATGGCGTTTGGAAACCCTGTACCCATAAATAATAATGTAATATCATTTAGTTGTAGGTGGTTGGCATATTTTAGTGTAGAAGCTTTATACCTCTCCATAACGTACAGTGCTTTCAAAACCAAAGGGGTTAAAACCTCTTATTTTCCAAAAACTCAATTACGTTGGTCCACTAAAATTAGTAACTACAATCAAACTGATTTCTTCAGGACCATTACTGGTATCACTAATTATACTAATTATATTAATTATTTCTAAAAAAGAAGTAATTTCTTCACTTTTGCAATAAGGGGCACCTTCTATTCAAAGTCACCCTATCATAAGGAAAACTCTAATAACTATACACAAAATTACTGTATATTAACCCTTTGCAATGCTTTGCATACCCCTCTGGCACTGAAAGGGTTAAGACATTAATGTAGAAAACAGTGTATAGTCATATGACATTTTTACAATATCATACAATAGTACAACTGAAATTCTTAAATAACAAGTTGTTAAACCAATATGATGCAGTTGTGAGACTGCATTATGTATCATAACATCATTTTGTCACAGGCCTTTGGTATTTGCTGGAATAGATGAAGTAATTGCCTTTATGAAAATGCTCAACGTGAAACATTTGTCTCTATGCAGTTGTGAAATCGTGTTGCTAAATTGAGCACTGGTTACTTCATTTGTATTACATGACTTTAGAAAAAGTTAGTAATTAAGGCATTTTCTCTCTACACGTACAGCACGTTGTTGGGGTTTTAACCTTTTCAGTGAAAGTTGCTATCCCCAATTCTGGACACATGAGAAAAAACAACAGAAGGCTGCTCAACTGATCGAAAGTGTAATTCCCGAAGTACAAGTCAGTATGAAGTAAAAGTCATTGCTTTAAAGGGATAGTAATACTTTGTTTTATCTTTATTTTATTTTGTAGGCATTAAAAAAACATGAAGAACGTTCTAAGTCTTATCTCTCAACCCTTTATGGTTGAGAGATATTCACAAGCAAAGTTGCCCCTTTTACCTACTGTAAGCCACCTCTTCTCAGATGTGGAATCTGGTTGTAAGACCAGACAGATAACAGAAGGGGACAATCTTCTTCCTATGAGAACAATGAAGGTCCTGCCCCCCTTGACAAGTTTTTCAGGTTTTTCCCTTATCTTAATTGAAGATTGTCTGCAGTCTACCTGGGCACCTCCCTTCTGATCTGGCTGAGCAGTGTTACATCAGTAAAAGGGGAGGGAGGGGGATACTTTGTCATTGAAATACTCTTGAACTACAACTCTGACAGAACTGAAATAACACTCTCCAAAGTCCAAATACTATGATGATTAATTAGAGCTGCTTTTATTATGAAATATTACTATCCCTTTAATTGATGTAGAATGTTAAAGTCCGAGTGATAAAATGACAAAATGCTTTAGACTCTCCATACACATCCAGGGTTAATTTAATATGTTGAACTAATTGTACTTTGAATAAAACATGCAGCATTTTAATCCTGTTGAGTGTCAGAGGGGTGTAAAACGCATTGAAAAGCAATGCATTGCATATTACTGTGGCATTCAAATGGTTAAAATTGGAATGGACTTTAATTAGCCCTTTGAGTGCCAGAGGGCTGCACAACACATTGCAATGTGTTGTGCACCCCTCACACACACACATTGTTAATAAATACCCTTTGGCGAGTTGCAGTTTTTTAAGGGGAAGGGTTGTGCAGTGGTAGTGGGGGACTGAACATTTATACCTTCTTTGAATATAAAGTCTTATATAACAAATGAGTAAACTGAAAATTATATCTATATTGGGTAGTACTGGAGCAGGAGAGCTGAGTAAGGAATGAAATAGGTGATAGTCTGGGCCCAAGAGCATGCCTGTAATACACAAGATGTTAGTCTATAGGCATCAGTCAGTTTCCATCTCAACACAGCTGAGGTAACATCACTTGACACTTCATGCAATTGATGATGTTATAATGGAGGACCAAGTATTAGTTAACACTTTGGATGCTATAGAGGTCTTCAATGCATTGCTTTGCAATGCATCTGAGTCCCTTCTAGTATCTAAGGGTTTAACCCTTTGAGTGCCAGAGGGGTATGCAATGCATTGCGTACCCTTTGGGCACTCAAAGGGTTAACTATAGAATACGTCTATGACTACAAACACTTGAGATCAGTGATGGGAGACAGTAAACATTTAGGGCCGCGTGTTCTAAAGAAAAAAATAGAGGCGTTACGGAGCAAACCACTTGCACTATAGGGAAACCTTTGAATGATATAGAGGTCTCCAACACATTGCCAAGCACCACTAACGGCATGTAATTATTATATCCACATGCAGGTTATTTTGTCTCCATCATATGTAAATACCTTTGTTTGTCTTCATCAAACTAAAGAGGTGAAAATCTGGAGTATTGCAGGGTGACTTTAGTGGAGATACTAGTTCCAATTTAAAGGGGCTTTAACCCATGGAATGCTAGGGACATCTCCAGTCATTTGATTCACAAAACTTTGTAGACATCTTGAGCAATCAACTGGTTAAAATCCATTTTAAATAAATAGAAATTTGAATTTTCCCCAGTAGTGTTGTTAGCTTGCCCCAAAATTACTCTTTCATTTGAACATGGAGCCTTACATGTGGTTTTAGAAAATAAGTTCTGTCCCAGAGTTGCATCTCTTCAGTTTAATGAATACTAATCATAATTCTTAATACATATGGTGAGGTATGTCAAACAGTAAGATAATACTATATGTACTGCATCTATGAGAATAGTCCCCTCTAAATAAGACTGTATATAATATTGTTCTCAAGGAGTCAATATTATATCTCTCTAGCCCCACACCATGGGAGAGCTGGCAACTTGTTGCCTGCAGGGTGGGTAAAAACAGTCAAATGGCCCATTTCTTCTATCATCCCTGCCCACCCTGTTTTGTTAATTTTTAAAATTAGTATTAATGTTGGGAAGTAAGGCAAGTTATACCATTTAGCTTACAAGCTGAAATGGTGCAGGCTACACAAGTGATATTGCAGAGCTTACAGTTGAAATGGGCTGCATTAGTGATACAACAGAGCTTATAATTTAAAGTGATAGTAATGTTTCTCAAAAACATGTAGCTCCAATTAATCTTCATAGAGAGTGTTATTTCAATACTGTGAGAATTGAAGTTCAAGAGTAATTGAATGATAAGGTTTCCCCCTCCCGCCCCTTGTAAGTGTAAGCCCCCACTCCTCAGATGTGGAATCCAGTCCGTAGACCAGACAGCTCACATCAAGGGTCAATATACTTACTGTGAGAACAATGAAAACCCTGCCCCCCTTGACAGGTTTTTCAGCTTTTTCCCTTATCTTAACTGAAGATTGTCCCTCTCTGAAATCTACTTGGACACTCCCTGCTGCTCTAAACTGAGCAGTGTTATATCAGTAAAAGGGGAGGGAGGAGGATACCTTATCATTCAATTACTCTTAAACTACAACTCTGACAGAATTGAATAACACTCTCCAAGACCCAAATACTACGATGATTAATTATAGTTGCTTATATTATGAAACATTACTATCCCTTTAAGTAAAGCTAAATTTATGATACTGTAGAGCTTACAAGGGAAATGGGTTATGCTGCTAGTGTAGCTCCGTTTGGATTGTAGGTCTGTGATATCATTAGGGTAGCTCCATCTACAGCACCAAGCAGGAGATCAAGTGAGGCAGTTGCCAACTGGCCCAGACATTTGACAGCCCGGGGTCAATTGCCCCTTGCCCCTGGCCAGCCTTCGCCTCTGCCCCACACCCATTCTATCTGAAAAACATCCCTGTAAGGTTATAAACTTTATAATCACAATCATATGAAGGTATAATTAAATATATACAGTCTACTGATTCCATTTATCTATTTACACATTACCCTAATCCCATTAGCCTAGTTTAATCCCTATATTAATGTATGTTGACATTTCCTAACCTTATTTACATGCTTTGTCATCTCACCCTTTTAGCTTCTTGTTTTTGACGTTCTGCTTTATACAATCTACCTGATGCTCTCAAATTACTTATCTCAGAAAGCAAGCTGGTTAAGAATTTGAGTACATTACCAATAGAAACCTAGCAAAATGTTCTGATATTTCATTCTAAATTATGTTTAAATGTAGGGTGTTGATTATAGGATTAAATATTCCTAATTTCTCATGCTAAATCCCTTTGAGCACCACGAAGTTGCTGTGTTTTGCACAAATTAGAAGATTAAATGGTCAAAGGAGAAGCAGGGGAGTCTGGGAGAGATCTGAGAGACCCATTTCCCCACAATACTAGGACTGGTAGAAGTAGCATTATGTGGGTGTGGTTTTAAGAGTGGTGGGTAGAGAATAGTCAGGATGAAGCTTATATGGGTAAAATAAAGCCTTTGGACAAATTTAATCTGACCATTGGTACTTGATGACCATTCACACTTAGTAGTGCAGCTGTAAAGAAAAGGAAATATAACTTCTTACTTTCCTTGCAGAAGAGTGATACATTTTATAACAAAGGACAACTTTGATACAATGTGCATCATTCTGCCAGTGCAGAGAGAGCTACACTTGACAAATTAAGTGGACTGACTGAGGTGTGGTTGAAGATGAGGGAAGTTATAGTCCAATAACGCTGGAGGGCTGCAGGATGCACACCCCTGACAACTGTGCAACTCAAGATGAGTAACAGAAACCATCACATCCTAATTGCTACGTAAATTAAGACATGGTCACTTTCCTCTTAATCTACAGGCAACAGAGTTAAGAAAGCAGTGGTGATGACTCAGTAGAAGTGAAATAACAATTGACTGACATTCTTATCAAGAATGAACAAATCGATATTTCAAATCAATATTTGATTTATACAGCTCCACAAGTGTGGTCAGTGCCTTACAGTTTATGGCTTTAGACAATACAGGGTTACACAAATTATTCCCAAAGTGAAATAATGGGTTATCTGCTATAGAGCTTAATATTGTTTTAGCCTCCATGGAAAAAGAAGACCAGTTATGTGGGGAGTTCAGGCCTTTATCATTAATTGAATTAAATTAAAATACCAAGATTAAGTAAATAATAAATGCAGACAATGAAGGAGCCATTGAGTAAACATATTGGGAGACGGAGATGAGAGAAATATCTCTGCAGGTAGAAAGCAGAAGGGGAAAAGTAGGGAGGGCAAAGGGATGGGAAGAGAAATCGAAAGAGGGAGCATGGTAAAAACAATGAAAGAAAGAGAAGAGGGGTGCAGGTACCATTGGTTTACTTTTTAAAGGTTGCACGCTCTTTCGAGTGCGACCTAATGAGCCAGTTAACATGTCACCTGAATAGAAATCACAGAGCGAGATTCTCATGACGCGTATAGAAAGGATGCGTCTCACAATTTAACCTTTTGAGTGCCATTAAAAGCAGCTTCACATACCTTGCAGGAGAAGGCGCCCGATTCAACATGTATTCTGCACATTTAACCCTTGCAGTGGCATTTAAAAAGCAGCTTCAAATACCTTGCAACTTATGTTTCAAATACATTACAGGAGAAGGGAGCAACACTAACCCGAATCAATTTGAGTTGTTCATTGACCTTAATAAATACATTAGAAATTTAACATTAAAAAGGCATTTTATAAAAAAGCATTTTGATGAACTTAATAGAATCAAAAGTGATGATATAATAGTTTAATTTGAGCATACTAATTTTAAAAGAAAATCTACTTGTGTCCTGCGGAATCAAAAGGTAGTCATTTGGAAATGTTTTATAAATTGGTTTTAAGTGATCTTAGTAAGTTATATGAAAGTTATATGAAAGACTGTAAGCTCTCACAAGCAGGGCCCTCTGATCCTTCTGTTCTTCACGTATGATTTACTATTTAATATCCCTGTATGTCTATTCCCTATTGTACAGCGCTGCAGATTAAGTTGGTGCTATATAAATAAAGAATAATAATAATAAAAAGAAAATCTAATTATCCCAATAACCTTTACCCTCATGAGATCAAGTGTTTGAAGGATTTAACTAATGACAGGCCCAGACTTAAATCTTAGGGGCCCCTAGACACAACACCTTGATGCGCCCATAGCCCCGCCCATAACCACACCCATAACCACACCCTCTCATTTAAACACACCCACATCTACCTTAGATCTATTCTTCACAGTAATGTGGTAAATTTTCAAATATTCAAATGAATTGTACCACTTTTCTTAACCCCTTAACGACCCTTGATGGTAATAGTACATCATGGGTCGATCTGAGTTAACGACCCATGATGTACTATGACCGTCATGGAATTTTGTGCTCCCTCCACGGCTGCACGCCGTTGAGGGAGTCTGGAACCAGAAGGAGCAAAGAATAAAAACTGCTCTGTGGTCCTTAACTGACCGCGCCGTGACGATCGGCCGGTTGTTAAGGGGTTAAAGTTGTGCAATTTTGTAGCAAAACAACTACACCACAGGGACCAAATAAAAAATCCTGTTGCTTTTAATGTTTTTCTAAACCCACTGAATGCCAGAGACGTCTCACAGTGGGACAGTGTATATTGGGGTCAGTGACTACGATGGTAACAGTGTATGTTAGAGTTTGTGAGATAACTTAATTAGTGAGGGATGTTATCTTAAACACCTGAGGACAATTCTATCGATCATCATAACCCTACCTATAATATCATGCCCTCTACTGTGCACAAATTACTTTATGGGCATATGTTTTCTTGGTTAAACCCTAATATGGTTCTATTGTTCCAGTTTACTGGATTTAAAAAAAAAAAGCCTGCAGTACTCATCAGGACACTTTTCATGCCAATTTTGGTGAAAATCCAAAAACTAGTTTGGGCTGTAGGTCTGAAGTTTCTTACAGCACCAAATGGGAAAATGTATTTCTTAAGTAGTTTGGACACTTGCTCTTTGATGGCACTGTCTATCAGAACTAGAATTCAAAATGTCATCCAATTTCATGGTCAAAATAAACATGTTAATGATGACACTTAACTATAGAAGCCCTATTTAGCTTCCATAGAGTATGCATGGAGTGACTGAGATGTGAAACACAGTTATTATGTAGACATGCCTGTTATATGTAGGACTCCTATGTAGGAAGGTTATTCTGCTACACACAGTAATTACATAGAAATAAGCAGGACTCCTACCTAGGTAAAGCCTTCTGTTACACACAGTAATAGATACACCAGACTGCTGTATGATGGACTCCTACCTAGGTAAGTGTTTCCGTTACACACAGTAATTATACAGAAATGCCTTACGACTGAATGATGGACTCCTAAATAGGTAAGTCCAAGGTAATTCTTTCTATATGAAACAGAAGAACTTTCCTATGTAGATATCCATCATTACAGTCAGGTATATCTATATAATTACTGTGTGTAGCAGAATCACTTACCTAGACAGGAATACTTCATACAACAGTCAGATATATTTATATAATTTCTGTGTGTAACAGGACTTACCTAGGTAGGAGTCCATCATAGATCAGTCAGGAAAAACTACATAATTACTGTGTGTAACACAAGGACTTACCTTGGTAGGAGTCAGTCATACAGCAGTCAAGTGTATCTATGTAATTAGTGTGTGTAACAGAAGGACTTACTAATAGGAGTCCATTATATTGCAGTCAGGTATACATTACTTTCTCTCCCTCTCCCTCACATGTGACTCCCCATCCCTCAAGTCTCTCTACCACTGGGCAGGCCTTTTCCTCCTCTCCAACCAGGTCCTCCAACCACCAGAAGTGAAATTTGTGTCTTGTCAGATATATCTATATTATTACATGTGTAATACACTTACCTAGGTAGGAGTATTTCATACAGGAGACAGATATAAGCTATCTCACCTTCCAACAGATCTATAGCCATCACCACAAGTCTCTACACACCAACAAGTCTAACAAATCTTACAGGGCTCCATCACTCCCATAGGTAAATCTCACTCTCTCTTGTAGTCAGATCTCTCCCCTAATGGCAGGTATCATAGAAGTCTCCCTACTGACCTTTGTCCACTCAGAGGTCTCCAACACTCCCCCAGTGACATATGACATACACACACACACCAAATTTCTCTCCTCTCATCCAATTTCTCTCTCTCCCCCCCGATTTTTCTCCCTGCCCACCACCTCCACCCATGTCTCCCCACCATCATTTTCTTCCTTCTAGGTCTCTCTTCCTCAGGTAGGTCTCACCCCTTCCATCTAAATGTCTCTCGCTCCACCACTGACTCAGCCTAGGCTTTTCCTCCCTTCCCATGTACCAACAAGCACATTTTTTTCATTATTACCCTCCAAAGGTCTTCCAGCCAAACCACAACACAAATGAATATACGCCCAATAGATTCCTCTCACACACACAGCTCTCACCCACACTTAAAGGAGCCACTGCCACATGGTCTTTCCCCATAGACATTCAGCTCAATTCCTGTTTTGCTACTTCGTTTTCAACATAAACCGACAGGAAGTGGGGGGGATTATTAATAAGAGTGAAAAAGATTTTTTATATAATAGATATCTGGTGATACAAATAATATATTATCTTCCAAAAATACATAAGGCTCTTCAGGATCCTCCGGGGCACCCTATAGTAGCAAGTATTGACTCTGTAACAGCCAATCTCTCACAATATGTTGATTATTTTTTACAACCATTGGTTTTAAATTTAAAATCTTATATTAGAGACTCGGCAGATGTTTTAGAGAAGATAAGTGATATTAATTGGGAACTGAATTATTTCTGGGTTTCCTGTGATGTGACTGCACTTTACTCGAATATTAAACATGATCTCGGTCTTTTAGCTACAAAATATTTTTTAACTAAGGATAGTAATTTAAAAGAAGAACAGATTTATTTTATTTTATCTTGTATAGATTTTATTCTTAAAAATAATTATTTTTATTTAATAAAGATTTTTATCTACAAATATGTGGGACGACCATGGGGACAAGGTTTGCGCCCAGTTACGCAAATTTATTTATTGGACACCGGGAAGAGCAATATATCTGGGGCTCAACCCAGTGTGGAGCGCACCTGATCTTTTAATGATATGGGGAGGTACTGAGAAAAAGTTGTTAGAGTTTTTAGAATTTATTAATAAGAATAATGTCACCGCCGCCGTGTTCGCCCGGGCCACGTCTTCCTTCGTGGCGGCTCTTCCGGGTTCCATTTCAGGGCGCACATGCGCGGTCCGCATCCGCCTTCAGTTTGGCGGATGCGCGTGTGCCCGGCTCACTTCCCCATTGGCTTCCACTCCTACAATTCCTCTCGGCTCCCGGACAAGCCTCTCTCTCCCAGCTCTCTCCACTGGCCAGTCTACATATTTAAACGGGCTGCCCCAGGCTTAGGGCGCCCGTTCCACAAGCTACACATAGTTTGGTCATGGGCTCTGGACGTTTGCTTGTCTCTTTACCTTGTTCCTGGCTTGACCCTTGGCTTGTCTGACCTTGTCTGATATCCGCTCCTGGCTTGACCCTTGGCTTATCTGACCACGTTTGATCTCCACTCCTGGCTTGACCCTTGGCTTGTCTGACCACGTCTGATCTCCGCTCCTGGCTTGACCCTTGGCTTGTTTGACCACATCTGATCTCCGCTCCTGGCTTGACCCTTGGCTTGTCTGACCACGTCTGATCTCCGCTCCTGGCTTGACCCTTGGCTTGTCTGACCACTTCTGAGCTTCTCTCCTGCTTGAACTCTTGGCTGCGCTTGACCTCTGCCGTGTTCCCTATTTCCCACTTGGTGTCCGTCTGGCCTGGTTTTTCTAACGGTTTCTAGGTACTCCTATCCTGGTTGCACCTCGGCTCAATCTGGTTTTGCGATCAGCACCTTTAACCAGCTTCGGCTGCAGCAAGGGAGTACCTGGCACGCTGTCACCGCTCACAAGCTCCGCACTCCAGCATCGCTCGCTAGCATCTAAAAACCAGAGCCAGCACCACATGGCTCCCTACTGTCGTGTGCGTGACAAATAATATTGGTATACATTTCACACATACATATAATAGGAGGGATAGAGTTTTTAGATGTGGAGTTTTTATTGATGATAATGAGGTTATTCAAAGTAAGACTTTTTATAAAAAGGTAGATACAAATTCCTATCTTGATCCTACTAGTGCACGCCTGAAACGTTGGGTAGATAACATCCCTTATGGGCAATTCCTCAGGCTGAAACGTAATTGCAGTCGTTCTATAGATTTTATGACACAATCAGAAGAAACAAAGGGTCGCTTTTTAGATAAATGCTAGATTTGAACGTGGTTAATAAGGCTCATGGCAAAGCAGTGGGATGTGATAGAAATAATCTGATTAGCAAAATAAATAATAGAAGTAAAAAGAAAAGAATTAGTAATAATAAGAGTTTAGGTTATAATGAGCTGACTTCAGGAACGGATAAAGTGACTGTGCCTTTTGTAACGAAATATAACGTTGCAGTAAAAAATACTGAGAAAAATTTTATAGACAGTGAGGTGTGTTACAATGCGATCCAGTCTTAGGGATTAAGTTACCCAAGAAACCGAAGATGTTTTTTGGGAAAGTGAAGAATTTGACGAATATTTTAGCCCCTAGTCTAATAAGGGACAATAAAAATATTACTGGTATTCATGAGGGGGTGAGAAGCAATAGGATAGATTGTTTTAACTGCTTCCATAAGAGATATATCACCTGTAAATTTTTGAACCAATCTAGTGATTTTAAATCAAAGATCAAAAACTTTATAAGATTAAAAGTAAAATAACTGGTTGTTCATCATATGTAGTATATGTTTTAAATAGTAAATGTAGGAAACAGTATGTTGGTAGGACAGTCAGGTGCTTACGGATAGGTTTAGGGAACACAGAATTAATATTATTAATAAATCTACCAAACACGTGGTAGCAAATCACTTTTTGAATTGTCAGAATGGTAAAGTGACTGATCTCAAGATTATAGGTATTGAACAAATCCCTGTGAGTAAACGTGGAAGGGATAGGTTTAGGAGATTATGTCAAAGAGAGTCTTACTGGATTCATACGCTGCAAACTATGAAACCAGATGGCATAAATGAAGAAATTGATATGTATTGATTTAAACTGTGACTTTGAGGCCTAGATTTAAAGGCAACCGTTAAACCAGCCGCTAAGTGAAAAAGGCACATCGCTCGCAAATAATACAGGAGTTACGGCAGATTCAATAACTACTCTACGAGAATAGCTATCGAGCGTAGACACACAAAAAACACGTAACACAAAACCCGTTGTCGCTCATGTTAATGCACAACGGGCGGACAAATCACACGATAACTGAGCTCCAAACAACATGTAACATAACGGCTGCCGTTGTCAAGCAACCATGATTGATGCCAAAACAAATTCAAACACACATCCAATCCCAAAGGCCCAATGTATCAAATAACTTCAAATACACCTATATATACCCAAAAATAACCGCCACACACTGTCTGTTATCGAGTTCTTCAGAGCCAGATATCAGGACCCAGGAGCGGAGGATAGTGATCAGAGAGAGGGAGACAGGAGCGTTCATTGGAGGTAGAGGAGTTTTGGAGTTTGGAGAGAGGAGAGCATTGCACAGAATACGACACATAGCACACCTTTGCACATATTACATACACACATACAAACACATACACATACATACACATAGTCCTTTTATTTTATAACACCTCACACATTTTACTTTTATTTTTGACAGTGTGAATCTGGGAGTGAAAGTGTGTGACAGAGAGTGACTGGATCGAGTGTGTCTGTGAGGGCCTGTGGGAGTGCCTGGGTGTGACTGGGTGAATGATGGCGAGGAGAGGAGGACAGGAGAGAGGGATGGGGAGAGTAGTGGAGGAGGAGGAAGATCAGGAGGGGATCCCTCAGCAGAGCAGGGGTGGGAGAGGGAGATCCGCAGGGCGGAGGGGGACCCGGCCCACAAGAGCAGGAACACGCAGGACAGGGACAGAACCTGCAGTGGGACGAGGGGTAGTTGCTGGGGAGCACCCCACACAGTCAGGGTCAGACCAGGCAGGGCACTCCGGCTCTGAGTCATCCCATGCCGGAGCTGATGAGGCCAGGATCAGAGACCCAAAGTATACAGAGGAGGAGAACACGGCTCTTGTGGAAGCTGTCCTGGAGAGGCAGAGTGTTCTCCACCCGACAGCGAAGGTCCCTGGCCTGTCAGCGAGGAGGAAAGCAGCCTGGAACCAGATCTGCAGCCGGGTCAACGCGGTGGCTCCATGCAGGCGGGACGTGGAGTCCATCAAGAAGCGATGGGGCGACTGCCCGAGGGTGGTCAAGACCAAGCTCTCCGAACTCGCCAAGCACGCCCGAGGCACTGGAGGTGGCCCACCTGTCCCTATCACCTTCTGCGGCTGGGAGGAGATGGTGCGCCAGAATATGTCCCCAACCCTGATCGAGGGGGTTGTTGGAGGAGCTGACACTGGGGATGAGAGGACCCTCCACACTACCGGTAAGTGCAACACTACAGAACAACACACTACAGCAACCAACACCAGCTGCACACACACTCACACCTCAACACATGTCCATCATTCATGCACACAACTGCACCAACACAGCACCCTGAGGGTTAAAAACAGGACACAACACAAGGACAAATATCAAGGTCCAACTTGGAACAAACCTGTCCAAGTCCTACTTCAACCCTCCTGTCGCTGTGCTCATCACACACAATACACAAACCATGCAGTTCCAAATGTCGACTGTCATCACTGTTCACACACAATGTCACCCATGTCCCCGCTGGGATGTCAGCACTTAACCCCTCGAGTGCTAGAGGGATCATCAATGCATCGATCAACAATGCTTTGGCAACCCCTCTGGGACTCAAAGGGTTAACCAGACAACAATCAAGTCAATAGGCCAACGATCACATGCTACACAGGGGACATTCACTAAGCGGTGACAAACACATGGTGGAGAGAAATTCACCCTCACACATCCTCATTTCACCAATACCAGTGTTAGCCTATGGAGAATATGCAATAACATGAATCAAGTTGCTAAGGTCCCATCGTATACACTCCATAGAAAACACTGGAAATGGGGAAATGAGATCACTGGAGAAGTCAGCATTATGTACACTCCATCATGTCAACAACACCGCTTACTGAATCACAAAAAGGATGGAGCAGGTCACACATCACAGTGGCACTGAGAATAACTGCTTGTATGTGCAACACACAGGCCTCAAACAATACCCCAGAATTAAAGGGGGAAAAAGTAGGCCTTGGTGTTGTGTCTACAATCATTTACCCTAACTTCAAATGACATATCTCACATCTGATTCCCACATGGATCCTCAGGGGTGCTGATGCCATGGATGGATGGTACACCAGACACTGTTTGCAGGATACACATGGGAACCAAATATCATCCATTGTACCTTGGTCACCAACAGGCCATGAATGATAGATATCTCGGATTGAGTACGGTTGCCTCACTCAGAAGGATGGATGGGCTCATACTCAAAGAAAAACAGGCCTCAATCAGAGATATCCCTCACTACTGGCGTGATTGTTGCCCTTCAGGATTCAACTGGAACACACGACATGGACAGGATCCTGTCCAGTTCATCAATCTCTGATTGCCAGGGTGGTATCCCATGCCCTACAATGAAATGCATAGGATATGATCCTGACAACCAGAGAGTCACCTGTCAAGTAATGAAAAAATGTGAATTGGACGGGATCAGCTAAGAAGATAGGGTTGAATAACACTTGATTCCCACTGCACATCTGTTCAAACAAAGATATGCACACAAAGGAAAATGGTCAGATATGTACCTTTCAAATGGCTCAAAATATGTCCCAACACGATGTGAACCCAGAGATCATCTCACTGCCTGTGATTGCCCTACTGGCCAGATATGTGCATCCATCAGAAACTAACTTACATTGATACCATCCAAATACACATACCTAGTATATCCCACTCTACGTAGATGGGATATACGAGGTATGCTCATATCCATCATATCAATCCAATGTATATTTTGATGGGTGCACATATATAGCCAGTAAGGCAATCACACCTACTGAAATGATCTCTGGCTTCATATCTGGAAAGGATATATTCATATCCATATGAAAGGTACACATCCACATGCATATATGACCATTTCTCCTTGTATGTAACTGTAATAGCATAGCAATTGTTAATTTCACCAACATGTGGATCCATGTTAGTCCTATCCCGCCAACCCTCATGGTTAGACAGATATCGCTCTATTTGACAGCTGGAGATTCCAGTCATTAGAACACACGGAGGCTCTTCAGCAGAGCCTAAATTGCCCCATTCAGAGATGGAGACATATTTGAGATGGTCAACAAAGTGTGCCAGGTTTGCAAGCACACTCTGTTCACCATTCCAATGAGGTTTACATCTCTGAATGGGGCAATTTAGGCTCTGCTGAAGAGCCTCTGTGTGGTGAAATGACTGTCAAACATGTCAAAATGACTGTCAAATAGAGCAATATCTGTCTAACCATGTGGGTTGGAGGGATAGGACTAACATCGATCCACATCTATCTCTTACAATGCCTACAATATTACATCATGGTGAAATTAACCATTGCTATTCCGTTAAAGGGATAGTAATACCTAACATGTGAAAAGAAAAATATATTGCAGGGTTCATCCCCCGAGCAAAACAAGGGTATTCCCACTGCTCAAAGGTGTTTCATTCAAAATGTAGCACAGCTCATAGTTGACTACTCCAGCGGCAATATCACAGTGGCCTGGAACTCTAAAATGGCGATGTTGCTAGACCATCCTATGGACAGCTTACGTCCAGACGCAATAAATTCTCATAGGATAATGTAGCAACAGTGCCAATGTACAACTTCAGGCCACTGGGATATAGCACCAAAGCAATTCTACTCTGAGCTGGGAGACTTTTTGAACAAAAACCTCCTCCAGCAGTGGGAGTACCCTTGTTTCACTCAGGGTGATAAACCACAAAACATATATTTCCCTTTATGCATTTCATGTATTAGTATCCCATTAATCCCATCATGGCTACGTTTACTAATCACACATAATCTCAATTCTCCACACAGCTTATGGGCCTCCATCGCAGCAGGAGCCCGTGGAGGAGCCGACCACACCACCCAGTGAGGAGGATACAGAGGAGGGGACTAGCCACTGGGAAGCGTCTACAACCACCACACCTCCTCCCCAACTGGCTGCATCACCACTGCCTGCCTCTCAACTGCCTGCCTCTCAACTGCCTGCCTCTCAACTGCCTGCCTCTCAACTGCCTGCCCCACCACAGGATGCTCGACAAATGTACAGCGGCTGGATTCAGGGGGAGAGATGGATGCATCCCACTAGCACCGGGAGCTATTACCCTCCAGCAGCAGCACCACCACCACCAGGGAGGCAATGGCTGCCCGGGAATGTGGCCACCAGCCAATATGGGCCATTTTCCACCGAGATGGATCTACCCTCCTGGATGGCTCCCCAGCATGGCCCCAGGTATGATCCCAGGTGGGGGCCAAGCACCTACCACTGGCCAAGGTATGACCCTTGGCCACTTGACTACCAACACCTGGGCCTGATTGGGGAGCCCCAGCGCCCTCAGCCAAGGGACTTGTTCACCCCACCACCTCAACCAGCACAGACATCAGTGGGCAGCAGTGGGTCCCTTGATGTGGTGGGCACCCACACACCGTCTGTGCAAGCCACTCCACCAACACAAACAGCAGTAGCAGCCACAGCACACCCAGTACCAGCAGAGGAGACAGCAGAGGCTGGGGAGATAGAGGCTGAGGAGACAGCTGAACCTGTTGAAACAGAGGCTGAGGAGACAGCTGAAGCTGGGGAAACAGAGGCTGAGGAGACAGCTGAAGCTGGGGAAACAGAGGCTGAGGAGACAGCTGAAGCTGGGGAAACAGAGGCTGAGGAGACAGCTGAAGCTGGGGAAACAGCACATGTGTCACCGGCCACTCCCATCTCCAGCAGTCAACGCACCCCAGATCTGGAGGCTGAGTGCATGGCCCTTCAAAGAGGACAGCTCCGGGCAACCCACGCCACCAACGACAACCTCACGAGGAACCGGAGGGAATCCCGGAGGAACACGAACAGGTTGGAGACCAGAATCCAAGCTCTGGAGTCAGAGGTTGCCAGGGGGAACACACAACTCCACCAGATACATACGGGGATGATGGACATGTTTGCACAGGTGCTCGTGGAGTTGCGAGAGATTAACCGCAGGGAGAACCTGAGGATGGAGAGGGAGAACCTGCGTTCCACAGAGGGGTCCACTGCACCCACCACCCCTTCCAGTGTTACCCCAGAAGCCACACCTAGGGGACAGAGGGTGACAAGGCAATCAGCCAGGGCATCCACCTCTGGCACCAAGTCTAAGGCCCCCCCCCAAAAAAAAAAGAAATGAAAGGCCCAACCTGTCATCTGCCCCCTCAATAAATGAAAATTGTGCTTTTGAATCCTGTCTGATCTGCTGTGTAATCACTTATAGATTGGGTGGCAGGGTTGTCTCCAATGCATTGCCAAACAATGCAGTGAACTCAACTCCTGCCTGGGGGAAATGTTTGTGTGATGTTACAACATGGGTTCACACACACCCACACCGTTGTCCAAATTCACCTGGCAACCCATCCCTGTAGCCATATAACACAACAGTGTTACATGGCCATGATGTGTGTCAGATTTGATCAGAACATACCCCTTAGCACAACAACTGGTGCAACACTGAACATTCGTCTGCATCAATTGTTGTGTTTGAGGGGAAAACCAAACTAACAGCTATGCGACTTAGCAGGGAAATAACAAGCAGGACAGATTGAACATGCATCAATATGGTCATTAAATCAAAATTCTATTGTGCAGCTGACATACTGGGGAACACAATGTACACCCTAGGATCTCAATGTGTGTGTTACACATTGTGATCCTAGGGTGAGCATTGTGTTCTCCAGCAAGTCAGTTGCACAACAGGAGTTTGAATCACAGCCTAACTTACTGCATAACCCAAAAATCTTCCTAAGATTTCATTGTGTAGCACGCACATTGGAACCTTAGGCTGAGCATTGGCTTATGTATTAAAGGGATAGTAAACCTTGAAAATAAGTTCATTCTATATTGTAGCCCTTAAAAAAACATGTAAAATGATATAAGTCTTATATCCCAAATCATATATGTTTGGTAGATAAGACTGATATCATTTTTCATGGTTTTTAAAGGGCTACAATGTGAAATAAACTTATTTTCAGGGTTTACTATCCCTTTAAGTTGTGTTGTTGTTTAACTAAGGTTATAACACACTTCACCAGTAATAACACTTGTCCACATGGTTGTTTTTGTTGATGTAGCCCATGTACTGAGATATGACAACCTACAGCAATCTCAGGACATTGATTATATTGAGCAACACACAAACCATGGACATCACATCACAGTGGAAGTGTGTCCCCTGTATCACCAGCTAATCACTCACAACACAAATCAGTGTATCACTGCCATCATGTCATTGCATGTATACATCACAAAGTCCACTCATGGTCAGGCAACTAGTGGACTCCTGTGATGTAAATCATGCCTTCCTTTGTATGAGGGATACTCTAGCCTTGGGTACGGTTCCACATTGACAGGTGTTTGATCCAACATTCATTCATACAGACACGGATTGAGTAGTGATGTTTCTTGTGTATGTAGCCAATATGCATTAAACACTTGTATGAGCACAAAAAGGTACATCTGAACTAAATAGGAATACATTAGAAATGCTAGTGAACTGCTCATGTGTTGTCTACATCGTTTGGCATCTGTGTATGAGCAGTCTTACTGTACAGGCCTGATACCTGGATGTTAGTACACACATAAATTTGTGTCCATATGTGAATGTTCCAGTAGAGGTTGCTGTGAACATCAGGTCAAACATTGCATCACCAACACAATCACTTGGAACGCCAAGGGGTGAGCTTCATGGAAGTGTTGTCCAGACTTCAGTCCAGTCATATGGAAACTCCTCTGTTCAAGGATGGATCGTGCTATGGATGCCTGTGGGACAAGAGGACAGGATTTGGAACATCACCCTCGAAGTGATCGTCATGCAACAGCTACAACATCATGATCCTCTTAATCTTTCCCGTTACATAAGTCTACACAAACCACTGCTTTGTAATGTGTTGTGTACTGGTCTATGAACCATCATGGGGGGAACTAAGGGGATGTTAACCATCCTTAGGGATATTTGCCCCTGACATGGTTACACACATCAACAAATATGTCCTAATAGCTTCCTGACAACAATATATTTGGGCTGCCACTGTCAGAGACAGGCCAAATATGTTTGGTTCATGGAGCTAGTAGGACATATTTGTTAATGTGTGTATTTCTTTCTGGGGCACATATCACTGCACACACATACACACACACAGGGCAGCATGGTGTCCATGGAGATGTGATCCACATTTCATGAGCTCCATGTTGTGTAACACACTATTACTGTCGATCCACCCCTCTGCTGCTTTCTTCAACTGTAGCAAGCTACTGGTCCCATGTCCCCACGAATGCCCCCTGAACCCCTTATATGACAGAGTTCTATCCGATGCATTGGCTTGGATGAGACTCCCTTGCTACAGGGGTACCATGGTTGCTATGGGTCTGATCCTAGCAGAACACTTTAGTTGGTGCCTAGGGAGCTGTGGGATATGCTGAACAAGGTTAAAGTGTTGTACCTTGGTTTCCAGGGGGGGCATACATGATATCCTTGAGGTAGCAGTATCAACATGGACGACAGGTTGTCAGGTGTATTCGGAATCTCTAGGCCCAATCTGACTGGTCCACGGAATAGTTGATGCTGGTGGTCCATACTGCAGCCAGTGACAGGGCTGTGTCACTGATCCTGTGGGGTGAAACAGAACATGTGTGTTGTGGTGGGTGTGTATGCATGGATTGTGTGCATACATGTATTATACTCACAGCAGAAGTGATCCCTGATCAATCTGTCCCTTGTCTGCATCCCTGTTGGGGTTTCCTCACACTCAACGATATCCACAGGGTCTTCAGGTCTGGGTGGGGGATGGACATCGTCGATGAGTCTGGTGTCCACCGCGATATTATGTAGGATGGCACATGCCACGATGATGTCGCAGACCTTGCCTGGTGCATACTGCAATGCTCCCCCCGAGTGGTCCAGACATCGGAATCGGGACTTGAGGAGGCCGAAGGTCCGCTCAATGGCATTCCGTGTTCTGGCATGAGCCTGGTTATATCGTTCCTGGGCATCGTTTTGGGGATTGGCGACCGGGGTGAGGAGCCATGGCTTGCATCCATAGCCAGCATCACCTGTGGAAAGTGAGTGACATGGTGTGACAAGGAGCACATATTGTGTAAATGTTGTTTTCTGTGGTGAACGTACTAGCACATGTGTATGTGGTGTCATTTGGTGCTGTTAACTCACCCAGTAGCCATCCGCCTGTATAGGTCCCATTTTCGAAATCCCTCTGCACAGATGAATTTCTGAGTATATGTGAATCGTGACAGCTCCCGGGAAATTTCGCACAGACATTCATTATGGCCAGGTTGCTGTCACACACCATCTGCACATTCATGGAGTGGAAGTTTTTGCGGTTCAGGAACATATGTCCCTGACGTGCTGGTGCTTTGATACGGACATGGGTGCAATCTATTGCACCCATGACCCTGGGCATGCCTCCCCTTGCATAGAAGCCCTGCTTCAGATGTGTCCACTCCATATCGGTGATGGGGAAACGTATGTAGGTACTGGCCTTGGCTTTGAGGGCTGGCAAGACCTGGGCCAGCACCCTGGAGAATGTGGCCTGGGACATGCCAGATGCGTAACCCTCTGTCGACTGAAAGGCGCCACTTGCCATGAAGTGTATGGCACACAGGAGTTTTTGAAGGCCAGTTAGAGCATGGTTATGGGTGCATATGGGATCCACCTGCTCCTTGATGACCTCATACAGGGCTATGATGCTGTGTGGCCTCAACCTGTAGCGATCAATAACCTCGTCATCGGTCATTCCAAAGAGAGTGACCCTTGGACGGTATACCCTGGGCCTTGGTGGTCGTCTATGCATCCTGGGCTGCTGCAGGGGTCCCTGTGGCAGCTGGGGAGCATCCTGTTGCTGCAGCTGTGCATCTGCAGGCAGGGCCGGACTGGCCTACCGGGATACCGGGAAAATTCCCGGTAGGCCGGCTTACCTGGGGCTGGTGCCTTGATGAGAGTGTCATATGCCTTTGCGTTGTCTGATTCAGACAGTCAATTAGACGCGGCCGTCGGTCCTCCTTCCTCAAATCATCTCTGTTCTATCCGCGGCCGCAATATGACAGGACCGCGGCCGCGGATAGAACAGAGATGATTTGAGGAAGGAGGACCGGCGGCCGCGTCTAGTTGACTGTCTGAATCAGACAACGCAAAGGAAACAGCCGGCCGGTCTAACTCTAGACCCAGTGACATGACGGTCAGACGCAGCACGCAGACTATGCAGCTCCATGAAGAGCACTGCGTGACTGCGTCTACCACTGGGCCGCCAGCACCTAAGTTAAGCGCCTCTGCCCACTGCTGTACTACAGAGACAGACTGACGCTCAGGCCGGAGAGCTCGCTAAGTGGGAGCAGTGATGGGAGGCAGCAGAGCGGTACAGTGAGAGAGCCGCCAGACTCCTGTTTGAAGGCAAGAGGGAGATGGGAATTGGGGAGCAGGGAAACAGGCACAGCCGCCTAACGGGCAAAAAGGGGAGATAATGAATTCACCAAGGGGGAAGAATTAGGCAAATGGGGATCAAGAGGGGGCATCAAGAGCGGGTCAAGTGAAAAGAGGCAGAGAGAAGTGGGGCAAGAGGGAGAAAAAGACAGAGGGGGAATTGGGGAAACTAACAGGCAAAAAGGGGAGATCATTCAAGAGGAGGAGAAAGGCAAAGGATCAAGAGGGGCATCAAGAGCGGGTCAGGTGAAAGAGGAAGAGAGGTGGGGCAAGAGGGAGAAAAAGAGTGGGAATTGGGGAAACTAACAGGCAAAAAGATCATTCGAGAGGGAGAAAGGCAAAGGGTAAAGGGGCATCAAGAGCGGGTGAAAGAGGCAAAGGGGGCTCAAGAGGGAGAAGAGGTAAAAGGGAGAAAAAAGGCAAAAGGAGGAAGGATCAGGAGGCAAATGGAGGGGGAGAAAGAAGCACAGGGTGGGATCAAGAGTCAAGAAGGGGGGGAGAGGGAAAAGGGGGAATCAAGAGTCAATGAGGATCCAGGGAGGGGAAGAAAGAGGCAAAAGGAGGGGGGAGGAAGAGGCAAAAGGGTGGGATCAAGAGTCTAGAAGGGGAGAGAGGTAAAAGGGGAGATCAAAAGGTGGTGTGTGTATGTATATAAAAACTTTATTCCTCTAGTGTTGGCATTCAAATGTGTTTTAAAATAAATGTTTTCCCCTTTTATGAACAAGAAAAAAATGCAATTATGCTATGGGGCTGCTATAATGACGCAATGCTATGGGGCTGCTAAGCAATTTTTTCCAGGGCTGGTTTTTATTCCCAGTCCGGCCCTGTCTGCAGGCAGGTGTCCTCCGGGTGGGGATGGGCTCCTGTGTGGCTGCTGAGCCAGAGCCTCCTCACTTGCAACAGGTGGAGGCTGTTGATGAGGCGTGCTTGGAGGTTGCTGATGTTCCCCAGCTCTCTCCCTTGCACGCCTTCTCCGCAGCCTTCGCAACAATATGTAACCCAACATACTGTTTGCTCTCTCTATCTGTCTCTATCTGTCTCTCTCTCTCTATCTCTCGCTATCTCTCTCTATCTCTATCTCTCTCTCCCTCCCTGAGTGGAAAACAAGCCACAAGTGAGTGTGTTGAGTTGTCCCTTTAAGTACTTGCTAGGGCGTTGTGTAGGTGTGTTGATGAGGTGAGTGCTGACCAATGGTGAGTTGTTTTTGTCCAGGTAAGTGTTAGCAGGTGTGTGTGTGTTATAAGATGTGGTGTGTTGTGCTTGTTCTGTGTGTGCCATTTGCGGACGTGCAGTTGTGGGGTGCAGGTGGCGTGTTGATGTTGCCCAGGTGAGCTTGTATTTGCAGGTGTCAGCTTTGTGTGATGACCCCCATTGTTCCGTGCCATGTTGTGTTGTTGTTTTTGTGTGTTATTGTCCCTGTGGTGTTGGTTGTTGTTGTTTGTGTAGTGATTTGTGTTGTGTGTGCATGTTTTTGTGTTGTTTTGGCATTGCACGGGTTAATTTTCCCATTTACATGGTTGTGCGGTAAGCATTTTGTGTGTTTTCCTCTGTAACGGGTGTTTAGTTTTGGCCGTTAAGTGTCTAACGTGTGTGAGAAGTGGGTCTTAACTTTTAGCCGTTAGGTGTGTCTTTTTTTCAGCCGTTATCAGTACCGCAAGCCTTTGAATAGCTCTGGGGTATGTTTTTCCATGCGTCTGAATGCACGTAAGTGTATCGTCCGTAAGGATTCTACAACTGCCGTTAGCTGTTGTTTAGACGGATCTTTGAATTGCAACATGACACTTAACGCACCCGTTAGTGATTTTTTTTGCTAACGGCTGCCTTTAAATCGAGCCCTGAGTCTTTTATATTAATTTTTTATGATTAGGGCTATTTATTTTGTTTTTTAATGCATTTATAGATTACAAGGAGCAGTTTTTCATTTCTTCATTTGATGCCGTGGTTTCCTGCAATATACACAATTGTAATGGAAATTTGATAAGATGTTTGTAAGGTATTTATGGTGATTTACTATCAGGGCCGGCGCTACCATTAAGGCAGGACAGGCAGCTGCCTTAGGGCGCCGCAACAGAGGGGCGCCGAAAAGGTAGAAGCTGGTATTTTTTTTTTAAATATATAGATCTGCCGCGAGGGAGCACTGATTTACACTACTAAGCACTCCCTCGCGGCATCTATGTGACCCAGGCTCTGTAGTAATACAGAGCACTGGGAGATGACATCATCTCCCAGTGCTCTGTATTACTGAGTGCAGCGCGGGAGCTTCAGCTCTGTGCTGAAGGAGGCACAGAGCTCTAAGTTATGGCACGCCGCTAGACCACCAGGGACTGTAGGTAGGGGATGAAAGGGCATCGTGGAGATAATGGGGCATCTTAGAGATGAAGGGAGCATTGTGGAAGGGGCAATGTGGAGATGGAGATGAAGGGGCATTATGGAAGGGTCAATGTAGAGCTGAAGTGGCATTGTGGAGATAAGGGGGCATTGTGGAAGGGGGATGAAGGGGCAATGTGGAGATGAAGGGGCAATGTGGAAGGGGCATTGTGGAGATGAAGGGAGCATTGTGGAAGGGAGCATTGTGGAGATGAAGGGAGCATTGTGGAAGGGGCATTGTGGAGATGAAGGGAGCATTGTGGAAGGGAGCATTGTGGAGATGAAGGGAGCATTGTGGAATGGAGCATTGTGGAGGTGAAGGGAGCATTGTGGAAGGGGCATTGTGGAGATGAAGGGAGCATTGTGGAAGGGGCATTGTGGAGATGAAGGGAGCATTGTGGAATGGAGCATTGTGGAGGTGAAGGGAGCATTGTGGAAGGGGCATTGTGGAGGTGAAGGGAGCATTGCGGAAGGGGCAATGTGGAGGTGGGGAGAGTGTGGAGGTGAATATGTGGGTGGGTGCAGGGGATTGTGGCAAGGTCAGGGGGGGGATTGTGTCTGGGGGGGGCATCAAAATGCACCTTCGCCTGTGTATACAAAAATCCTTGCACCGGCCCTGTTTACTATATGTGATTTAATGATGTTTATTTATGTTAAGTATATGTATATGTATATTTCTTATTGTGTTTTACTGGTATAAATTTATGCACCTTTTTATGTATGCAATTGGACTAGGTATAAATAGATAATGATTCATCCGGATAAGGAACTCTTGAGAAAGTGTGCGTGCACACAAAAGGTGCGTTGGGTAGTTACAAAGACAATAGAGACATAGACAGATCCTGTGGATTGTGTTGGAGCGGCTCCGGTTCCTTTGAAGATCAAGCCTGAGCTCCCAAAGCATCACTTTTATCCCAAAGGAGTTATGTCACCGGAGGGAGACAATTGGTGAACAAGCATGTAGGATGCCCAGAGAGAGGAACAAAGGAGATTTGCATCCTGTAATTATCCTTGGATCAGACTGGAATCTCTATTTGATGTGCTTTTTATCGTTATTTATCTTGTGAATAGATCAGCTGAAGGGAGGCTTTTTAATAGTATATTTTTAATATAATAAAGCCTTGGATACTACACTTAGATTGGTTTTCCCTTTCTCTCTGCTCTCCTTTTTTCATTTATTTATCCTAGAGAGTTTTCCAAGTGTCTACACCATTTGCAAGTTGGCACACACACATGCGTTTTGGATCGAGTATTGAGAATAGGAATAGGAGGGCTCTAAAAGAATTGAAAAGTTTATGGACAGTTATATGGACATTATATGTTTGAGATTGAGCACTATATGAATTTATTTTTTTGTACTTTGTTTTCTGCCTTATACTAAAATACAAATTGTTTGTTCCAATAGAAAAAGTATAATCAAATCTCAAAGCATGCATATCTGGTGTTCTTCTTATTTATAAAACTCACTTATAAAAACTAAACACTTATAAATGAACACGAAATCTGGTCCAGAAACCATGTGTGTCATAGCATACCTAAATTCCAGCAACGCGCTCTAGGCGATGCTGGCGAAGCATCCTCCGTTTGGGTGCTTCTGCAGAGTTCCAGGCATCTCTCCATGGTCCGGGCCTGTGCGCACTTGGTGGAGCCAGTAACCGTCCATGGTCTTGGGCTGGATGGTAGTATCGCCTAAATGTTGCTGGGATGATGCGGTACATGGACACATCACGGAGATGCATAATTTGCGGGCTCACCATCACTATCTGAGGCAGCTGTGGGGAAATAGGTCGCAAGGCTTGAAGATGCGTCATCTGCGGGCACCGAGTAGCAGATTGACACAGGGCCTTGTTTTATGCTAGGCCTTCTATGGGTTACTCCTATCTACATCCTGTTGGCTTAAAGGGCAGACTGAGTCCTCTGACCATCCAATCTTGTTCTGACCTGTGGCACTGTCTGACTATTCTTCCACTTTATCCCTTATAGTGGACAACCAATCTGGTGCAGACCTGTGGCTCTGGCTGACTACCTGAACTGTGTATGACCTGGCTTGTCTGGCTACCCTCTCTGGTGCTGACCTGTGGCTCTGTCTGACCATTCTCTTGTTGATACACTGTTCCTAGCAGACACCCATGCTGGTGCGGACCTGGGGCACTGGTAGACTCGCTATATACTGACTGTAGGCATGAGTCAGAATTACGCTTCCTATACTGACTGCAGGTGTGAGTCAGAATTATGCTTCCTATACTGACTGCAGGCGTGAGTCAGATATCTTTCCTGTGGTTCTGAACCAAGACTTCATGTTCCTGCTCCTGTTCCGTTCCTGCTCCTGTTCCTGGTTCATGAGCAGACTGCCAGTGGCTTCTGCCTAGTCCTAGCAGAGTGGTCTTTCTTGGCAACTTACTATTTCCGATAGTAGTGTTGCGGGTTAGTGACCCTCTGCTTTTCCTGCTTCCTTACTTCTGTGTGCTACTTTATTGTTTATCAATAAATTGCATTTTACTATACTGTACTGATTCCTGAATATTTCTGGGGAACCGTGACAATGTGTTAACATTTGTAAACAAAATGCAATTGCTGTGACTTTTTTTTTTGTGGCAGAAAATTTAACCCCTTAACGACCCTTGACGGTCATAGTACGTCATGGGTCTATCTGAGTTAACGACCCATGACGTACTATGACCATCATGGAATTCCGGGCTCCCCTCACGGCTGCACGCCGTTCAGGGAGTCCAGAACTAACCGTGGTCCTTAACTGACCGAGCCGATCGGCCAGTCGTTAAGAGGTTAAACACTGAGCATTTTTATTATATTTTCACAATCTTTCTTTTAATACTAATGTGTTTTCTACTATATATTTTACCTTTTTACTCATGTTACATATATAAATGACTAATTGACTACCACAGTTGATTAAGATTCTGATATATAAATAAACTTAGAATAGCACTGTATCTGAAGAATGTTCCCCTATAACACATACCTAAATATACAATTTATTAACAATAGAGAGTTAAAAAGTGTTAAAAATCCATTATGCTTATTATCCCACAATGCAGATGTACAAATCATTCATTAACTATGACATTTCTATACCGATGCTCCAAGGAATGTATTCTGTGTTCTTTATCTACAAGGTCTGTGGACACTGCTGATCAGTGGCTATTAAGGATTTTTTGTAAGTTATATGATCTGCTAAAACATAAGACCACCTTACCTGTATTGTATATTAGTATATCTTTCTCATTTTTATATTGTTATTGGATATTTGTGGATATATTGGAAGACAAGTTTGCTCTTTTGATTATATTACCTCTGCATAAAACACAGATGATTTGGTCATCTGCACAGTTCAATAATAATCATAATTCATTTTTACCACTTTTAGCACTTTATGTTTGTAATATTTTATATAATTAAGTGTGTGGCAGTAGTAAATATTCTTCAGATTTAACA
The DNA here is from genome assembly GCA_037306005.1 of Rhinophrynus dorsalis. Classification (NCBI taxonomy): domain Eukaryota; kingdom Metazoa; phylum Chordata; class Amphibia; order Anura; family Rhinophrynidae; genus Rhinophrynus; species Rhinophrynus dorsalis. Next base: position 461,489,381 of record CM074719.1, on the reverse strand, counting down.
ATACTCTCAGTTTTGTATAGTATTCCCATTATAGTAACTGTGTCGGTATTTGTCTATGCTCAGTGAGCTACAGAGGTATTAACACTTTAAGAACGAGTAGGTAGTGCAACGTATTGCATTACAATTGCTGCACACTGTTCTGGTTCTTATCGGGTTAAATATATACAGCTAGCTTTTGCATGGTGGTTTTATGCCCCTTTTTACATGAACTGCTAACAATAACTTCAATTCATTTTTTATAACAAATGCTAAAATAGTAAAAAATGAAAAATGAATGAGCATTACAAAATATATATATATATTTAATATCCATGGAAGCAGAGAGGTCAAGTGACTAAAAGATGACCTTCTTGTGTGTGTTAGAATCCCCCAAAGCATTAATATCCAAGAACCAAAAATAGAAGCTGAATGTTATTTGATCTTCTTCTGAAATAATAAATACATTCTTTAAAGTTTTATACAAACATTTCAAGTAAAAAGACTTGTGTATAATAATTATCTTCAGAACACTTGGTTGCGTTTACAAAGACCATTTAGTCTATGAACTGAGTTTGGATCAATCCTCCCAAAGGGTGGGTTTTTTGGTATCTTCTTCTGTTATTAAGATAAGTGTCTTGTGTAGAAAATAAAAGATGTGCAATTCAGAAGCAAAATAATTACTCCATCAGGCACAAATAAAACTTTACATTGATTTAAATTGGGATTTTAACCATTGAGTGTCATTGTGGTCTGCACTGCATTGTGAAATCCAATATATCCAAGTACAAAAATAGAATATTGAAACTGGCAAGAATTTAAATACTTATGACTCACTTACAGCACAAATATTCCTTAACCCCCTGAGTGCCAGAGGGTGTGTATCCCACTGGAAATGGGTTTCCACGTTATCGTTCTGTGACCAAGCCTACAGGATGAAAATAAGGACTAATTCTCTCAGAATAAAGACTGCAGCCGGTAAGGATAAATTGTCTACCTATCGACATAAAAAAAGTCTAAGTTGGTATTCAACTGTCCTACCAGCTAAAAGCACAATGGATGTTAGGCCACAGAAAACGACTCTTGGCCAAACATCCGTTTTGTGCAATAAGTTCCGAAAAACCATGTTATGTAGCGTGAATAATTGGAATATCAAAGGAAAAAAGCGAACGATCTGTGCCTGAGATACTTCCAGATACCAATTGTTAGCTCATTTGGGTTTCACTTACCTGTTATCCACTGTCCGTCATCTTCTTTCTTCCTTCTTCTGTTTTCTAGTCTTCATCTTCTATCTTCTCTCTTCCTTCTTCTTTCTTCTGTCTCTCAGTTCCGTCATTCCTGTGAAAAAAAATACATATTAAATGATGTGCGTCCAAATATAACCCTCAGGAGGCAAATATAGTTCTTGATACCTTTTATTGGCTAACTAAGCAGATTTAGATGCAAGCTTTCAAGACCTTAGGTCTCGTCCTCAGGCATGTTATACAGATAAATATGAAAACATCTCTCTTAAATACAAGTACACATCACATTGTTTAGCATGGAAATCAGATAACAGAATGCAGTCCAGATCCAGATATCTTTGATCAGTCAATGGTAAATTGCACTCTTCCTCTGAGGCTTTAGAGGTATATACGATGCTCTTGGGTCTGTGGAAAGGTCAGTCAACTAAATTATATTTTGCAGGGTCAGGCCTGGTTAGCACTTGGATGGGAGACCACCTGGGACTACCAGGTGCTGTAGGCTTTTGCTTAGAAATTATATTTTGTCATAAATTCCTTATCCCTGTTCAACCCACTACAAATTGCATTAAATTTTAACATTAATTTTACCTCCCATACCTTTCTGTCCCTCTGAGTCCCATCAATACAGTTAATTTAATATCCTTGACACTGTGCCCATTTTGGCAAAAATGTTCTCCCACTGGTGTCTCTGTCTTTTTGTTATTAACACTGGATCTGTGGGAATTAAATCTCCTATGTAGTGCTTGTCCAGTTTCTCCCACATACAGAGCTGTTGGGCATTTTGCACACATGATAAGGTATATTACATTGGATGATTTACAGGTGAAGGTACCATTGATCTTATGGTGTAACTGGGTGTTTGGAATTGGTATGTTGTCCGTGGTGTAAATGTGTGCACAAGTTTCACATCTCTTTTGTAGGCAGGGAGATGTGCCATTTTTTGTATTTTTACTCAGGGCACTCCTCACCATCAGTTGTTTCAAATTTGGAGGCTGTCTGAATGAGAGTAAGGGAGGCTGTGGGAATATGTTTTTGAGTCTTTCATCTGTATGTAATTTCTTTTGAAGTTCTCTTGAAATTTTGCGTAGCACTTCAACCTGGGGGTGGTAAGTGACCACCAGTGGCACCCGGTTTCCCTTATGTTGTTCTTTGTAGTGTAACAGATTTTTTCTGAGATGTGAAACTTGTGCACACATTTACACCACGGACAACATACCAATTCCAAACACCCAGTTACACCATAAGATCAATGGTACCTTCACCTGTAAATCATCCAATGTAATATACCTTATCATGTGTGCAAAATGCCCAACAGCTCTGTATGTGGGAGAAACTGGACAAGCACTACATAGGAGATTTAATTCCCACAGATCCAGTGTTAATAACTAGTGTTGAGCGAGCATGCTCGGCCGATGCTCGGTTCGGCTCGAGCATCGCTCTGCTCGGCACATGGCGGTACTCGTACAAGTACCGCATGTGCTCGCCCGCCATGTTCGGGTCTCCTCCCCGCACGTTTCGCGGCTGCTGCGCAGCCAATAAACGTGCAGGGAGGCTCTGACATCAGTGTAATGCCAGCAGCCATGTTGGCTGCTGGCATTACACTGATTGGCTGGCCAGAACCCGTGGTCGGGTGCTGTATAGCACCTGACCAGCGAGTTCGGCTCAGTCTTAGCCAGGGAGAGATGAGGATAGGAAGGGAAAGTCAGTGTAGGGAGAAGAAAAGCAAATTTGTAAAAAAAAAGACCCAAAAGTCATTTTTAGGACTACTGTGTGTGGGGGCAGCAGTTTATTTTGTGTGTGGGGAAAAAAAACAAAAAAAAAAAAACTTCATATATTCTGTTTAGTGTGCAAAGTTGCAGATTAGAGCACATTCTGTTTAGTGTGCAAAGTTGCAGATTAGAGCACATTCTGTTCAGTGTGCAAAGTTGCAGATTAGCAGCACATTCTTTTTAGTGTGCAAAGTTGCAGATTAGAGCACATTCTGTTTAGTGTGCAAAGTTGCAGATTAGAGCACATTCTGTTTAGTGTGCAAAGTTGCAGATTAGAGCACATTCTGTTAAGTCTTCAAACTGTAAAATATCAAAGTCACATATTCCATTCAGTGTGCGTCGCCGCAGTTTAGCAGCACATTCTGTGTACTGTGCACAGTTTCAGAATAGGAAAAAATACTGTTAAGTCTTCAAACTGTAAAATATCAAAGTCACATATTCCATTCAGTGTGCGTCGCCGCAGTTTAGCAGCACATTCTGTGTACTGTGCACAGTTTCAGAATAGGAAAAAATACTGTTAAGTCTTCAAACTGTAAAATATCAAAGTCACATATTCCATTCAGTGTGCGTCGCCGCAGTTTAGCAGCACATTCTGTGTACTGTGCACAGTTTCAGAATAGGAAAAAATACTGTTAAGTCTTCAAACTGTAAAATATCAAAGTCACATATTCCATTCACTGTGCGTAGCCGCAGTTTAGCAGCACATTCTGTGTACTGTGCACAGTTTCAGAATAGGAAAAAATACTGTTAAGTCTTCAAACTGTAAAATATCAAAGTCACATATTCCATTCAGTGTGCGTCGCCGCAGTTTAGCAGCACATTCTGTGTACTGTGCACAGTTGCAGAATAGGAAAAAATACTGTTAAGTCTTCAAACTGTAAAATATCAAAGTCACATATTCCATTCAGTGTGCGTCGCCGCAGTTTAGCAGCACATTCTGTGTACTGTGCACAGTTGCAGAATAGGAAAAAATACTGTTAAGTCTTCAAACTGTAAAATATCAAAGTCACATATTCCATTCACTGTGCGTCGCCGCAGTTTAGCAGCACATTCTGTGTACTGTGCACAGTTTCAGAATAGGAAAAAATACTGTTAAGTCTTCAAACTGTAAAATATCAAAGTCACATATTCCATTCACTGTGCGTAGCCGCAGTTTAGCAGCACATTCTGTGTACTGTGCACAGTTTCAGAATAGGAAAAAATACTGTTAAGTCTTCAAACTGTAAAATATCAAAGTCACATATTCCATTCAGTGTGCGTCGCCGCAGTTTAGCAGCACATTCTGTGTACTGTGCACAGTTGCAGAATAGGAAAAAATACTGTTAAGTCTTCAAACTGTAAAATATCAAAGTCACATATTCCATTCAGTGTGCATCGCCGCAGTTTAGCAGCACATTCTGTGTACTGTGCACAGTTGCAGATTTGCAGCACATATTCCGTGTAATATGAAGAAGGCGGGTAAAAAGGGACGGGGAAGTGGACGTGATCCTGATAGTTCAGGGCGCGGGTCAGGACGCGTAGAAACTGCGCCTGGTGCCAGAGCACAAGACAGAAAGACGTCCACCATACCTAGCTTCATGTCTCATTTTACAGGGCGTCGCAGGACATCACTCTCGAGGTCCGACCACTGCGAACAGGTGGTCGGTTGGATGTCAGCTGATACTGCTTCCAGTCGGTTAAGCACCACCCTGTCTTCCACCAAGTCCACTCTCAGTAGCCAAGAGTCTGGTCAACATAATCCTCACTCTGATCATCCTTCCTCCCACCATAGAGGGTCTGGTCAAAGAAGTGATCCCACACTGGGATATAGTGAGGAGCTCGTCTCATCACCAATCCTTCATTTGACCCTCTCTCCAAGCACGCTTGCAGAGGAACATGACATCTTGTGCCCTGATTCACAACCTCTAGAGGGTACCCAATCACAAGAAGATGACAGATGTGAACGGCATTTAAGGTCAAAGGAAGTAGTGGATGATGATGATGATGAGACACAGTTGCCATTAAATCAACCACTATTACTGTCTCAAGACCTTGATGAGGAGGATGATATACAGTTGTCAATGACTGAGTATGTGGTGGGATCAAGACATGAGGAGGATGATCAGAGTTAGGAAGTGGAGGAGGACTTGGTGGACGATGAGGTGACTGACCCCACCTGGGAAGGTGTAGAGCCGAGCGATGACAGCAGTCCTGAGGGTGAGCCATCTGCAGCACCGCAACAGGCTGGAAGAGGCAGTGGTGTGGCTACAGAAAGAAGGCGGACCGCACCAAACCGGCCCGCAAATGTTCCACGGAGCACCCCCTTGCGTAAATCTACCTTGCCAAGGGGTAGGTGTTCCGCGGTATGGCGTTTTTTTAAGGAAAGTGCGGACGACAAAAGAATTGTAGTTTGCAACCTGTGCCACACCAGAATGAGCCGAGGCATGAACACTAGAAACCTCACCACCACCAGCATGATCCGACACATGGCATCCAAGCACCGTAATAAGTGGGAGGAACGCCTGGATCGCCCATCTGTGTCTGCAGGCCACACCACTGCCTCCTCTTCCCCTGTTTTCGGTGCCGGCCAATCGCCTGTCGAAGGCGCAGGCCCGCATACCTCCCGCCCTGCACCTGTACCATCTGAAGCACCATCAGCGACCACATCCACTTCCCTGTCCCAGCGCAGCGTCCAAATGTCGTTACCCCAGGCATTTGAGCGCAAGCGAAAATACCCAGCCACCCACCCACAGGCCATAGCACTAACCTCACACCTTTCCAAATTACTGGCCATCGAAATGCTGCCATTTAGGCTTGTGGAGACTGAGTCCTTCCGCAGCCTGATGGCAGCAGCTGTCCCTCGGTACGCGGTCCCCAGCCGCCACTACTTTTCCCGGTGTGCCATCCCCGCATTACACCACCATGTGTTCCGTAACATCACCCGTGCCCTGACCAACGCAGTTACTGGGAAGGTCCACTTAACGACTGACACATGGACAAGTGCTTGTGGCCAGGGACGCTACATTTCCCTGACGGCACACTGGGTGAATGTCGTGGAGGCTGGGAGCGACTCGGACCCTGGGATGGCACAGGTGCTACCCACGCCGAGGATTGCGGGCCCTACCTCCATCAGGGTTTCCGCCAGCACCTACGTTATTGGCTCCTCCTCCTCCGTTTCCACCTCCGAACTCTGCACGCAGCGCCACTCACCCATCAGCCGGTAGCTGGAAGCAGTGTAGCACTGCAGTGGGGAAGCGTCAACAGGCCGTGCTGAAGCTGATCTGCCTTGGGGACAAACAGCACACGGCCTCAGAGCTGTTGCAGGGGATTAGTCACCAGACCGAGCAGTGGCTCTCGCCACTCAACCTGCAACCAGGCATGGTTGTGTGTGATAATGGGCGTAACTTGGTGGCGGCTTTGGAGCTCGGCAAGCTCACACACGTACCATGCCTAGCGCATGTATTTAATTTAGTGGTTCAGCGATTTCTAAAAACCTACCCCAATTTGCATGATCTCTTGACCAAGGTGCGCCGCGTGTGTGCACATTTCCGTAAGTCATCTACAGCTTCCGCCGGCCTGTTGAAGCTGCAGCAGCGCTTACAATTGCCAGCTCACCGGCTGCTGTGTGACGTGACCTTCCACATGTTGGTCCGGCTTTGTGAGCAGCAGAGGGCAGTAGTGGAGTACCAGCTGTTACACGGTCGTCGCCTCTCCGTTCAACTTCCTGTAATCAGAAGTGAGGAGTGGGAATGGATGTCAGACCTCTGTGAGGTTTTACGCAATTTTGAGGAATCGACACAGATGGTGAGCGGCGATAACGCTATTATCAGTGTAACCATCCCACTTCTGTGTCTACTGAAACGCTCGCTGCTCACAATTAAAACCGACGCTTTGCATGTGGAAGAGGTGGAAATGCGGGAGGAAGAGCTTACATAAGGTTATAGCCAGAGCACCCTCACTTCGTCTTCTCAGCGACAATTGGAGGAGGCGGAGGAGGAGGAGGAGGAGGAGGAAGACACGGTTGCCTCCGCTACAGAGGGTAGCCATGGAACTTTAGTTCCATCTCTTCAGCGTGGGTGGGCAGAAGAGGAGGAAGAGGATGAGGAGATTGAGAGTCATCCTCCTGGTGAGGACAGCGAAATCTTGCCTGTTGGTACTCTGGCACACATGGCTGACTTTATGTTAGGCTGCCTTTCCCGTGACCCACGCATTATACGCATTTTAAACAACACGGATTACTGGGTGTTCACCCTTCTGGACCCCCGCTACAAAGAGAATTTCTCATCTCTCATTCCTCCGGTGGAGAGGACAAGCAAAATGGTGCAATACCAGAAGGTTCTTGTGGAAAAATTGCTCCAAAATTTTCCATCTGACAACGCTGGCGGCAGAGTACGTGCTACCTTGGCCAACCGAGAAGGGGAGAAAAGGGGAGCACACAGCAGTTCCGACAAAGGCAGGGCAACACTCTCCAAGGCGTGGGACACCTTCATGACACCCCGCCAGCACCCTCACCCTGATGCGCAGCCTAGTGTCACAAGGAGGGAAAAGTTTTGGAAGATGGTGAAGGAGTACGTAGCAGACCGTGTCAGCGTCCTCAATGATCCCTCTGTGCCTTACAACTACTGGGTGTCCAAGCTGGACACGTGGTATGAACTGGCACTCTACGCCTTGGAGGTGCTGGCCTGCCCTGCCGCCAGCGTTCTGTCTGAGCGGGTATTTAGTGCTGCTGGTGGCATCATAACAGATAAGCGTATCCGTCTTTCCACCGACAATGCTGATTGGTTGACACTTATAAAAATGAACAAGGCCTGGATTTCCCCTGACTTCTCCACTCCACTGGAGGAAAGCCCCGGAGGAACATAAAGTGACTTTATATATGTTATTTACAATGATGGGAATACTCTGTATTCCCATTCACCCCTTCCACCCAAAGAACGGGTATATGGTTGACTCTTAATCTTCTCATCCTCCTCCTCCTCTTCCATATACCTGGTGATATAATTTTTATATAGGGCCAGCTCACCAGCGGGCCCTGTGATATAATTTTTATATAGGGCCAGCTCACCAGCAGGCCCTGTGATATAATTTTTATATAGGGCCAGCTCACCAGCGGGCCCTGTTTGACAATTTTTGTATAGGTCAGCTCACCAGCGGGCCTTCTCATATAATGTTTTATTGGGTCAGCTCTCTAGCGGGCCCTCTCATATAATGTTTTATAGCGTCAGCTCACTAGCGGGCCTTCGCATATAATGTTTAGGATGGTCAGCTCCGCAGCAGACCCTCACCCATAATGTTTTAGATGGTCGGCTCAGCGCACGTTTCCCTCTTAATCATGGCCTCAGTTCAGAAAAATCAAGGAAATTTTTGGGAGAATTTGCCTCTGCGCACGTTTCCCTCTTAATCATGGCCTCAGTTCAGAAAAATCGAGGAAATTTTTGGGAGAATTTGCAGATGATATACAAGTAAATATACAGCAAATACTGTTTGGTAACAATTTTTCGCCTAAAGTCGTTTTTATCTGCCTTTTTGTGTGTTTTACGGTCAGTCTGTAAAAATGGCGTACTACGGGCGAAAGATCGTTCCCAGCAGCGATGTTGGAGTCCAAGATGCATCCAGACATCCTCCCTATGCTGTCCCTGAACCATTTCTGTGGTGCTTCCATCCTTTTCTGCCCTTTTCCTATGGACCAGGCACCCTCCCCTCATCAGAGCAGGGGGTGCCTGGTGTAATGCTCGAGTCCTCCCATTGACTTCAATGGGGCTCGGGTGCTCGGCCGAGCACTCGAGCCTCCGGGGGTGCTCGGTCAGAGCACCCGAACACCCGAGCATTGGGGTGCTCGCTCATCACTATTAATAACAAAAAGACAGAGACACCAGTGGGAGAACATTTTTGCCAAAATGGGCACAGTGTCAAGGATATTAAATTAACTGTATTGATGGGACTGTTTCGCACTCAGAGGGACAGAAAGGTATGGGAGGTAAAATTAATGTTAAAATTTAATGCAATTTGTAGTGGGTTGAACAGGGATAAGGAATTTATGACAAAATATAATTTCTAAGCAAAAGCCTACAGCACCTGGTAGTCCCAGGTGGTCTCCCATCCAAGTGCTAACCAGGCCTGACCCTGCAAAATATAATTTAGTTGACTGACCTTTCCACAGACCCAAGAGCATCGTATATACCTCTAAAGCCTCAGAGGAAGAGTGCAATTTACCATTGACTGATCAAAGATATCTGGATCTGGACTGCATTCTGTTATCTGATTTCCATGCTAAACAATGTGATGTGTACTTGTATTTAAGAGAGATGTTTTCATATTTATCTGTATAACATGCCTGAGGACGAGACCTAAGGTCTTGAAAGCTTGCATCTAAATCTGCTTAGTTAGCCAATAAAAGGTATCAAGAACTATATTTGCCTCCTGTATTTATACGGCTAACACGGTACCAGCTCTCATCTGTTATCAAATATAACCCTGACATCTGTGCATAGTTTAACCCCTTGAGTGCCAGAGGGGTACGCAACACATTGCAGGTTCCGTCAATCCCATGCTTGAAGCTGATTGGCTGAGAGGTACATAAGCACACATCCCAGCCAATAGCTGTGAGGCAGAGACTGCCCATACATAAAGGCGGTCTCTGTTCAAAATTCCCTCACAGTGGAATGGGCATCGGCCCATCAGGTACTAAGGGGGGTCTACTCCTTTGCTCTTTCTCTGCTGCTGCAACCACCGACAGCTGTGACGAAAACAGTGGGGCCATATTAATTTCAGTATTTTTTGGGGCACTTAAATTAGCTTTTTTTTGGAGCACATTTTGAATTACCACTGGATTTATGGGGCTATTAAAGTATTCTCTTGGCATTCTCTATCTACCTAACCCTGTGCATTGTTTAACCCTTTGTGTGCCAGAGAGGTAGCCAACGCTTTGCTCTGTAATGTGTTGCGTACCCCTCTGGCACTCAAGGGGTTAAAGTATGCACAGATGTCAGGGTTATGTTTGGGCACACATCATTTAATATGTCTTTTTTTTCTTTTTTCACAGGAATGACGGAACAGAGAGAAAGAAGAAGGAAGAGAGAAGACAGAAGAAGATGGACAGTAGCTGATCAGGGTGCGGAAGACTCCTCCGGACATCAGGATTTATGGTAAGTGTTTGTACTCAGGGGCTGTTGCTTTGTAACTTAGTCGGATTAACCCTGTGCGTGCCAGTGGGGTAAGCATACTAACATTGGACACATTTTGGCACACATAGCAGTATTATATACTTCCAATAAGAACAGGTTTTTGCCTGGCGTTATGATTTAATCCCTAAAACTGGCTTTATTTTTGGCACAATTAGCAAATTTCTTTATAAATACACTGGGACACAATTCTTATTTGGCCAAGACCATTTCTACTCCACTTTTAAAAAAAGTCAACTAACTGGAGTTAGCACTTAGTAAAATGTCGTTAGATGTTTATACATATACTTATGTCGCTTTGAGACGCTTTTACAGACACTTTCTTTGTAACTCCAGTTTTATACATCCCCCCCTCTGCTCCCAAAAAAATTGGGTTCAGAATTTCCCACAATAAAGCGGGTTCCTTAATGGATCTTAGGGCTAATGCATGTAATTGAAATGCATCTTGTGGCATTTTTTTTATTTTTCAGTGGGTGAAAATGTCGCTAGATTTATCTCTTAACATGTTTTTTTGTTTTTTTTTTGCGGGCATTTTTCCATAGCACAGGTAATTGAATAGCTTACTGTGCTTAAAAAATGCAGTCAGCTGGGGTTTTTTAGCTGTGGGACCTAATTGAATTGAGGCTTTAACCCTTTGAGTGCCAGAGGGGTACGCAACACATTGCTTTGCAAGGGTTAATCCCTTGGATTCTAGAGACATCTGCATTGATTTTTTTTTTTTTTTCGGGTGGTCACTTTTCTGAACTTTACATGAATGATATGAATACAATGTCATAAGCCTTTACACCCTCAAATACCCTCCAGACTAACAGACTGAGATGTCTACTTCTACTCTGCCTGCCATTTTTGGCAGAATAATATAGGTGTCTGTCAGACCATCCCTTAGGAAGGTCTTCTAAGGACTGTAATATTGGATTATGACAGTTAAGGTAATTTTCTATTCAGGATGAATGTCTTTGTGGTGTAATTGCACACCTTTGTACCAAAAAGGGGATTTTTGTGTTTTTACTTTTCACTTAGTCCATGTGAAACACAGGAACCATGGGGTAAAGTATCCTCTTGCAGGAGGGCAGGACACTTGCCTTAAAAGAGAACCAGAGAATCCAAGTGAACCCCCCATGTCTTAAACATCTCTTTTTCCTGCATGAGGGAAGTCCTGTGTTCCACATGGACTACGAAAAAATGTTAGTGTGAAAAAATCCCTTTTTCTCTTATGCACTATGTGGTACACAAGAAGCATTGGGATATACCGAAGTATCCACGTAGGATTCCAGGAAGCGCTAAAGAAAAACTCCTTAAAACAGAGACCAGTCCCAACACAGATGTACTTGAACAACATAAACCTCAGGTGTCAACGAACACCTACACAGTAAACCGAGTAACAGGACACTAAACAGGTTACTGGACAAAGAAACCAAGAATAACCTGTTGCCGCCTTACACAGCTGTTACCCCCATAGTGGAGGGGTAACGAAATCCAAGCATAGTGGAAAAAAGGAACACTTGAGAGTAACCTGAGGCAATAAAGCACTCTTACCTCCAGTGGCATGACTTACACCCTTCTCCAGCTCTGGGCCAAACAACTGCTTCTTTTTCAATAAAAGAGGTGCACTTCCAGGGTCTGCTTCAATTAAAGACTACTTTCTTTATTCAGCAATATTTAAAAGATAAAGTACCTGACATGCACGGTGATGACTGAAGTTCCAAAAAGGCTCTGTGGATAGGCACAAAAACAGAGGGTGCTTCTGACTGCGAGCAACGCGTTTTGCATGTATTATACTTACTCGTGATCAAACAACTGCTGAAACAGGCTGAGGCCTTCCCAGTAAATCTGGTGGTATCAAAGGCCTCTTCTGCAAGATACACATTAGCCACATCCACATGGATATCTACAAAAGCTGATTCCTCCCAAAGGGCCATGGTTCTACTCAACCAAGCAACAGCAAAGGTGGGGCATCAAGTGGCACCAGAAGCAGCAAAGTTCACCTTCAAGAGAGAATCCATGTGCTTAACCACCTGATCCTTTAGTGCAGCTACATTCACAAGTGGCAAAGCTGTATTCATGTAAAGCGGAAAGTTTGGAGACTCTACTGTTGGGGCGGTTGGGGGGGGCAGCCCACTGTGCTAAAGCATTGGCAGAAAAGGATACAAGAAAGAGATATGTCCAGGATGGGACAACCTCTTGTCAGGCGTGTTCCATTCTTCCAAGAGTACCTGCTATAACAATGGTAAAGAGAAAAAAAGGCAGCCTCCTTTTTGTACTTTTATAAAAATATAAGTGGAATTAAAACTGGAATAAGAGGCCTCAGTAACCTTCAGTGTCTCAAGGACAGCTCGAAGAAGATACTCAGTAGGAATACCAGGGTCTTCCTCAAAAGATTCCCTGAGAGTCCAAATAGTTCACATCAAAGCCCCCTTCCTCAGGTGAGGAGTCCACTACAATGGGAAAATAAATCTCTAGAAAATGGCCGCAACTCTAAACTTCTATGAAGAGGGGAAAGAATGGAACTCAGACAAGAAAAAAAAGCCTTAACCCATACAGGCTCCATTTCATTAGAAGAGGGTCCCGGGAGCTATGTGGGGGCTACAGAACAAAAAATACAAGTAGAATCCTTAGGTAGACCAATCTGGCATGAGGAGCAATGGGTTGTAGCCTTGATCTTGCCCATGTCTCCCTCCATTAGACACAGACATTGCCAGAAGACCTCTTAAAATATAGTATAGGGCAGTAAAAATAAGTTAAAAGTACTTATCTGAGGTATATTTATAAACGGTTCTTTTTCGTTGTTGCAAATGGATTCTAAAAATAGGCAGTGTTGGTATTTATAACGATTCTTAGGAACTTTTTTAAATGTGGTGGAAATGTCAGAAATAAGAACAGGTCTGACATGTCCTTAAACTTTTGGCAAAAATTCTGCTGCTAATCTTGCAAATAGCAAAATATCTTTATAAATTCACTGCTCCAATTTTACATAAATCCAAACACCACATTTTAAAAAAAAAGACATTTATATATGCAATGAAGTTAAAAAACAAGAGGAAATAAAATTGAATAAAATGAAAGAAGTTGAATGAATATGTGTTTAAATGAAGTAAAGTAAAATTAATTAAAAAAGAATTAAAGTACATTTAAAATGTATGAAAACCTGTTAAAAATCAATTAAAAATAAATATTTTACAATCACCATCTGGTAAATAAGAAGGATAGTGGAACAGACAGAAATGTATAGAGTGCTATTCTAGCCAAATCACTACAGATAATGCAAATGTGGCTGCCAGATAAACAGACAGGGGCATACTAAACGGACCTGTACACTCTGAATGCAGGAAATCGTGTCCTCTTCGGTCTACAGGCTCCTATGTACTATACAAAATTCTGCTTATTCCAGCTAAGCAGAACTGAGAAAGGGCTGATAATGCAAGACATGAGGCTCAGGTTTCTAAAGTCTGTGCTCTGGTTCGAACCAACAATGGAGGCTAGAGATAGGAGCCCACCTTATAAGGGAATATATTGCCCCATCCTACAGACAAAAACAAAAAGAAGGCTAGCTAAGAATATTTGCCCATGCGCATTCCATGAAGGCCACTTTCAAAAGTAAGCATGCCTGGTGGGGGTAAAATGACGCAGAGAAGGATTCCACATTTTAGAGTCTTTTAAGGCAAGCGTCTGGCCCTCTTGCAGGAGGATAATATACCCCATGTTTCTGTGTTTCACATAGGAGGTAAAAGAAATGCTTTTTTGACTACATTTCAACTCATTTGTTGTTCAGTTGCTGCAATGTACTTTTGCCTTGGATAGTCTGAAGTGTTTTATCTGCTTTTAAAGCCAAAACTGACTGCACCTATTTATACAGCCATATCCAGGCATTTAACTTTAGAATATGAACTGTGGCCAAAAGCACGAATGCAGCCAAAGTGATAATGCCCAGTCTTTATCAGTATTAATCCCTTGGATTCTAGACATATCCAAGAAATTCCGAAAACAATGGGTTGGAGATTCAAAGGGTTAAACAGGTACTGTTGGTTAACCCTTTGAGCACCAGAGGGGTACACAACACATTGCAAAACAATGCGTTGCTAAACCCTACCTACACACACCCTGGCACTCACTCAAAGGGTTAAAACCTGAAACCACCAGTCTACTAGCGTTTTATGGTGAAAATTCTCCTCTTAATGCTGCCTCCACTAAGGTTAGGGTAGTATGAGATTATAAGGTTGTAAGTGAGCAGTCTGTTTCTGTGCACCTTCTTTAACCCCATAAGGACTGGCCAATTGCGCATACAGCCGGCACTTAAGGACCACGGACCTTTTTTTTCTTTTTTCTTTTTGAGAATCGTATTCAGAACTCCCAAAATGGTGTGCAGCCGCACAGGGAGCCTTTAATTCTATGATGATTCTGGCATGTCATGGGTCCCAGGATGTGCCAGGACCATCAGGGTTCCTTAAGGGGTTAAGCTATGTAATAAACCAGGGCCGGATTTATATCCCAGGCTTCCCTAAACAAAGCTCTGTAGTAGCCCTTATGTCTGCCTATGGCCACACCCCCACTTCTCACATGACCCCACCCCCAGTCCTATCCACTGTTTCCTGACAATGAAAATACCCTTGGACTATAACAAGCAAGGACAAAAAAAAAAAACTTGATTGCTAGAGGGATCTCCTACACATTTCTCCTCAATGCGATGGAGATCACTATAAGAGGTTAGCCTTTAAAGGGGTATAAAACCTGTTCAGGGATATTGAGATTGTTCTAAATTCAAAATGTAGGTGTGGCCAGCAGAGCTCAAAATTTGGATTTCTAGGCGGTTTCCTACTCTTCCTTTGGGGAAATCTGTCCTAGATGAAACATGGCACAGAAGAAATTGGCATAACGTTTCTCCATTTGCCTGTGCATTCTCCAAAGCTTAACAATGCCAGAGTGTGTGCATCAGCATACACTAAAAATGGTTTCCAACTGGTTTAAGTTGTCACAACTTTTTGAGTAATTGCACATGTAGCTGAGAAATATAAATTTCTGTAAAACATATGTCCATCAATTACAATATTATTTAATTAAAGTATTTGCAAAGGTGTGATACATTAAGCTTGGTGAAACGCCTATTTGGGACTAATGGACTAGACAGATCATGCATTCCAGTAATGCTACAGAACAGAGAAAGAGTGATACATTTTAACACAAAATACTATAGCAATCCAGAGTGTAACTGCAGAGACAGACTAATTTGGAACTTTCTCTGTGGTCACAGTTGTTAGCAGAGTGTATTTAATTAAAATGCAATCTTACATAGTTCTCACCGTATACTCAGACATTTTTTAATTCCTTCACAGTATTATTCTCTACCACTTCTGCTAGGAGTCTGTTCCAGGATTTTTCGAATCTGTAACTTTAAAAATGAAGAATGGATACAAAACTCCCAATGTATTAGAGGCTATAAAACATATCCAAGCTGGACCCTGCTCTTTCATGTCTTCCTTCCTCAGAAACCAAAGCGTGTCCACTCTCACCAAACATTCCAAATAGCCCTGTCTCTGTACTCTTAAGAACTCCTATGTATCAAATAAAAGAAAAAAAATTGTGGTACCACCTACTATAAAAATATGTCAATAGAGTGACTATTCATACATGAAAATCTAAGCAGAGTCACACATGACTGTACTCCTAATTTTGAAATTGTTCCAGTAAGAAATGCAGTCGAACAAAATAACATTCATGAGCAATGTAGAAGCTTACAACAGACACTGATACAAAAACAAAAACTAAATTCTAAAACTCCCCTCAAACTAACCACACAAAGTACATGCACATATCTGTCCCCTTCTCTTCTCACCCAACAGCCTCCATCCATGAATTTAAAGAAAGCAGTTAAACTTGAACTCCTTTTTCCTACCAGAAGGAGACTTGGGGAGTTATGCACTAAGGCATGATAAAGAAGTTATATCACTTTTCCAATCCCTATGTTATTCTATGGAGCCAATGCACTAAGATTTCTCCAACTTTGGAGATCGTAGTGCATAGGCTCTATAGAATAACATCGGAACTGGAGAAGTGATATCACTGGTGTAGTTATCTCCACGTTATGACTTCTTTATCACTCCTTAGTGCATAACCCCCATTGTTTTTAGAGTAAAGATACAACGGGGGGGGGATCACTAAGGTGTGATAAATAGGTGATAAAGTGGAGCTAACTACTCCAGTGATATCACTTCTCCAATTCCTTTGTCATTTTATGGAGCCAATTCACTAATATTTCTAGAACTTTGGAGATCTTAGTGCATAGGCTCCACAGAATAACATAGGAACTGGACAAGTGATATCACTGGAGAAGTCATCACCACTAGATCACCTCTTTATCATGCTTTAGTGCATAACCCCGTAGGCCTCATTTTGAAGTATGACCCTATCCAAATCCCCACTCTGCCTGCCATCATGCACCACCTGTATGCCAAATGCTCTCATTCCTACTACTTTTGAACCATGACACTCCATAATATGTATTGAAATGCTGTTACTCTTATCTGCAGATATAATAGTTCATCTGTGTTCTGATATTTTTTTACCCAACATTGTCTTTTTCTTCCCCACTTACATAAGGTGATGAAAATATTGCAGAACATCAAAAACAACTGTTATTTAACGTGACCAAATCTCTAATCTCAAAAGACCTACTGCCATCTAAATTGCTAAACATTTTCATCCACATTTTGGCATTAATTACAATCTTGACACAAATTAATTTGCACCTAAAATGTGTAGCTCCTCTTGCTGTCATTTTAGGAAATCTGACTACAAAACTCTCTCTCTCTCTCTCTCTCTCTCTCTCTATATATATATATATATATATATATATATATATATATATATATATATATATATACTCATTTTGATCAAATATCATTATGTGCTTTTGCATTACATTTGCCCATTGTGTATTATAATTCATGATGAGCCTCATCTGTCCACTATTCATTTACTATTTTGGAGCATACAACAATTGTTTCCTTTCTTTAACTTTAGCTTTGGTCCATTTTTAGGATTTTTGCTGGCCTCAAATATCTCTATAATTTCCTGGTTTTGTGTATCAAATGTCTCTTTAACAGACTAGTCCGATGATGACTTGATGCTGTTAAGAAACTACTGGAGGCTTTAAGCTTCCTATATGTCTCTTTCCATAGTCCCCATTTCGATTCTAATAGTGAAATCCAAAAAAAAAAACACACTTTTTCCTGAGGCCATTCTAGGGATAGACAAAAATTAATTTTTTTGCAAGAATTTCCATAGAAAATCCACATTTGACACAAAAATTCCCATGTATATAAATACATGAGAACTTTTCCACCTATGCTTTCCATTGGCATGATAATTCCTGCCACAGTACTACAAAGGCCTGGAGGTTCCCAACATGCTGTGTGATAGCAGACTAGTAGTAGGCACAAACAGAAGAAATATATATATATATATATATATATATATATATATATAGAGAGAGAGAGAGAGAGAGAGAGAGAGAGAGAGAGAGAGAGAGAAATAAAGTTTTAGTACTGTTGGTTGCTCAACAATGAGTAAGAGAAATTGTGGAGAAATTCTCAAGCAGCAATAGTTGTATTAGAAGGGGCCCTCACTCAGATAGTACTGCCACCCCCACAACATCCACAGAGACTTGAGGTCATTTTTATAAACCAGAAATCTTAGATGTGGTTGTATGAAGTAGTAGCACAGTGCAGCTGCCTGTGCCAGAACCTGATGATGTGTCTGTGATGTGTGTGACACTAGGTGCCCTTATGTCACACTTGTAACCACCAAAGGAAGTTCCTAGTATCCCTGATGCAGGCGTGGTCAGAGGGTTATCGGTGGTGTTTATGATTCTGAGGGTGGTGAAGAAGGCAGTTTGAGAGCTTTCTTGGTTCAAACAAATGAGTGTGAGAGAGAAATGCAGATGGGAATGAGTATCAGCATCATCAGCAGTGACATTATAGTGTTTGCCTACTTACCTACTGTTGCTGAGTTGTTGAGATTGAACATCATATACCACAGCAGGATCATCAGACTGGTGTGTCAGTCCTGCTCATTGGTATTTGTAGTGGTTGTGGGATTAGCAGCAATGGTGATATGGAACAAATGGTGGTGGGTATGATTCCTATACCTAGTACTAGTACAAAGCCTTCCAGTTAAAGGAATAGTAATACTTTATTTTATCCTTATTTTATTTTGTAGGCATTAAAAAAAACATTAAGAACGATATGTCTTATCTCTCAAAACTTTATGGTTTGAGAGATATTCACAAGCAAAGTTTCCCCTTCTGCCCCTTTTAACTAGTGTAAGCCATCTCTTCTCAGATGTGGAATCCAGTCCATAGACCAGACAGATAACAGCAGGGGACAATCTTCTTCCTATGAAAACAATGAAAGCCCTGCCTCCCTTGACAAGTTTTTCAGGTTTTTCCCTTATCTTAATTGAAGATTGTCCCTCTCTGCAATCTACATGGGCACCTCCCTTCTGCTCTGGCTGAGCAGTGTTACATCAGTAAAAGGGCCCGAGGGGGATACTTTGTCATTGAATTATTCTTGAACTACAACTCTGACAGAATTGAAATAACACTCTCCAAAGTCCAAATACTATGATGATTAATTAGAGCTGCTTTTATTATGAAACATTACTATCCCTTTAAGCATTGTATGTAGCCTTATTCTGCTGATACAAATGCTCAAACATGTACTATGTGGAATTCCACCTGTTAGGGACCATATTCCCTGATGATGAGGCTGGTGGTTATACTGTATGGAATATAAAGCATTACAAACATTATAATGTGACTGGCTAAAATGTGCACAGGTATTAGGGTTTCGAGCTCTGAGAGGAATAAAGAAACAAATAGATTTAAGACTTTAGCTAAGCAGGGAACTGGCAACATCTTGGCAACTCTGCCATTCAACATACATACTTTTGCATTACTGTTGAACAGTTTTTGATTTATTTCTAAGAACTCAGTAATTAAGGACTGGCAGCACATAAAAGAACAGTGCACCTTCATTGTTTTTACAGCTTGCTAGTGGTGGTGGCGGAGGTGTTTGTGGTGGTAGCTGCGTGTGTGGGAAATCTATGACTTTTGACACCTCAGTTGACTAACTCCGAGTCATCCTCCTCCGTGGTTTCCATTTTCACAGCAGCAGTAGGAGACATGGGTGTTATTGTAACAGAAGAAAAGTTTGTCCCCCTCTCTGAAACAAATACAACACTACTAGTATGTAAGTGCCTTGCAAAAGTATTCACCCCCCTTGGCATTTTTCCTATTTTGTTGCAATACAACCTGGAATTAAAATTGATTTTTTGTAGGTTTGTATCATTATGGTATGCCTACCACTTTGAAGATGCAAAATATTTTTTTACTGTGAAGCAAACAAGAAATAAGGCAAAAAAACAGAAAACTTGAGCGTGCATAACTTTTCACCCCCCAAAGTCAGTACTTTGCACCTTTTTAAAGCAGAACTACCACCTTTAAACAACTTTAGCTTCAATAACTCCCCATCTGATGACTAGCTGCTTAGTAGCGATAGTCGCCAGAATTATTACCCTGTTTAATAGATTTATCAATTCTTCCGGGGCTGACAGGCAGGACGGATCACAGACATCTTGCCATAGTGACATCCGTGCACCTGCTTTGTCAGTCTCAGCCGGCTCTAGGAGGTGTTGCCAGGAGCCATTTGGCTCTGGAAGGGACTGACAGAGCAGGCACGTGGACGTAATTATGGCAGGGTGTCGGAGATCCGTCCTGCCTGTCAGCCCCGGAAGAATTGATAAATCTATTAAACAAGGTAATAATTCTGGTGACTAGCACTAGTAAGCTACTAAGAGATGATGTCTGTGTATTTTTATGCATGTTTACTTGTCCAGAGTCAGACTTTCCAATTGATCTTTCAAAGAGTTAAAAAAAAAGCATATTACTCCTTTGAAGTGGTGGAAGATTGAACCATTTCCCTTTAGCTAATTTATTGGCAATATCATCATTGTTCTCACTCTGTACTTCATCTTTATCAGAAGAAGGGGAGGGTGGTGAAGGGATATATTTTAAATCAACATCATTGTCAAAAATAAGGTCATCATCAGCATCACCCACTTCCTCCAGACTACTTTTATATTCTTCTAGGTTTTTTTAAATCTTAAAAAAGTTATTTTTCTTCCCCCCCTTAATTTGCAGCAGTGTTAGCGTATGGAGTGATATTTGTCCATCTGAAGATAATGTATGAAGATAATGTATGATGTATGTCTCTGTCTCTACTGTAACTGTCGGTCTCAGCTCAGGTCAAGGATACGCTGCCTGTCTCTGTCAGTTTTTTTAAAACTATTTTTTCTGTCTATACAAAATCAAACCAACACAGTGCAACCACAAGAAAACCCAACTCCCCTTCTTTGCCTATTTGCCGCTCTATGTAATTTCAGCAGCATCTTTCCTTTTCTCTTCTAACTTCACTGCAATGTTAGTTTGTATAGAACAGTTCAGAATGATAATAGTTGTTTACTATAGAATCAACAGCTTGCAATAAAGGATAAATTATACCACTCAATAGCTGCTACACACAGAATCAGCAGCTTGCAGTAAAGTATAAAGCATGCCACACAACAGTTGCTACAAGTGTGCAGCACCCCTAGACTTCAATATATGCTTGTCCTTCTTGTTCTTGCAGATGTAGGAGTGAATGTGTGTAAGTTGTACCTGTCTGTTTTTATTGAAAGTATAATGTATTTATATCAGTCTGCAAAGTAGGTGTTACTCCCTCCCTCACTCACTCAGTTCTAGTAGAGGCTCCACTAGCTCAGGTAATGATTTGGATCACCTGTCTGTCTGCATGTTACTGCCACTTATCAGTCAAAAATGTTTTTTTGCTTTTTTAACTCATTTATCTCTTCACATCTCCCACACCGAGCGAACAACTGGCTACCACCAATACACCTATCAATCAACCTACTCCATTCTAACGTAAACTTTATGTTGTAATCATTCATATTCAAAACTTTTACAAAATCCTCCAGTTTGTTAACAATCCCTCCAATAGTATCAGTATACAATTTAACTTGTATTTCACTTAATTGTTTCAACCTATTATTTTTCTTTTTTTTTTTTCAAATTATTCTTCAATTTCTCAAACGTGACATTCTCCAGCCAAAAATATAACTTGACAATACTTAAATCTAAATCAATTTGCATAATGTCTAATTTTCTTTTATCTTCCTCAACTATCAAGGAGAGTTAACATTCTTAAAGGGATAGTAATGTTTCATAATAAAAGCAGCTCCAATTAATCATCATAGTATTTGGACTTTGGAGATTGTTATTTCAATTCTGTCAGAGTTGTAAGTCAAGAGTAATTCAATGACAAAGTATCCCCCTCTCTCCCCTTTTACTGATGTAACACTGCTCAGCCAGAGCAGAAGGGAGGTGCCCAGGAGGTGCCCAGATTTTCAGTAAAAACTTCTTTTCTACTGCAAGTTTTATGGTTGACAGAACTGTCGCAAGACAGTGTCTGCAGCGGTTTTCTTGCCTATGTGCAAAAAAATAGGCTGTAGTAATGGTAGCGTTGGTTTGTATAACTAAATATATGATTCTGAACAGATCCAGGCCTCATAAAATAGACAGGAATCCAGCCAGGACTTCACACTATAATTCCTAAAATCAAATCACTCCAGTTGTGTTAGTAGTAATAAAATAAAATATTATTGTAGGAAAGTGGTTGTTCCTTCCTGCTAGTGCTTCCCTGTTTTTTCACTGATGTCTGCAAACCTATTTTAGGTTACTGTGACAGGATGTCTATGTCAGACAGGATGTGTGATTCTGTGTGATTCAGACCAATCATGACCATAGTTACCAACATTTTTAAAAAATCCATGGATACTTTAAAGCTAGGCAGTCAAATTGCAGCTTATTTTAGTGATCCATAGTACCAGAAGAAAACATTGTACAACCAACTAGGTGCTACATGTGTGCAGCAGAACAGACCAAAATCTATATGCAATTTTAAAACCATGATTAATAAGCAATATTAACATTTTGAGGCTAGCCAATTTAACAAAATGCACATTGAGCACAGCCAAGAGCATGGTCAACATAGGTTACAGGATTAAAATAGAAGTTTACAACCTGGAACAAAAGCTTGGCTAGGGAACCAAATCAGCCTCTGCAAAACTGGGATAAAAGGGGCATCTTAATGCATGGGCATACCTGGTGTTCGCTGGTGTTCTCCTGTTTTAGGGTCCCTCTTCTTAACTTCATAAAGATCCCAGATTTATACCAAGAAACCAGTTTAGCCTCATGATGAAAAGGGAGAATGCCCTTTCTGAATCTACTGCACATCAATATTGCTGCTTTTGCAACAAATATTATTGGATCTAAGAAAAGCAACCACAAAACATAAATAGAGTTTAAATTTATTTCTGTATATGGGGGCATCCATTCATAAGTTCACCAAGGCTGTCAAATATTATTAAAGCACCCCTGGACTAGAGAGAGGCTCCCAACCATGCTGAGGGCCTAGGTCAGCCCTGAAATCCAGGTGGTTTAGCAAGTCAGCCTTAATAGTGAGGAGCTAAACTGGGGGGAGTGTATGAATCCACCTGCATGGGCCATTTTCTGTGTTGGGACGATGGCTTCTTACTCCTTTGCCTGCACTTTAGGGCATGTACTAGAGTGTGTATGTGCCAGAAAGTATAATTGCATTAGTGCATTTTAGCACTCCTCCGTCAAGAATTAATGTGATCAAGCCCTGAATGCCTCCCCTATAGCATGAAAAGGAAATGAAGTAGTTACACCACTTTCCTCTGTGTGTTAATACATGACGTAGAGCAATGCAATGCCCTTTCATTTCCACACTGTCCTCCTCTGGATGCAAGTGACCTAAAGTAGATAAATGTCAGCATGAGCAGCTTAGTTACTGGCATTAGAAAAGAGTAGTATTAAGAAATATGTTCCAGTGTCTATTGTATCATAGCATCATATTAGTACATCCCCCTATTATGTGCTGATATATAATACTAGCAATATTGGCACAGATTTGCCCATGCGGTTAATAAAATAAATAACCCCTCCCCCCCAAAAAAAATAAAAAAACAAAAGTCTCATGCAGTTGTATGCTTGACTAAATAAACATCGAATGTGATATGTGTCTGGTAGTAAGGGTTAAAAAATTAAGTTAATTTACATAGGACTATTTTCCCCTGACATCAAGGTAAATCCAGAATGAAGACAATGTTCTTAATGAGTGGATTATTGAATTTATGTGTATGTTTGTGTACTGTGTGTGTGTGTTGTGTGCATGTGTGTGTTGTGTGTTTTTGTGTGGTTCTGTTGTGCATGTGTGTGTATTGTGTGTTTGTGTTGCGTGTATGTATTCCATGCATATGTATTGTGCATGTGTATTGCAGGTCTGTTGTTCGTGTGTGTTGTGTGTGTGTTTTGTGCATGTGTGTTGTACATGTGTGTGTTTTGTGTGTGTTGTGGTGTATTGTGTGTGTGTGTATGGTGTGTGTATTGGGTATGTGTGTTGTGTGTGTTTGCTGTGCGTATGTGTATTGTGTATGTTGTACGTGTGTATGTGTGTGTGTTGTGGGTGTGAGCACTGCATGTGAGTATGTATGGTGCAGGTGTATTGCATGTGTTTATTGTTTTGTGTTGTGTGAGTGCTGTGCACGTATGTGTTGTGTATGGTGCATGAGTGTGTTGTGTTGTGCATGTGTTTTTATGTGGTTTTTGTGCATGTGTGTATTGAGTGTGTGTGGGTTTTTTTTTGTGTGTGTGTGTGCGCGAGTGTGTGTGTATTGCGTGTGTGTATGTATTGTGGGCATCTGTGTTGTGTGTGAGTGTATATTGTTTGTGTGTGTTGTGCATCATGTGGTTTGTTTTTGTTTATTGTGAGCGTGTTTGTTGTGTGTGTGTGGTGTGAGTGTGTGTTGAGGGCATGAGTGTTGTGTGTGTGTGTATTGTCTGTGTTGTGCATGTGTATTGAATGTACGTATTGTGCGTGTGTATGTTTTGTGCATGTATTGTGTTTGTGTGTGTATTGTGCATGTGTTGTCTCTGTGTGTGTCTGTGTTTTGTTATGCATATGTATTGTGTTTGTATGTATTACGTGCGTATGCATTTTTTGTGTTTGTGTTGTATATATTGTTGTGTGTGTGTATTGTGTATGTGTGTATTGTTTGTGTGTTGTGTGTGTTTTGCATGAGTGTGTTATACGTGTGTATTGTGTGTGTTGTGGTGTATTATGTGTGTTGTGTATTGGGTGTCTATGTGTATTGCTTGTGTGTGTATTGCGTGTGTGTTTTTTTGTGCATGTGTGTATTACGTGTGTGTGTGTGTGTGGGCATGTGTGTTGTGCATGAGTATGTTTGTGTGTATTGTGCCTGTTGCATTGTGTATGTGAATGTTTATTGTGTGTGTGTTTGTGTTGTGTGTGTGTTGTGTTTATATTGTGTGTGTTTGTGTGTGTGTGTATTGTCTGTTTGTGTTTTGCATCTGTATTGCATGCATGTATTGTGTGTGGTGCATGTGCGTGTGTTGTGTGTGGTGCATGTGTGTGCGTGTGGTGTGTGCGTGTGGTGTGTGTGGTGCATGTGTGTTGTGCATGTTTGTGTGTGGTGTCTGTTTGTGTTGTCTGTGTGTATTATGCGTGTGTTTGTATTGTGTGTTTCTATTGTGATGTGTGTGTATGTGTTGCGTGTGTGTATTGAAGGCCCCTGCAATGCCTTACAGAGATTATCACAGAAGTAGCAGGGGGTGGAAAGGGCATGTTTGTTTTTTGGAAGAGGAGATAATGGGGGAGAGCCAACTCCTTGCAGAGTAAATCAGGCCCCCCTATATGTCCTGAACAGGCAGTGTACAGGAGATTTGAATATCTCCTCCTTACTGCCGCCCCTGGGTGTGTGTGTTCCAGGCAGGTTTCTTGTTTTATATATATATATATATATATATATATATATATATATATATATATAGTGATAGGGGCACTCACTGGATCTCCAACCTTTAAATCAAAATGAAAAATTAATTACCTTGGTGCACGTCCCATATAAAGTAATGTATTCTCCAAATGTACTCAGCCAAGGGATACCCCAGCGTCGCACGAGACAGCACTCAATTTGAAGTTGCTAAAAAAGTCTTTATTAAATCCACATGATACCAAAAGCTTTTGGTCCTCGCAGGACCTTCCTCAGGGCAAATGGCCATGCAATTGCACATAAACATCTATTTATACAGCTTAATTGATGCTTACCCCATCCTCCCCGTGGCATCAAGACGCCAAGCTGTAGCGGCAGCGTCCGATCCCACTGCGGGTGACGTCACGAGCATCACGTACCGTTGCCAAGCAACATTAACAACATCAACAACGCTTCACTATCGTGTTGCCTATGCCGGCTGAGTGCATAGGCAACATACCCTGCCGCATCTCAAAGAAAGGGGGAAGTCTAGCATCAAAAAATGATGCTTAATGTCATTAACTGTCAGCATCATATAGACAAAAAATATACTCTATAAAATATGAACTGGAGTAAATCCTAAGTTCAACCGTTGACACTGTAGAGGTGTATCATTACACATCCTATGACCATGAAAGATGGAAGTTGGAATAAATCCTCAGTTCAATCGCTGACATTGTAGAGGTGTATCACTTACACATCCTATGTCCATTCATAGTTTAATTGAAAATCCAGTGTAAACGTTGCAATCAATATGCCTGATGATTGAATAGTTACCCAGTGAAGGGAATATGTGGACGAAGGATGCTTTATGGTATATATAATGTGGACCATACCTTTAGGAGGATCCAGGGTAGGTGGTTCTAATATACCGAGGATAATGTATTACTATATAATATAACGCATGGAAAGAAGTGGATACTCATGGTCTATATACACTATGGATTGAATCCATTGATATATAATACGATATATGAAAAGAGGTGGACGCTTATGATCTATTTACAATATGGATCGAATCCAGAAATTGAATGGCATACTGAGTGACATTAGAATGATACAGAAGAAAGATCAGTGTGAGATGGTCATTAAATATGGAAATGTTGGTAAATAATTTATAACATCTCTTCATCATTATTTTTAATATACGGAGAATGGATATCCAATATAAAATGACACTTTATTACATGAGGTGGTGTATAAATACTTGATTGCAATGTTTACACTGGATTTTCAATTAAACTATGAATGGACATAGGATCTGTAAGTGATACACCTCTACAATGTCAGCGATTGAACTGAGGATTTATTCCAACTTCCATCTTTCATGGTCATAGGATGTGTAACGATCCACCTCTACAGTGTTAACGGTTGAACTTAGGATTTACTCCAATTCATATTTTATAGAGTATATTTTTTGTCTATATGATGCTGACAGTTAATGACATTAAGCATCATTTTTTGATGCTAGACTTCCCCCTTTCTTTGAGATGCAGCAGGGTATGTTGCCTATGCACTCAGCCAGCATAGGCAACACGATAGTGAAGTGTTGTTGATGTTGTTAACGTTGCTTGGCAACGGTACGTGATGCTCGTCACCCCCAGTAGGATCGGATGCCGCTGCTACAGCTTGGTGCCGAGATGCCACGGGGAGGACGGGGTAAGCATCAATTAAGCTGTATAAATAGAAGCTTATGTGCAATTGCATGGCCATTTGCCCTGAGGAAGGTCCTGAGAGGACTGAAAGCGTTTGGTATCATGTGGATGTAATAAAGACTTTTTTAGCAACTTCAAAATGGGTGCTGTCTCGTGCGACGCTGGGGTATCCCTTGGCTGAGTACATTTGGAGATTATATATATATATATATGTATATATATATATATATATATATATATATATTCGTAGTTCGGTATAAAGTATTTCAAGATGCAGTCATATAAGGAAAAGTGTGCTGGGGAAAAATCAGCCAGAATGTTGTAGATGAGAATTTGTTTGGAGCCCTAGCATAGGAAAACAGTATCTAGTGGTATAATCCTAAGTAATTATTTCTGAAGAATAAGGAGGCTGGAAAAACAGACAGGCTTCTAAAGAAGGGACAATGGCATTTCAGACTTGTGGTGAGTCAGCTGACCTAGGTTTAACCCTTTCAGTTCCAGAGGGCCCTCCAGCACTGACAGGGTTAATATCCCAGTATTCCAGAATCTGGGTTGGAGCCCCAAAGCATCATATCAACAGAATACCTTTCACTGATGAGGCTGTGCATAAAGACAAAGGTGAAAGGATGAAATAAATAGGGAATTCTAGTCGCCCGTATATGGACATTTTTCCTTTGTTGCACATAGGTATTTGCCAGGGTTGTGCAGATTTTGTTGGACTACAAATTCCATTATCCAATTATCCTATGCCAGCATTTGACAGACTGAGAATGATGGAAATTGTAGTCCAACAGAAACTGGAATAAGGTCACGGGTTTCCCAACCATGCTCTGTGCTCAGATAGCAGTAATAGATTATGGATGAGAAAATATGCAGAATAATTTCTAGGTGTTATCATTCCATCCTTATTTTATTTTGTGAGAACCACTCTCCAGAAATCCTGAGTGTACCCCTGTAACTACCATAACAAGAAGAATAAAATGCCCCAGTCACCAATTCCCAGCCTGACAGACTGAGATTGAGGGGAGATTTACAGACAACGGGGGACAAGAAACTTTATTTATACATTGGGATACAATCATTGTGGTCATCTCTGTCTTAGTATTGATATTCTTTCCTGCGTTTAATGTTTACTACATAAACTGCTTAACCCTTTGAGTGCATTGCACACCCCTCTGGTACTAGAAAGGTTAATTCATTTATCAAAATGTTGTATAGTATACAGGGCTGGATTTACATCCCAGGTGCTCCTAGGCAAGGCACTTTAGGTGTCCTTAACTCCGCCCATCACCACATCCTCACTATTCATATAATCACACCCCCAGTCTCATCTACTGTTTCCTGGCATGGAAAATACCCTTGCCTTTAACAAAAATGAGCAAAAAAAAGCTTTATCCTCTTGGCTGCTGAAGATATCTCCAACGCATGAAGATCTCTCTAGAATCTAAGTAGTTAAATAATAGACTGTAAAAAGGAATAAAACTTGTGCAGGGACAGTGAAATTACTCTAACCACACCCACAATTCAGAATGTGGGTGTGGCCAGCACAACTGAGGCACCCCTCAACATTTGGAGCTCTAGGTAGTTGCCTATTCTGCCTATTGGGAAATCCAGTCCTAATAGTAAAGGGATAGTAATGTTTCACAAAAACAGCAGCTAATCTTCATAGTATATGGGTCATGGAGAGCGTTATTTCAATATTATCAGTAATTGTCAGTAATAAAGTTTCCCCCTCCCCTTTTACTTAGTGTAAGCCGCCTCCCCTCAGATGTGGAATCTGGTTCTGGAACCAACCAGATCACAGCAAGGGACAATATTCTTACTGTGAGCATTAGGAAACCCTGCCCCCCTTGACCCGTTTTTGCTTACACTCACTGAAGATTGTCCCTCTCTGCAATCCATCCGGACAGTCTTGCTGCTCTGAGGTGAGCAGTGTTACATCAGTAAAAGGGGCGGGAGGGGGAAACTTTATTATTAAATTACTCTTGAACTACAACTCTGACAGTATTGAAATAACACTCTCCATGGTTCAAGTACTATGAAGATAAATTGGAGGCACCATCAGCTCTGAAAGTCACTCTGCGATGTACACTCAGAAGATAAGATATAAAAGTGAGCACCGCTTCCAATTTATTACACCAAAAAACAGTATATTTACATTAGAACGACTAACATTTTGCTATTGATAGTTAACCCCTTGAATGCTAGAAACAATACTGCTTTGCAAAGCACTGGAGATGTCGCTGACATCCAAGGGGTTAGAAGGCAGACATACATAGCAGGACCAGCTCACATGTACCTGTACCATGAATATCAGGTTATTACTGAATACGTCCAGGTATCAAACAATGAAAATAAGCTGATTATCCCCTTAACGATCTGCTGCGCGCGCATGGGGCCAGCACTTAAGGTCCACGGACCTTTTTTTTTTTTTTGCATATCTGTTTCATGGCTCCCTGAATGGCGTGCAGCTGGCAGGGAGCCCTGAATTACATAACAATTCTGGCACGTCGTGGTCCTTATGGCTCGCCAACCCACGATGTGCCAGGACCGTCAAGGGTCCTTAAGGGGTTAAACCGTTTGGGTGCTAGGGTGGCCTTCAGTGCATTGTTAACCCTTTGCAGTGCACAACCCTCTGTCACTCAAAGGGCTAAACATTCTTCTTACATGTAAATTAGTCACAAAATATAATAATCAAGCAGTATAAGGGCAATGAGCAGCATAATAGCCACTTATTGAACAGAGGATGGAGCAAACCAACTACACCACAAGGAAAATTTTATTTAAATAGGACTTTTAACTCACTGAATGCTAAGTAAGCTTCCGATGCGTTGGAGACCTCTATAGTATTAAAAGTGTTAAAGGCCCCATTTAAATCAATCCGCATATTACGAATGATTATTTGTCCCCTATGATGCACTTAGTTTGCTCCAGAATTGCTCCTTTTTAGCTCGTCCCCTATTTGTCAGGAGGTCTTTGGAGGAGACATGGGTCCCCAGAGTTACACGTGAACCCTTCTCACCTTAGTTCTACCATCTCTCTCCCATCGCCTGCTAAACATATGTTTTTCACCCTTTGAGTGCCAGAGGGGTAGCCAACACATTGCTTTTGCAATGTGTTGGATACCCCTCTGGCACTCAAAGGGTTAACAGCATCCATGGTGAAGTCCACTGCATATTGATGTTCAAGATTGAACCTAAAGTCAAGTTTATTTTTCAACTTTCAAATGGCAAGAAAACATGCTTGTCATTCCAGGAGAGTTGCTTTTTCCTAGATTTATCAATGGATTTGCACTAATTCATTGTAGCAAGCTGTGGCAAAAAGTGACTTAACTGGCAAAAAAGTTAACAACGATGACACATGTAAGTCAGAAAGGGGAAAATCGATGAATCTACATCTACGTCCTGCTTCAGCAGTTTGGTTATGTATAAAGGTGTTTGGTCTCTTTTCTGAAAACCAGCACACGTTCTCCTCTGTTCTTAATGTGAGAAGTTCCTAAAAGCCACTTCTATCGCTTGCACAAGAGAATGGAGTAAAGTTACGGTAATTTTGTATTTCAATAGTAATTGCAAGTATACAAGGTGCATAATAATGGAATGCCTGGAGATGCCATAGCCACTGCCGTCAGCTTTGCACAAAAATAAATTAGTACATAAAAATGTATTCCAGGAATTGTATTAGTACACCCCCCATTAACCTTTAACCCTTTAAACACCAGAGGGGTACACAGCATACAGTATTACAGAGCAATGTCTGAAACCACATCCTTTTTCACTTTCCCACTGGTAGCCAAAGAACTACACATGCACTGTCCACTTCCCCAGCCTTGAGCCACTAGTAGCAGCACACCCACACATACACTGTCTGCTTCCCCGGCCTTGAGCCACTAGTAGCAGCACACCCACACATACACTGTCTGCTTGCCCAGCCTTGAGCCACTAGTAGCGACACACCCATACATACACTGTCTGCTTCCCCAGCCTTGAGCCACTAGTAGCAACACATCCACACATACACTGTCTGCTTCTCCAGCCTTGGTCCACTGGTAGCAACATAGCCACACATATACTGGCTGCTTCCCCATCCTTGTTCCAGAGCCATGCTACTGGCAGCATCTACAGCATGTCAGCCATACCACAGTGGTACTGTTTTATGATGCTGGCACTAGGTACTAAATACAGTAAGAAAATAGTTGGTATAGAAAGATTCAAAGGGTTAAGCATTTAGCTCCGGCAGATTCCAAAGGTGATGTACCTAAACCTGGCAGAGCAGATTGTTTGTTTTTTCTGCAGAAGTGAGAATTACTGTCCCCAGGTGCTTCTCTGGATCTTTATGGCTGTTTGCCTTCCTGCAGGTGTAGATCTAGCCCCTGATTTGATAGATTGCCCAGGAAACCCCCCTCCATTTAACCAAATTATCTTACAATCGTCCTTATCAACAGCTGTTACTATTGACTTATATACAATATAGATGATGCAGACTTTAGGTTAGGTTCACACTGGCAATTTGTACCCTCAGAAAGGGATAATAGCAGGTGTGTGGCTCCTTCAGTACTCCGGGGGGGGGGGGTCGGGAGGGTTCAGTGGACCAAGGCTGGAGAAGCGGATGACAAAGGCTTGATAAGAGATAAACTCTCCAGTGTGATAAATTCCTGTGTTATTGTATGGGGCCTGTGTGACTTGAGAGATCTTAGTGTACAGTGCAGACAGCCTGTACCCTTTATAAAAATTAAAGGGATAGAAATGTTTCTATTAAAGTTCAGCTCTGACTCTTCTTTATGTTTTTTATAACGCGTAGCGCTATATTTATTTATTTACATATTTGTAGTTTAACCCCTTAAGGACCGGGAAAATCTGAGTTTGATTTGACTTAAGGACCGGAGCAATTTTGACTTTTTTGACTATGTCTTTGTTCAACCATATTTTCTCTTTAATTCCTTTTGTGCAGCCACATAAATTATATACTGTTTTTTTAAGCACAAGTAGGGCTTTCTTTTGATACCACAATTATATGAATACCTCATTGTTTAATTTGATTAAAATAGAAAAAAAGAGGAAAAAAATTGAAAAAAAACAACATTTTGCTTATATTTTCATGTCAGGATTTGCATACAATTAGTTTATGACAAAAAAATACCCCTAAATATATTCATTTGCTTCTCCTGAATATAAGAATACCCCATATGCCTAGTATTTCAATCACTTCCTCACATTTACAAGGTAAATATTACAAGATGGATGCCATTATTTCCAACTTGTAATTTCTCAACAATTGGCATGTGAGCATCATAGCTTAGCTGACGGTGCCAGAACCAAAAATGTCCCACAAAGGTATATGTTTCTGAAAACTACACAACATAAGGTAAATAATCAGGAGAATTTTGGAGTTTTTCATGCAGCTATTTTTCTAGAAAAAAATTTCAAAATTGTGGTAATATTTTGTTTTTTTGCAGTTTTCACACTTACATTTCAATACTACTGTTGATATCAAGCACATGATAGGTGAAGATTTTTAAAAATGCATTGTTTAGTGTTCAGCTCCTTCTTCTGAGTACGGCAATACCCCATATGCATAGGTTTCTCAAGGTTTGGGAGAGCTACGGGGCCCAAATTGGAACATGCGCGTTTCCAGTTTCACACTTTGAATTTTCACAGCTTGCATCACTGGTGCCATGTCTCATTTGGGGCTGTGTAACAGTGCTCCACTCTAAGATTTCCCCCCAAAAGTATATATTTTTGGAAAGTAGACACCCCAGGCTTTCATTTTATGTATGTTTTCAATTTTTTTACGCAGCCATTTTACCACCAATCGCTCGTAAATCTTGACGTAAGTTAAAAAAACAGCGTTTTTCACACTTGCACTTCAATGTTGATGTGAATTTCAAGCACATGATAGGTGAAGATTTTTAAAAATGCATTGTTTAGTGTTCAGCTCCTTCTTCTGAGTACGGCAATACCCCATATGCATAGGTTTCTCAAGGTTTGGAGAGCTACGGGGCCCAAACTGGAACATGCGCGTTTCCAGTTTCACACTTTGAATTTTCACAGCTTGCATCACTGGTGCCATGTCTCATTTGGGGCTGTGTAACAGTGCTCCACTCTAAGATTTCCCCCCAAAAGTATATATTTTTGGAAAGTAGACACCCCAGGCTTTCATTTTATGTATGTTTTCAATTTTTTTACGCAGCCATTTTACCACCAATCGCTCGTAAATCTTGACGTAAGTTAAAAAAACAGCGTTTTTCACACTTGCACTTCAATGTTGATGTGAATTTCAAGCACATGATAGGTGAAGATTTTTAAAAATGCATTGTTTAGTGTTCAGCTCCTTCTTCTGAGTACGGCAATACCCCATATGCATAGGTTTCTCAAGGTTTGGAGAGCTACGGGGCCCAAACTGGAACATGCGCGTTTCCAGTTTCACACTTTGAATTTTCACAGCTTGCATCACTGGTGCCATGTCTCATTTGGGGCTGTGTAACAGTGCTCCACTCTAAGATTTCCCCCCAAAAGTATATATTTTTGGAAAGTAGACACCCCAGGCTTTCATTTTATGTATGTTTTCAATTTTTTTACGCAGCCATTTTACCACCAATCGCTCGTTAATCTTGACGTAAGTTAAAAAAACAGCGTTTTTCACACTTGCACTTCAATGTTGATGTGAATTTCAAGCACATGATAGGTGAAGATTTTTAAAAATGCATTGTTTAGTGTTCAGCTCCTTCTTCTGAGTACGGCAATACCCCATATGCATAGGTTTCTCAAGGTTTGGAGAGCTACGGGGCCCAAACTGGAACATGCGCGTTTCCAGTTTCACACTTTGAATTTTCACAGCTTGCATCACTGGTGCCATGTCTCATTTGGGGCTGTGTAACAGTGCTCCACTCTAAGATTTCCCCCCAAAAGTATATATTTTTGGAAAGTAGACACCCCAGGCTTTCATTTTATGTATGTTTTCAATTTTTTTACGCAGCCATTTTACCACCAATCGCTCGTTAATCTTGACGTAAGTTAAAAAAACAGCGTTTTTCACACTTGCACTTCAATGTTGATGTGAATTTCAAGCACATGATAGGTGAAGATTTTTAAAAATGCATTGTTTAGTGTTCAGCTCCTTCTTCTGAGTACGGCAATACCCCATATGCATAGGTTTCTCAAGGTTTGGAGAGCTACGGGGCCCAAACTGGAACATGCGCGTTTCCAGTTTCACACTTTGAATTTTCACAGCTTGCATCACTGGTGCCATGTCTCATTTGGGGCTGTGTAACAGTGCTCCACTCTAAGATTTCCCCCCAAAAGTATATATTTTTGGAAAGTAGACACCCCAGGCTTTCATTTTATGTATGTTTTCAATTTTTTTACGCAGCCATTTTACCACCAATCGCTCGTTAATCTTGACGTAAGTTAAAAAAACAGCGTTTTTCACACTTGCACTTCAATGTTGATGTGAATTTCAAGCACATGATAGGTGAAGATTTTTAAAAATGCATTGTTTAGTGTTCAGCTCCTTCTTCTGAGTACAGCAATACCCCATATGCATAGGTTTCTCAAGGTTTGGGGGAGCTACGGGGCCCAATTTTGAACAAATATTGAATTTTCACATCTTGGTTAACTGATGCCATTACTCATTTTGGGCTATGTTCCAGTGCTGCACTTTAGAATTTCCCCCCAAAAGTGTATATTTTTGGAATGTAGACACCCCCAGCTTTCATTTTAGGTGTGTTTTCAAATGTTTTACACGGCCATTTTACCACCACTTTCTCATAAACTTGACGTAAGTAAAAAAACAGCGTTTTTGACACTTTGCCTTCAATGTTGATGTGAATTTCAAGCACAGAATAGGTGAAGATTTTATAAACTGAATTGAATAGTGTTCAGCTCCTTCTTCTGAGTACGGCAATACCCCATATGCATAGCTTTCTCATGGTTTGGGGGAGCTACGGGGGCCAAATTGGAACATGCGCGTTTCCAGGTTCACACTTTGAATCTTCACAGCTTGCGTTACTGGTGCCATGTCTCATTTGGGGCTGTGTAACAGTGCTCTTTTTTTAAGATTTCCCCCCAAAAGTGTATATTTTTGGAAAGTAGACACCCCAGGCTCTCGTTTTAGGTGTGTTTTCCAATTTTATACACTGCCATTTTACCACCAATCCTGTGAAAATTTGCCGTAAGTAAAAAAAAATTCAGCATTTTTCACACTTTGCCTTCCATTTTGATGTGAATTTCAAGCACAGAATAGGTGAAGATTTTATAAACTGAATTGAATAGTGTTCAGCTCCTTCTTCTGAGTACGGCAATACCCCATATGCATAGCTTTCTCATGGTTTGGGGGAGCTACGGGGGCCAAATTGGAACATGCGCGTTTCCAGGTTCACACTTTGAATCTTCACAGCTTGCGTTACTGGTGCCATGTCTCATTTGGGGCTGTGTAACAGTGCTCTTTTTTTAAGATTTCCCCCCAAAAGTGTATATTTTTGGAAAGTAGACACCCCAGGCTCTCGTTTTAGGTGTGTTTTCCAATTTTATACACAGCCATTTTACCACCAATCCCTCATAAACCATGACGTAAGTAAAAAAAAAAAAAACAGCGTTTTTCACACTTAGGGTTGGCGGCAGTATACTGGGCTGCATACAAATTGGTTTGGGAAACAATTTCACCTAAAACGTCTTCCCCCAAAAACAAATCAAAAAAATGATCATGGGTAAATCCTTCCACATCAATTTGAATCCCTGGGTTGCCTGTGAATTCTGAGATTCGTGGGCATAAATTGATACCCATTCATTAGGATCCGGAGTGGCAGGTGTTGGGGCATTTCTTTGGGCAGGTCTTTTGGCGGGTCTTTGGGCAGATCTTTTGGCAGGTGCTGGGGCAGTTGCCAGGGCAGCTCTTGGGGCAGCACTTGGGGCATTTCTTTGGTAGGTCTTTGGGCAGATCTTTTGGCAGGTGCTGGGGCAGTTGCCAGGGCAGCTCTTGGGGCAACACTTGGGGCATTTCTTTGGGTAAGTATTTTGGTAGGTCTTTGGGCAGTTCTTTTGGCAGGTGCTGGGGCAGTTGCCAGAGCAGCTTTTGGGGCAGTGCGTCTTTTCTTGACAGAAGGCCCAGCGTCATCACTAGAGCTGCTCTCACTTTCTGAAAACTGCGCTATGTCAAAATCTGACGCAGTGCCTGTTGCCTCAGAGTCAGAAGCCAAAAAGGCATATGGCTCTTCAACGCTGTACCTGCGCTGCATTTTGCCCACTAAAAAAGCTTTTTTTTTTCTTACGCTATCCCTAAACCTAAATCTAACCCTAAAACTTACCCTAACCTACGTATATCCTGAACCTACCTAACCCAAGTGAACTACCTATCTAAACTGCACTTATTATATATATATTTTTTTTTTTTTGGGGGGGGTTGGGGTTTTTTGGGTTTTTTTTTTTTTCTTACGCTATCCCTAAACCTAAATCTAACCCTAAAACTTACCCTAACCTACGTATATCCTGAACCTACCTAACCCAAGTGAACTACCTATCTAAACTGCGCTTATTATACATATATATATATATTTTTTTTTGGGGGGGGTTTTGGGGTTTTTTTGGGTTTTTTTTTTTCTTACGCTATCCCTAAACCTAAATCTAACCCTAAAACTTACCCTAACCTACGTCTATCCTGAACCTACCTAACCCAATTGAACTACCTATCTAAACTGCGCTTTTTATATTTTATTTT
Source organism: Rhinophrynus dorsalis (assembly GCA_037306005.1). NCBI lineage: Eukaryota > Metazoa > Chordata > Amphibia > Anura > Rhinophrynidae > Rhinophrynus > Rhinophrynus dorsalis. The sequence goes on along the minus strand of CM074719.1, from coordinate 461,452,908 downwards.
TTTTTTGGGGGGGGGGGGGGGTTTGGTTTTTTTTTTTTTTCTCCCCTAAACCTAAATCTATCCCTAAAACTTTCCCGTCTACACTAAACCTACCCAACTACCTACCAAAATACCTAAACTATATTTATTATAAAACAAAAAAAAAAAAAAAAAAATTTAAAAAAAATTTAAAAAAAATTTTAAAATTTTTTAAAAAATCTAAAAAAATTCAAGGGGGATGGGGGGTGTCCCACAGATCAGAAAACACTGATCTGCAGCAAATTGATCACTCCAAGAGTGATCAGATGGGGGGGCACTTATTGATCACTGCAGAACAGTGATCAAAGGGTTAAATGTCTTTATTTAAACTTTTTTTTGACTTTTTTTTTCTACAGGTACACTGGAACAGCATGTCTCTCTGTCTCTTTCCACCTCAGCAGTATGCAAGGTGGAGGGAGGCAGAGAGATCTGACAGGGACAGTATTTACAAATACTGTCCCTGTCATTCAGGTTTTGCAACATGTGATTCGCTTTTGAAGCGAATCGCATGTTGCAACAATGTTTCAGCCGCTTGTTACTAAGTGTCCCGATACCGGGACACTTAGTAACAAGCGGCTTGAACTCTTCCATCGCTCCGTGCGGCCGCGATGGAAGAGTTTAACCCTTGACGTACCAGGACCGTCAAGGGTCGTTCGGGCACATTTACCCTTGACGGTCCTGGTACGTCAAGGGTCGCTAAGGGGTTAAACGCTATTCAAGCCAAAAGGATCCCCCCTCCCGCCCATTTCCCTGCATCACTGATCCTCTCTGCATAGTCCGTATGGAGCACGGCGAGGGACAATCTTCAGTAGGCAAAAGGAAAATCTCATCCTCGTTTGTCAAGAGAGGCGGGGTTTTCCTTATACTTACTGTGTGAGGATTGTCCCTCGCTGCATCAGTCCGGTCCCACAACTGGATTCCACATCTAAGGAGAGGCTGCCAGAAGGGGCGGGAGGGGGATCTTTTCAGTTTGAATATCTTTTATACTACAAATACGCATACCTGGGAATTCTCCGGATTTGCCCCGGAGACTCCGGTTCTGACAGAGATTTACCGGGTCTCCGGGGCAGAGGCTGATTCCTCCGGATGTGAGGAGTTTCTATTGAAACTCTACCCACTTACACTCTTTCTCCCGCTGTTCCTCCGTCCCCAGCCTTCTGTGTGACATTTTTAACCCTTTGAGTGCCAGAGTAGCACGGAATGCATTGCTTTGCAATGCATTCCGTACCACTCTGAAACTCAAAGGGTTAAGCACCCCCCCCCCTCGTGTCAAGCCCCGTCCCTTTTTGACGCGATTAGCTTCATTTTTGTCACCCCCTGCTGAACAGAGGACTCCCCTCAGGTGGAAGTTCCCAGGTATGCAAATACGTAAGTAAAGAAATATAGCGCTACGTGTTATAAAAACATAAAAAAGATTCAGAGCTGCATTACTATCCCTTTAAGTGTAAAATAATGGGGAAAAACTATATTAATTAAAAAAATATTGTATGTTATGAAAAATGAAAAGTATACCTTAAATACCAAACTGTGATGGAAGAACTAGTGGAATCTTATTTAGGGTATTTTAAAATAACTGCACTGCGCACAAACAATAAGGGAGAGAATCCTGAAAATACCCTTTTTTGCTAAGCCTTTGGCCACTCCATATCAAAATCAATTACAGTGTTTCTTTGATTAAACCACACACACCCTCCCTTTCACCAGTTTGCTTTCCCAGTTACCCCTTCTACCCATTTTGCATCCAGGTTTTCTCCTACCACCCTCCTTTTCACTTTACCCGTCTTTCACTCTTCATCCCTCCCACCCTCTGTTTCACCACTTCCACCCACCACCTTCCTTTTGCTGCTTCCTTCACAAATCCCACCCTTTTGCTTGTTTGCCTCTTCAGCCCTCCGTTTGACACAACTGCTTCTCCACCCCCATGCTTCCCCATCCCTACTACCTTTGCCTCTTCAGTACACACTTTCTTTGCTATCTCACCCTCCTTTTCATTGCTTCCACCCCACCTTCCATTCACCACTTCCCTCTTCATACCTTTGTCTGTGCACCTCTTCAGCCCTGCACATTTACAGTTACCTCCTATTCCCTCTCCCACATCTCACCCTTCCCACCTATAGGATTGCAATAGACCCAAGACCACATGGGTCACAGAAGGTCTCTCCCTGATAGAACAAGTGACTACTGAGTGGGGATAAGGAGGGTTTTTGATAAACCTCTCTAATGCTGGGTCAGGATTATCAAGTTCAAATTTTTGCGTAAATACTTGCAAGAGTGACATGGTGTTGTCAGTACAACCACAAAAAAGACGCACACATACATCCAGTAGGTTAGGGTAGACCTGTTGGTTTTTAACCTATTGAGTACCAGAGAGGTATGCAATCCACTGCAGTCCACTGGATATCTCTATGGCACACACAGGGTAAAAAACAAACTGTGTGCGTGTGTGCATGTTGTTCTTGAGAGGTGCACATGCATTAACCTTGAAGTGAAAGATAGATATCCAAAGCATTGAATTATGTTGGATACATCTCTGACACTCAAAGGGTTACAAACCAACAGCTCACAATGACCACTGGGATTTGTGTGTGTGTGTGTGTGTGTGTATCTCTTTTTGTGGCCGCATGAGCAACACCACAGGCAACACAATGCCACTCTTGCTAGTGTGTACACAGGGTGTTATCTAACAGCAAACAATGTTTATTAGAATCAAAGTTTCACCTGCATTACAAGGCCTTTATCAAGAATCTTGATAAAGGCGTCGTAATGTTTCAGAAGCGTTGATTGTAATAAACATAGTTTGCTGTTCAGATAACACCCTGTGAGTGCTCTGTCTCCATGTGAATTGTATGTATCTATTTATTATTTGACCTGCACCCAGGAATTGACACCATGGGTTACAGTGAGTGCTGCCACCTCTGGCTTTTGATATATATAATAATTTCACACCTAGAGGTGTCGCTGTTGACATAGATTTCAAAGACCTTGATTGGGAGAGGTACACTCCCAATCAAGCCATCTACTCCCAGGGATTAAAGCAGTTGTTCACAACATTTTGCCATGCCGCTTTTATTGAATGTTTTCTTTTTTCTGACATGTGCAGGAAAGAAAACTATGTAATTTATTTGGGAAAGTGTTACACAATGAGGCAAAATGAAGAGGAGCAGTTAATTATGGGGCAAACCAACTGCACCACAGAGGACAAATACTTATAAGTACTAATTTAAAGGGGACTTAAAAGTGGGCTTTTATTCCTTCAATGTCAGCCTCTGAAAATTTACAAGATTAATAAAGTTGGCTTGAAAGGCCAACCTTGTGAGTTTTACAAGGTTGTGTTTAGAACAGTGATTCTCAACCAGGGTGCCATGGCATTTTGGTGTGCCACAAACATCAACTTCGGGTGCCCCATGTTTTCTATGTAGACTAACAAAAATGGACTTTTAAATAAAGATTTATAGAAATTGTTCTGCACAATATGTTTAGTTTTGTTATTATGATTGTAAGACCTAATAATAACTGTATATTTATGTATTATACCCTTCTTATGCCCTTGATAAAGTACATTAAATATGTTAGGTGTGCCCCGAGTGTTCTAGATTGTGTGTTAGGGGTGCCCCGAACAAAAAAGATTGAGAACCACTGGTTTAGAAGCTTTCACCTCCACTTCTTTCTCTGCAGGGAGAAGCTTCAAACTGGCCCTTTTTGTAGCAAAGGACTTTCCTTTCCTTTTAAAACTTAAAAGGATGGTAATGTATGAAAATAATCAGAGCTCTGATTCATTGTTATGGGTTTTTTTCTGGATGAAGAGCGGTATTTCAATAGTATCAGGCATGTAGTTCATGAGTAAATTAATTATAAAGAATCCCCCTCCCTCCTCTTTACTTACTTAACATTGCCTCTCCAAGCTGGTCCGAATGGAGAGCAGCAAGGGACAATCTTCAATGAGCATAAGGAAAAACCTCCTTCGTCAAGGGCAGCAGGGTTTTCCTTAGGCTCATTGTAGATTGACCCTCGCTGCGAGCTGATTGGTGCAATCACTGGATTCCACATCTGAGGGAGGCGGCTTAGAATGGGTAAAAGGGAAGGAGGGGGATCCTTTATATTTAAATTACTCCTGAACTATAAATTGGATACATACTGCTCTACATGCATAAAAAAACTATACAGATGAATCGGAGCTCCGTTTATTTTCATATATTGCTATCCCTAAAAATAGACGTGATTCCTCAGATGGCTATCAGAATGGCCATGTTTCCTTAAATTAAAGGGGAACTAGCACCCCACACAAAGTTTCCTGCAAAGAATTACCCAAATAATCAGGGCCGGATTTACATCTCAGGAGCCTGTAGGCACAGAAATCTGAAGCGCCCCCCCATTGGCCATCTCCACTGGATACCGCCACAATGCTCCTAATCTCCACATTGCCCCTATCATCTCCATATTGCCCTCACATTGCCTCCACCATCTCCAGCTTGCCCTCACACTGTCCCCCATCAGCTCCAAATTTCCCCCACCATCTCCATATTGTCCTCACATTGCCCCCCATCAGCTCCAACTTGCCCCCACATTCTCCAAATTGCCCCCGCCATCTCAAAATTTCCCCCTATCAGCTGCACATTGCCCCCACAATCTCCACGTTGCCCTCACATTGCCCCCCTTCAGCTCCAGCTTGCCCCCACCATCTCCATGTTGCCCTCACATTGCCTCCCCCCCCCCCCATTGTCCATTTCCTACCTCCCCGGCAGGAAATCTGTCATCTGTGCCTCCTTTGGCACAGTCCTGTAGCTGCTGTAGCTCCCGCGCGGTCTCCTGTTCAGGAATGCAGAGCGCTGGGAGATGATGTCATCTTTTTTTTTTTTTTTAAAGAATAAAAAAAAAGAAAAAAAAAGAATCCAAATGGCAGGCGCCCCTCGGTGGCTTGCGCCTGTAGGCAGGTGCCTACTTTGCCTTATCGTAAATCCGGCCCTGGAAATAATACAACTTTCCATTATGTAGTGTTTTTTTTTTTATTTTGCTCAAATGACTTGGGGCTCGATACTAGTCCCACCGGTATAAAGAATAGTGTTGATGGTAGTTTTGAAAGCACAGTTTGGTATTCTACTACATGTGCTGTGACAAACTACCTACGCGTAAAAATGTACAATGGGTGCAAAATGCGCACCCATTGGACACAATGAAAAAGTAGTTGAATTTGGCATTCTTTTACATGTGGTGGCTTGTAACACATGATATATTTATGTAAAAATAACACCTAGTAAACCTAGTAGTTGAGTCCCTAACGCGTGTAAAAAAACACCAATGCGTAGTAGAGCAGTGGTTTGTAACACACACACGAGTTCTTAGCTAGTGATCCCTACACTAGTGACACGTGGATGTATTGCTAATGGACCCTCAGCCCCATATCAATACATCCAAGTAGTTAAAAAGATGAGTGAAAAGAAAAGAATATTAGCCCTATGAGTGCCAGTGGGGTATGCAACACATTGCAGAGCGTTGCATACCCCAACTGGCACTCCAGAGTTAATCCCCCTAAAGCAAACACCATCCCATTACAATAAACACTTACCTGTAAGACTGATGTCCAACAGATACTTCAGCACCCTGATCATCCAGTCAGTCTTCTTCTGTAATCTTCTATCTTCCTTCTTATTATTTTCTTTCTTTTTCTGCTTATCTTCATTCTTCATCTTCTTATTGTCATCTTCAATGCGATTATAATAAAACATTTATATATGTACAAATCATAGATGCCCCAGAACAGCCCAATTAAAATTGCACGATGACCCCCAAAAACAGTCCATTTATAACTACACAATGGCCACCCTACAATAATACAGTTATATTTGCACAATGCTGCAGTAAGAAAAGAGAGCAAGAAACCCTCCCTCACTTAACTTTCAGGCTGTTACCAAAACCTGTTGCTGAAACCCGCTCAAAGCTGATTGGCTGGGAGATGCATAAGCCCACATCTCAGCCAATGGAAGCCTGGAAACCATTTTGAACAGCAACTTGCCATATAGAAGCCAGTCTCTGTTCAAATTTCCATCAGCATGGCTCTGGCAATGGCCCAAAAGGTAACTGAGGTGAGGGTTTCTTGGTCTGTTTTCCTGCTCGAGACGGCAGCAGCATTGTGCACTTATAACTGGGCTACTTTGGGGCCCCATTATGCAATTATAATTGGACTATTTTGGGGGGCATCTATAATTTGTACTTTATTATAGTTGCATTGTCTGGAAGAAAACAGATGATAAGAAGATGAAAATAAGAAGATGAAGAATGAAAAAAGCAGAGGAAGAAAGAAGATAAGAATAAGACGTCAGATAGAAGTTAACAGAAGAGGACTGGCAATGTATGACAGGTAAGTTTTACACCTATGGCATGTGGGTAATAGGGTAGTGTTAGGGCTATTATTGTTTCACTTTATTGATATTGTTAGGGGTAGTGGTGGGTTAGTGGTAGTGCAGGGTTAGCGATTGGGAGGTAGGACAGCCATGTTTATGCCATAGTTGGAATTTATAATAGTGACATTTTCTAGCAGCTGCTGGAATGAGAAAATCTTTTCTAGTGAAAATAAAAAAAAATAACAGAGCTAAGTCATATATATGCAAAAGCGTGACCTGAGTGCACACTATATAAAAAGAATGAGGGACCCTCCACAAATCCCCAATCTAGCAGCAAAGCAAACAGAAGACAAACCTGCTGTACTTCAAATAGATTGCTTAAATGTGAACTTGCATATATAACACCCACATACATGAGCTGATATGACTTTAAATATGACATTCAGCTAGTTTATGTAAAACTAACTTAACTAACTATAATATATAATCCCAAAGTTGATTTTTAAAGAGTGTAAATTGTCCTGTTCAGAGAGCATTTATTTATTCTCTGTTAAATTGAGGTAATTAATGGCCGCAATTCTTACATTTAGAAAGCCTGTTATCTTGGGGGAGATGCACTAAGGAGTGATAAATAGGTGATAAAGAGGAGATAACTTCTCTAGTTATATTTCTTCTCCAGTCCCTATGTTATTCTAAGATCTCCAGAGTTGGTGAAATCTTAGTGCTTATTGGCTCCATAGAATAACATAGGAGCTGGAGAAGTGATATCACTGGAGAAGTAATCTCCAGTTTATCACCTCTTTATCACACATTAGTGCATCTCACTACTTGTCTCATCCTATTTACAAATAATCCTGGACAATGAATGGGGGACCAGGAAAAAGCAGGCATGTCTGCTCCTTCAGAGCTTATGTGAGACTAGATTTTAGGCCTTAGTAAACAAACAGAGAATGTTTACAGACAGCAGCATGAATTACAGGTTGTCGGAACACTTATAGCAAAAAAATTAAAAAGGTTGATACAACTTTAGATATCACATACGTGCAGCTGGCGTATGTAAAAAATAATTATTAATATGCTGCATTTCTAAAATATAATCCTAAACTTGCTTTAAATGAATCTGTACATTGTCATAGAGGACAATTAGTCAGATGAGTGTGAGTAGCGTCTATCTGCTCTGTCTTGTACTGTATCCATTCCTATAGAGGCCTGCCTGACCCACTTCTGTTAACTGCATGGAGCCTGAATAATACAACTGTCCAATATGTACTCAGGATTTTTCATTTAATTTTCATTTACTCAAGTGACAATGCAAGCCTATATAAAACATTATGTCTCAACCAGGGTGCCATTCACTATGGGGTGTAAGAACATCCTCTTAAGGTGTCCCTTTTTTCTATAAAGTCTTTCACAAACATGAGACTGTTGTGTTCCAGTTGTATATTTATGTAAATGGCTATGCACAAAGCTTTTATTAGTGTTATTCTTTTTGTGAAACGTAAGAATAACTTTATTCATGTGTATCCTTCATAACACCCTTGACAAAAGACATATAACATGTTAGGGGGACCCCACAAATTCCAGATTGTATGTTAGGGGCATCTTTAGCTTATAATATAAAACAGTTTGTTAGCCATGTGATATTATGTGGTATTACAAGCTCTGTTTTCACAGTCCCTGATAGAAAGCTCTCTGGAAACAGATTCAGGGAGACCACTGGCATAAAACAGTAAAAAGAAAAAAAAAAAAAAAAAAAAAAGCATAGGTAATTTGACTTTACAGTCAAAAAGTAGGTTTACTGTCACTTTAAGGAAGGAACAATATTGTGAAAGTAGTCATTTTCACTCCCTCAAAGTGTAGGTCAGGGGTAGTTAACTGTATCAGCGCTTCTGTCAACGCCGTTGGCAGCGTTCCTGAAGTACGCAAGAAGAATAGAAGGAATGTATGCTTACTGAACCGTGCCCTAAGGGAAAAGTATTACCCCAGAGAGGACCAGCAGAAAGCAAGATAATAAAGCAGAAGAGGGAAGCGGCAAGTAGTAATGGAAGAATAGGAGCCCAGTAGCAGATAAGGCCAGAACCAAGGAAGAAACCAGAACAAACTGGAGCTTCCTAGGCTAACAGCTCGGAAGAACAGGTGGCCAGAGACAGAGACTTGGAGACAGCTTCAGCAGAGAGAGAGGCCCAAAACAGATGAGGAGAAAGACCAGGAGCTAGAAGGCCAACAGAGGAGATCCGGAGTGATGTGTGGCCGACAATGGAGCATGGACACGGAAACAGCCAGCGGACAGAGCGAGATGGAAAACCAGGAGGGTAGGTCCGAAGAGCAGCCAGAGGTCAGAGCAGGCAGGGATCCAGATGGGCTAGACAGAGGTTTAGCCAGAGGTCAGAGTAGACAGAGATCCAGATGGGCTAGTCAGAGGTTTAGCCAGAGGTCAGGGTAGGCAGAGATCCAGATGGGCTAGTCAGAGGTTTAGCCAGAGGTCAGGGTAGGCAGGGATCCAGATGGGCTAGTCAGAGGTTTAGCCAGAGATCAGGGCAGGCAGGGATCCAGATAGGCTAGTCAGAGGTTGGGGTAGAGTGAAAAACTAGCAGAACAGGAGATCCTACTAGTCAGGGAGCCTAAGTATAACTAAGCATCCACTGCTCCGTGATGCCTAGCTATATGGAGGAGGCCCCCTGACGTCACGAGTGACGCGCCTACGTCTGACGTCACCACGCCCCGCCTTGAGAAGCCGCAGTGACACCAAGCGCCGACAGAGCCCGGCGCGCCGCCGAACAGCTCCAGGACGCCGCGGACTCTGACAGAGCCCACCCCCGAGGAGCGGCCTCAGGACGCACGGCGAACGGGGTCGAGACGGATGAGCCCGGTGAAAGGACCGTAGAAGGGCAGGAGCGTGTATATTTCCTGCTGGTTCCCAGGACCAATCCTCCGGTCCGTACCCAGACCAGTGTACCAAGTATTCCAGCTTGCCTCTACGCAAGCGTGAATCCAGTATCTTCTGTACTTCGTATTCCTCATGGCCCTGGACAGACACAGGAGGGGGTCGAGTTGAGTCACGTCCTGGGAACATATTGGGTCTCCAAGGCTTTAATTGGGATACATGAAAAGTTGGATGTACTCGTAGAGTGGGAGGTAAGGTGAGCCGGACGGCCACCGGATTAATGATTCGGTTCACGACATATGGCCCAAGAAACCGGGGGCCCAACTTCCGGGTTGGGCAGGCAAGTCGTAGGTGGGAAGAGGACAGCCAGACCTTATCCCCTATGGAGTAGGCAGGGTTCTGTACACGGTGGGCATCGGCCTGTAGTTTATAGGACCGTTGAGCGGTGGCTAATATGTTGCACAACAGCTTTTGGCAGACCCGTAGGCGTTGCACACGAAGAGCAGAGTCCGGGACAGCATAGTCTATAGGAAGACCAGGGATTGCCCTGGGATGGTAGCCGTAGAGAGCATGGAATGGTGAAGTATGAATAGAACGGTGCATCTGGTGGTTGTATGCAAACTCCGCTAACGGGAGGAAAGAACTCCAATCATCCTGGAGGTGTGTGGTGTAACAACGGAGGTTCTAATGTTTGGTTCGTCCGTTCCGTTTGACCGTTGGATTCCGGGTGGTAACCCGAGGACAGGTTACAGGCAACAGACAAGTTGGAGCAGAAAGACCGCCAGAACCTAGAGACGAACTGGGGTCCTTGATCCGAGGTAATAGACAGGGGAACTCCATGGAGTCGGAACACCCCTTTTAGAAACAGTGTAGCAGTCTGAGCAGCAGTGGGCAATCCCTTGGTGGGCAAAAAGTGAGCCATTTTGGTAAAGCGATCAACCACCACTAGAATCGTGTTCTGACGGTCGGATAGAGGCAGGTCAGAGATAAAGTCCAGCGTGACATCCTGCCAAGGGCCGGCTGGGACAGGTAGAGGATGTAGTAGGCCCGATGGTTTGCTGTGCCTATCCTTCATTCGGGCACAGGTATCGCAGGTGGCAACATAGTCCCGTACATCTCCCCCGAGGTTGGGCCACCAGAAATAACAACATATCCCTTCTAAGGTCTTGGCATGGCCTCCGTGGCCTGCTGTGGGGTTGTTATAAATGTAAGCTGGTTGAAAACTTCCTCTGGGCAGGAGTGAGCACAGAGGTTAGCAAACAGCTAAAATTATATGACCATAGAAGATGCAGTGAACCTGCATAGAACAGAAGCACCAAAACCCCTGAATAGAGGGCTACTGGAGGGAGAGAGAGAACCCAAGGATAAAAGCCTCCAAGAAAACACAGCAGGAGGCAGGAAAAGAACTTTAACTCAAGTCTGAGGGGGCTAACAGGAGGCAGAGCAAGGAACAACAGGAGCTCAGGGAACTAACAGTTACCCGACGAAAGAGCGCCGAGAGAATAGAGCGGCGCGTATTTATGTAGACCCAGGCCGACGTCACCTTGCCGACGTCACGGGGGAAAACCCGGAAGTAGCCGCAATACCCGTCCGCGCATGCGCGAGGCGGCCGGTATGGACGTGGTTCGGAGCGGAGGTAGGGAACCGGAGCGGCAACATAACAGCTACCCCCCCCCCGACGGACGCCCTCCGGGCGGACACAGGTCTGGGCCGTTCCGGGTGAGAGTTGTGGAAGTCCCTAACACAGGAAGGAGCATGTACGTTGGAGCATGGCTCCCAGGAGCGATCTTCCGGACCATAGCCCTTCCAATGAATGAGGTATTCTAGACGCCCCCTACGAACTCTGGAGTCCAGGATGTGCTGCACCTCAAATTCAGGGGAACCGTGGACAAGAAGCGGAGGAGGACGAGCAGGCTGACGTCCCGGGAAAGGGCTGTCCTTCCAAGGTTTCAGTTGCGAGGCATGGAAAGTAGGGTGTATCTTGAAAGCAGTAGGTAAGGCAAGACGATAGGCAACAGGGTTGATCACCTCAGTGATGGAGAAAGGACCAAGGAAACGGGGACCTAATTTCTTGGATGGGCAAGATAGACGTATGTGGGCAGAGGACAGCCATACTTTGTCACCTATTTGGTAAGAAGGAGATGCCCGACGGTGTTTGTCGGCCTGCATCTTACAGGCAGTTTGGGCTAGGTGGAGGAGACCATCCAGTTCACGATGTAGTTGCTGGAGAGTTAGGATGTGTTGGTTGGCATCTGGAACAGGTGAAGCAGGAGGGATATCAGGTATGGCTGCCGGATGAAATCCGTATGAAGCATAAAAAGGCGATGTATGTATAGTTTGGTGGTGATGGTTATTGTAGGCGAATTCTGCCTGAGGTAGGAGCTGTGCCCAGTTGTCCTGCAAGTGGGTGGAGAAACACCTGAGGTATTGTTCGAGAGTCTGGTTGGTCCTCTCAGTTTGCCCGTTGGTCTGTGGATGATATCCGGATGATAGATTAAGTTTTATACCGAGATTGGAGCAGAGAGCCTTCCAAAACTTTGACGTGAATTGTGATCCTCTATCAGAGGTAATGGCGTAGGGAAGTCCGTGTAATCGAAAAACCCCTTTTAGGAATAAGTCAGCAGTGATTGTTGCAGTAGGCAGGCCTTCAGCAGGTAGGAAATGGGCCATCTTCGTGAAACGGTCCACCACCACCAGAATGGTATTAAAAGACTCGGATAACGGTAGGTCAACAATGAAATCAAGGGATATCTCCCTCCATGGGCCAGAAGGGACCGGTAAAGGTCGTAGTAGTCCTGAGGGTTTGGTACGACAGGACTTCGATCGGCAGCAAACATCACATGTTGACACGTAGCGGGTTACGTCAGAACTCATAGTCGGCCACCAAAAATACCTCTGTAGGCTTTTTAAGGTTTGCATCATACCCCCGTGTCCTGCTGTGGGAAGGTCATGGAAATGAAAAAGCACATCCTGACAAACGGACTGTGGAACAAATATAAGACCTTGCTTGTATAGGAGTCCATCACGGAACGTTAAAGAGTACTGTTGCACTAATCTTGCTGATGGCTGAGAGGCCAGACGTAGCTTGGTCAACAGGTCACTAGAGAGGGTTAAAAAGTGATGGGCTTGTAATATAGTATCGGGTGGATCAGAAGTGGAAGAGTGAGGGCAATACATCCTGGATAGGGCGTCAGCTTTCCCATTCTTTGAACCTGGCCGATAAGTAATATGGAGAGGGAATCTGGAGAAGAATAAGGCCCATCGAGCCTGTCTAGGACGTAGCCTCTTAGCGGATCGCAAATATTCCAGATTCCGGTGGTCCGTATAGACCGTAACAGGGGCAGAGGCACCCTCCAACAGATGTCGCCACTCTTCTAGAGCAAGTTTAATAGCCAACAGTTCTTTATCTCCGATGTCGTAATTAATCTCAGCTGGAGTAAGACGTCTGGAGAAGTAGGCAATAGGATGGCATAGTCCTTTGGGACCTACCCGTTGAGAGAGCACTGCACCAGCAGCAATGTTGGAGGAGTCAACTTCAAGGAAGAATGGTGCAGTGGGATCGGGTTGATGCAGGATGGGTGCTTGAGTAAAGGCTTTCTTTAGAGAATCAAAGGCCTCTTGGGCTTTAGTTGACCAAACAAAACGGGTATCTGCTTTGGTCAGTATGGTCAGGGGTGCCACAAGCCGGGAGAAATTCCGGATGAATTTCCTGTAAAAGTTGGCAAAACCGAGGAAACGTTGTATTCCTCTCTTGTCCTTGGGGATAGGCCACTCCAGAACCGCTGATACTTTGCGGGGATGCATCCGAACCTGCCCAGGGGAAACCAGAAACCCCAAAAACTCAATCTCGCTGGTCTCGAATACGCACTTCTCCAATTTGGCGAAGAGGCTGTGGTCACGAAGGCGCTGAAGGACGGTTGACACGTGGACACGATGGTTTTGTAGGTCAGAGGAATATATCAAGATGTCATCCAGGTAGATAATGAGGTAGTGGTCGAGTAGATCGTGGAATATGTCGTTGATGAAGTATTGAAAAGTAGCTGGAGCGTTGCAGAGCCCGAAAGGCATGACCAGATATTCATAATGTCCGTAACGAGTACGGAAGGCCGTCTTCCACTCATCCCCCTCCCTAACACGCACCAGATTGTAGGCGCCTCTCAAATCTATTTTGGTGAAGACACGAGCTGATGAGATACGTTCCAAGAGGTCCGAAATCAGCGGTAGCGGGTAGCGGTTCTTGACAGTAATCTTGTTTAATTCCCGGTAATCAATACACGGGCGAAGACCTCCGTCTTTCTTAGGAACAAAGAATATTCCCGCTCCGGCGGGTGAGGTAGAAGGGCGTATGAAACCCTGTTTCAAGCTCTCCGTGATGTACTCTTTTAAATGTCGTGCTTCAGGAACAGACAGGGGGTATATGCGGCCAAAAGGTATAGTGGCTCCAGGAAGAAGATCAATCGGGCAGTCGTAATGCCTATGGGGTGGTAAAGTAGTCGCCCTTTGCTCATCAAACACATCCGAATAGCTCAGATAAGGCTCAGGTAGGAAGGGGACACAAGGTATTGACAATACAGATGATCCCCTGACAGAGAGACAATGTTCCTTGCAGAAGTCAGATTGGAAAACGACAGTAGCTGAAGACCAAGATATGGTCGGGTCGTGCTTGCGAAGCCAAGGAAGTCCAAGGATGACAGGGTATAACAAGGAGGGCATTACATCAAGACTTGTCTCTTCCACATGGAGATCGGATGTGACGAGCTGGATGGGTATGGTCTCGATTGTGATCGGGCCGGACTGAAGAGGGGTCTGGTCAGCCATGAGGACCATGAGAGGATGTCTTTTCAGCTGAGTGGGTATTCCCAGTGTTCGGGCGAATTCCTGGCCAATGAAACAGCCGCTTGCTCCTGAATCAATCATGGCGGACACGTTGCTCCGTTGTCCGTTCCACTGTAACGAGATGAGGACAGACAAGTAAGAAGGAGCAATGGTGGGGAAGTTATGAAACAGAGGAGACAAGGTTTTATTACCTGGTGGGAGCGGAGGCCTCACAGGGCAGGACCTCAACTGGTGGCCGGCTCCACCACAGTACAGACACAGGTTTAAAAGCCTACGACGGTCCCTCTCAGTTCTGGAGAGAGGACCACGGACTGCTCCTAATTGCATTGGCTCGTCGGTCTGTGGGATAGTGGACGGAGTAGCGTGGTCTTGGGTTAGAGCAGGAGTGGTATTAGGGCATCTAACAGGAGTCGAGTAAGTGACTTGACGTTCCCGACGTCTCTCTCGCAGCCGACGGTCTATCTGGATGGACAGAAGGATGAGCTCCTCTAAGCCTGAGGGTAAATCCACTCTGGCTAACTCGTCTTTAAGGGCATCTGATAGCCCATAACGGAACTGATCGAATAATGCTGCTTCATTCCAGCGAGAGTCACCGGACAACCGACGAAAATCAGTCACGTAATCCTCCACTTGTCGCCTACCCTGGGTGAGAGAACGCAAGGTACTCTAGGCTGTAGCAGCTCGGAAGGGATCATCGTACAAAGCCTCCATGGCGTGCTGAAAAGAGGCCCAAGAATCCAGTAAAGGGCTGTTACTGTGTAATAAATGGTGTGCCCATGCTTGCGGCTCTCCAGACAGTAAGGTAATGACTGTACGTACCTTAACAAACTCAGAGGCGTACGTATAAGGGTTGAGAGAGAAGAGTAACTCACAGGCGGTCACAAAAGACCTGTACCTGGAGCGGTCTCCGTCGAAACGGTCCGGTAATGGGATTCGTGGTTCAACAGGATGATGGACCTCACCTGAAGAGGCCATGGGTCCACTAGGCGCAGGTGCGGCAGGAGGGGGAGAGGGACCAGGTTGAAGGTCCTGCAACTGTTGCTGGAGTAATGACTGGTTGGCTTGCAAATCTTGTACAGAGTGGGTAAGGGCCGACAGACGAGTACCCAACGAGTTGAGGGCGTCAATTAAACTGGCAGGCTCCATCTTCCGTTTTTGGGCTCTTTCGTACTGTTATAAATGTAAGCTGGTTGAAAACTTCCTCTGGGCAGGAGTGAGCACAGAGGTTAGCAAACAGCTAAAATTATATGACCATAGAAGATGCAGTGAACCTGCATAGAACAGAAGCACCAAAACCCCTGAATAGAGGGCTACTGGAGGGAGAGAGAGAACCCAAGGATAAAAGCCTCCAAGAAAACACAGCAGGAGGCAGGAAAAGAACTTTAACTCAAGTCTGAGGGGGCTAACAGGAGGCAGAGCAAGGAACAACAGGAGCTCAGGGAACTAACAGTTACCCGACGAAAGAGCGCCGAGAGAATAGAGCGGCGCGTATTTATGTAGACCCAGGCCGACGTCACCTTGCCGACGTCACGGGGGAAAACCCGGAAGTAGCCGCAATACCCGTCCGCGCATGCGCGAGGCGGCCGGTATGGACGTGGTTCGGAGCGGAGGTAGGGAACCGGAGCGGCAACATAACAGGGGTGGTCATGAAACAGCTGCATCACCTCAGGGCGGAAGGCTTCAGGAACAAACACACGGTGTTGGTGGAACAGCAAGCCCTCTGAGTGGATCAGGCCCTCTGATCCCACCGGACAGGGACGTTCACTGATGCTTTGGCGGATGCGATCCAAAAGAGCGTCTGTGTGTAATAAGAAATGGTCCGGTTGTAGGATGGTGTCGGGAGGTGTCCCATGCAGACAAGACGTGTCGGGAAACATCTGGGATAGGGAATCGGCCTTGCCATTTCTCGAACCTGCCCGGTAGGTGATATGTAATGAAAACCGGGAAAAGAACAGAGCCCACCTGGCTTGTCGGGGGCAAAGGCGTCGGGCGGACCTCAAGTATTCTAGGTTCCGGTGATCTGTGAATACTGTAATGGGATGCAAAGCCCCCTCCAGGAGGTGTCTCCATTCTTCCAGAGCGCATTTAATGGCCAGCAGTTCCTTATTGCTGACGTCATAATTGCGTTCCGCCTGTGTAAGTCTCCGGGAATTAAAGGCAACGGGATGAAGAAGATCCTTTGCTCCTGAGCGCTGGGATAGGACTGCCCCTATTGCACTATCAGATGCATCCACCTCCTCTGTGAAGGGTCTCTGTGCATCGGGCTGGCAGAGGATGTGTAAACCTATTCTTTAGCTGGTCAAAAGCCCTCTGGGCCGCTTCGGTCCACAGGAAACGTGTATGGAGCTTAGTGAGGGCTGTGATAGGAGCGATGACTCGTGAGAACCCTCGGATGAACCTCCTATAGAAGTTGGCAAAGCCCACGAATCTCTGCACTGCCTACTTCGTCTCGGGGGTTGGCCACTGGAGGATGGTCGTCACTTTCTGAGGATCCATCGTAATACGACCAGCGGACACTATGAACCCAAGAAAGGACACTTCACGGACATCAAAAAAACATTTCTCCAGTTTGGCGAAAAGGCGGTGTTCCCGTAGACGTGTAAGCACAGTCTTGACGTGTTCCCGATGTTCGGCAAGTGAAGAGGAGTAAACCAGGATGTCATCCAGGTAGATGATGACAAAGACATCCAGAAGGTCCTTGAATATGTCGTTAATGAAATGTTGGAACGTGGCAGGAGCATTGCAGAGGCCAAATGGCATGACCCTATACTCGAAGTGTCCGTAGCGTGTACGGAACGCTGTTTTCCACTCATCGCCAGGGCGGATCTGGACCAGGTTGTAAGCTCCTCTTAAGTCTATTTTGGTGAACACATGGGCAGCAGAAAAACGTTCCAACAGTTCAGGGATCAATGGAAGTGGATACCGGTTCTTGACAGTGATTTTGTTGAGGTCACGGTAGTCCACGCAAGGCCGGAGTCCACCATCCTTTTTCTCAACAAAGAATATGCCTGCCCCTGCAGGGGAAGTGGAAGGCCGAATGAACCCTAAACGTAGACTTTCGTCGATGTATTCTTTGAGGTGTTTGAGCTCAGGACCGGAGAGAGGGTAGATCCGACCATACGGTATAGAGGCCCCGGGAAGAAGGTCTATAGGGCAATCATAGGGTCTGTGTGGAGGCAATACCTGTGCTTCCTTGTGATCAAAAACATCCTGGTATTCTAGGTATGATGTGGGTACGGAGATGGGCGTCCCGGAAGCCGGTTGGAGAGTCAAAAGATGCGGTGAGGTGAGACAGTGCCTCTTGCAGAAAGAGGAGGTGAAGGCCACAGTGCCGGTGGACCAATGAACCTGAGGATCATGCAGTTGGAGCCAGGGGAGCCCCAAGATCAAAGGGTGCGCAGGTGTAGAAATCACGTCAAAGACCAACAACTCGCTATGGCCTGTGCCTATCTGAATCTGGAGGGGTATGGTCTCCTGGGAGACCGGGCCAGAATGGAGACAACGGCCATCAGCTAACTGCAGATGTCTAGGAGTGTGCTTCGGTTGAGTAGGGATGCCTAGGTATTCCGCGGTCCGTTGATCCAGAAAACAACCGCAGGCTCCAGAATCAAGAATAGCGGTGAGGTCACTTCGATGGGAGTCCCACTGTAAAGAAACCGAAAAAGATAAATGAGAGACTGCAGAGAAGACATTAAGAGACGGATTGGGGAGAAAGAAAGAGTTACCTCTGGAGGAACAGGGTTTTTTAGGACAGGTACGCAGCATGTGTCCTCCTTTCCCACAATACAGGCAGAGGTTGAGACGACGGCGGTGCATGCGTTCGGCGTCAGTAAGCGGACCCCAGAGCAATCCGACCTGCATAGGTTCTTCAGAAGGGACCGATGGAAGAACCACAGGAGCGTCGAGAGAAGTAGAGGAGACAGCACGGTACTGCGATGTCGAGGGGATCTGTCTTTCCCGACGATGTTCACGGAAACGACGATCTAACTGAATGACAAGAAGGATCAAATCCTCCAGGGAGGAGGGGGTCCCTATGCGAGCTAGTTCGTCTTTGAGCGTTTCAGACAGCCCAAGACTGGGTCTCAATGGATAAGCGCCGGAATTCCGCAACGTAATCCTCTACCGGACGTCTACCTTGAGAAAGGGCTCTGATGGCGCTTTGGGCAGAGGAGGAGCGTAGGGGGTCCTCATACAAAGAGTCCAGGGATCTGCGGAAGGAAACCCATGAACGAAGGACGGGGCTTTCATCCCTGAGCAGGTGTAAAGCCCAGGCTTGTGGCTCCCCGGTGAGAAGTGTGATGACGGTCCGTACTTTGACGAAATCCGTGGCATAGGACCTGGGGTTGATGGAGAATAGTAGCTCGCAGGAAGTGATGAAATCCCTATAGACCCTTCGGTCACCTGAAAACTTCTCCGGCAGGGGTACACGAGGCTCGCGACCCCCGGCGAGGAGGTCCGAAGCCACAGCAGCTTGACCCACCCCGGAGGGCGAGGGGGAAAGACCGTGTACAGCAGCTGGCTGCAGTTCCTGCAGACGGCGTTGCAATGTGGCCTGGTTGGCCTGGAGGTCCTGCACAGAGCTGGTAAGGGTGGCTAGCTGGTTGCTCAGAGTAGAGAGGGCATCGACCAGATCTGCGGGTTCCATCTTGGTTTTGGGCTTAGTTATTCTATCAGCGCTTCTGTCAACGCCGTTGGCAGCGTTCCTGAAGTACGTAAGTAAAATAGAAGGAATGTATGCTTACTGAACCGTGCCCTAAGGGAAAAGTATTACCCCAGAGAGGACCAGCAGAAAGCAAGATAATAAAGCAGAAGAGGGAAGCGGCAAGTAGTAACGGAAGAATAGGAACCCAGTAGCAGATAAGGCCAGAACCAAGGAAGAAACCAGAACAAACTGGAGCTTCCTAGGCTAACAGCTCGGAAGAACAGGTGGCCAGAGACAGAGACTTGGAGACAGCTTCAGCAGAGAGAGAGGCCCAAAACAGATGAGGAGAAAGACCAGGAGCTGGAAGGCCAACATAGGAGATCCGGAGTGATGTGTGGCCGACAATGGAGCGTGGACACGGAAACAGCCAGCGGACAGAGCGAGATGGAAAACCAGGAGGGTAGGTCCGAAGAGCAGCCAGAGGTCAGAGCAGGCAGGGATCCAGATGGGCTAGACAGAGGTTTAGCCAGAGGTCAGAGTAGACAGAGATCCAGATGGGCTAGTCAGAGGTTTAGCCAGAGGTCAGGGTAGGCAGAGATCCAGATGGGCTAGTCAGAGGTTTAGCCAGAGGTCAGGGTAGGCAGAGATCCAGATGGGCTAGTCAGAGGTTTAGCCAGAGGTCAGGGTAGGCAGAGATCCAGATGGGCTAGTCAGAGGTTTAGCCAGAGATCAGGGCAGGCAGGGATCCAGATAGGCTAGTCAGAGGTTGGGGTAGAGTACAAGACTAGCAGAACAGGAGATCCTACTAGTCAGGGAGCCTAAGTATAACTAAGCATCCACTGCTCCGTGATGCCTAGCTATATGGAGGAGGCCCCCTGACGTCACGAGTGACACGCCTACGTCTGACGTCACCACGCCCCTCCCTGAGAAGCCGCAGTGACACCGAGCGCTGACAGAGCCTGGCGCGCCGCCGAACAGCTCCAGGACGCCGCGGACGCGCCGGACGCCGACAAACTGCTGGACCTCCAGCTGTTGGAGACTACAACTCCCTTCATCCCCAAACAACCAGCATCTGGTTGGGGATAATGGAAGTTGTAGTCCCCAACAGCTAGAGGTCCCAAATTGAGTAATTCTGGTATAGGTGGTCTGTGATGCCCACCTGCACATAGTAAGTATATTCTCATAATACCCATAGTTCTGTGGTATGTCTGAAGTAGTGCAGGTGACAAAGGGTTGGTTTGTGTGTAACAGCAAACAAATTAACTTTGTGAACAATGAAAATTTGTTTTTCTGTTTTATTTTATAAATACTTCTTATCCATAAACTGGGGGGGTTGCATACTCACTAACTTGCTGTGTCGGGCTTTCAAGCTTGATACACAGGGGCTATGACTTGCTGTGTCGGGCTTTCAAGCTTGATACACAGGGGCTATGAGGACCTGCACTGCTCAAGACAAAAAATGTCAGGTTGTGGTTGTGATTGAGAACCACTGGCCTAGACCTTGTCGATGCTTCTTCTGCTTTTCCTTTATTGAAATAACATGACTGGTTCTTCTTTTTTTTTTGGTACTTTTTTTTGCAGACCTAATTTATACTGTGCCTGAGTCTGTCTGTTGCTGTCATGTTCTGCCCCTATTTTCTGCCCTTTTTCTCATTCTTTGCCTGGTTTTCATCTTGGTTCTTACTGTTTGCCAGATCCTTGTTTCCTGTTCACCAGTATCTCTTGTTCAGAAACATTTTACTGGTACTGCAGGTAATATCTGTGTCATTATCTGTCGCACTTCCTAGACCCCAGAAGTTAATAGCTATTCCCTAGGCAAGCATTCTGGATGCGGGACGGCTCTTCCAGTCGATACCAAACTGACCTTGAGGTCAGCACCTAGGGGTTAGCCAAGGCCAGGGAGCTCTGTACCCCACTGTTCGATCTCCAGAACCTCGGCTACTGGGGATTGTTGTTGTTGTCTGGGTTTCTGTGTTTTGTCCCAGAGAGTCCTAGCAGTCTGCTTTTTATTTGTCGAGTTGCTCCCGTCCTCCACAGAGTACAGTTTGTGGCGGCTTAGATTGGGCAGACTGGTTGACAGTACTGGATTCGTGCCACCCAACATTTCAAATGGACACTTTTGTTTTAGGTGGTTTTTCTGGGGGCATACCTTTTAATTAAAAATTTGAAAAAAAAAAACATTTTAGCCCTTTACCCTCCTGGATTTGTTTTAGATTAAATGAATATAAACCAAAATTGGATATATAGCAAAGTATATATTTTTTTGTTTCCAAATATTAAACCTTTGATGGAATAACCGGTTCTATGATGTTACTCAAACTATTCTTTAAAAAGATTTGATTGAGTTAATTGGATTGATTAGTTGATTAGTATTTCAAACCAACAAACATTCGGAGAGCTGAGTGTTTAGAAAGGGTACTGATTGGCATAGGGAATCAAGGGAATGTCTATCTAAATGAATTGGGTAACACGTTGAAATAAGGAGGAGGTGATCAGAGAATCTTGTTTAATAGTTATGAGAATTCCCCCTGAGGAAGTGGCTTCTTTTCAGCTGGGACACGTGTTGGAGTGTATTTACTAAGAGTGATAATGTAGTTTTTAACTTAAAGGGGAACATTCACATCCTGAAAACTTTTGAACACTTGTTTAATCACCAAAGAAACATTAGGAATGTGCTCTCTCTCTCTTTTTTTTTTTTAAACTTAACTTTTTAAGATATTAAACTTTAAAGTTATCCACTTCCGCATACTGTAGCTGCGGCACGCTCTCAGGACTTCCCAGCAGTCTGTCATTCTCCTTCCACCTCCCTCCCAGGTTGCAACCTCAGTATAATGCTAATCGCCGCTTCCTGTAACACTACGAGCCGTTCACACCACACCGAAGTGAAGCATGAACACGCTCCCGGGGGCAGCTGGGAGGAGAATGACAGACTGCTGGGAAGTCCTGAGAGCCATGCCGCAACTACATCGTGCCGCACTATGCGGAAGTGGATAACTTTTAAGTTTAATATCTCAAAAAGTAAGTAAAAAAAAAAAAAAAAAAAAAAAAAAGGAGAGCACATTCCTAATGTTACTTTGGTGATTAAACAAGTGCTCAAAAGTCTTCAGGATGTGAATGTTCTCCTTTAAGTATATATTGGCCGATATTGATTTTTATTTTGTCATTTTTTTAATTTGAAATAAAATATTTTTCAATCAAGGCCTATTTTCCATTACAATCCAACACTAATGCATGCAGAATACAAATGCAAGTTAAACTACACATTAATGTCTGGAGCTGGTACATGCTTGACAAAAATACCTGTGTGCTTTAACTAGTGCAAATGAGAAAGGTGCACCGGAGAATTCAAATGTGAGTGCTACCAAGATATCCAGTATGATATTCAGTGATTTGTGTATACACTACAGTTAAGAGCACCTGATATTTTGCATTCATGTTGAGGGATCTCACCAGGATATACAGGGAGCTGCTAACATTTATACCACTGTGGTGAAAGAGGACTAAGAAAAGGAGTAAGAGGGGTCAGAGGTATCCGCAACATCCGTATATTGTCACTTAATACATCGGAATGACCATCACTTGTGAATAGCCATTTGGCATTGTGGATCATATAAAGATTGTGGTCTCAGGATTCAACACAAGGGTGTCCATTGTTTTGTGTTTCTATAAGACTACACAGGCACATGTGGAGAAGCAGAACAGGGCAGGGTACCGATTGCTCCATGGACAAATTGGGTAAGAGTATCATTGCTTATTTTGCAGAGCACAATGTATGCTAATCCTTTCAGTGGCAGCAGAATGTCCGATGTGTTGCAATGTGTTGGACATCCATCTGACATTCAAAGAGTCATTTTCAGGAAACCTCACATATTGCCTCCTAAAATCCCAGCTGGTCTCAGGTCAGTGAGGAAAGAGCTTCATGAGGTCCGCCAGCCCCACGTTTCACATGCCTGCTGTACAGCAATAAAACTCACATTAATGTTTTTTACCCCCTGTGATATGCCAGGACACTAGTGTCCATGCGTTAAGGACCGGTAATCGTCCTGGCATGTCATGACTTTTTTTATCAAAGCTCTCCTGCGGGCTCTCTGTGACCACTACAGGAGTCTAAAACTGACTACTCCAAGAACGGAGCACTCGGTTTCAGCCTCTCTTTCGGGGAGCCAATACACACGATCGCTTACATATGCAGGCTCCCCGAATGTATTCTCGTCCTTTAGGGTAAAAGTACCCCAGGTCTGCTGGTCCTTAAGGAGTTAAGTCAGTATATGTGTATAATAATTTTGTTTGTATAAATAAAATACTTTGGTCTTGTTCTAAATAATTTATTCAGTTACATAAAGGGCTATCAACAGGCCATGAAATAAGCTAAAAATTCTCAGTCACATCCCCAGCAACACCGCCTAATGCAATAGGGTCCCCCTTTAAAATATTAATGACAAAATTTCCCATTTACTTAAATGGGGTTTTTAACTGTTTGAATGTTAGAGAATTCTCCAACGGAATGGAGATTACTGAAAATTTTTATTCTTCCCTATGGTAAAGCTTGCTCCAGAGTTGCTCATCTTTAGCTGACTGAACATGTCTTAAAGGGCCGTATGTTACAATTAACATAAATGGCTTGGCATTGCCCTTGGAGAATAAAATATACAGTATTATTCACCCACACCCTACAGTGTCAGTCCTGCCTTCAGTTCAGTCTTTGTGGCATTCTCTCTCTCTGTCTGTATCTCACGTCGCTCTCAATTTGTCACAGGGCCAGGGGAAAAGTGTCCCCGGAAATGTTGGTAAGCACATACATGTCCCATTGAACTCTTTGTTCATAAAATGGTTGTTTGGAAATTCAGATCTAAAAAATAAAGTCAGATTTAGCGTAAATTATTTCAGACTGGCATATTCAAAATGACTTCTTGAAAAATAACTATTAGAACCAGTTTGTCAGAAAATGATGGAATGAACCATCGTTTTGAAAATACAGAGGATACATATACATGTAGGTATGGATTTTAATATGATTTTTATCAAAGGTTTTTGTAGATAATATTTGTGATTTATGAGTACTAGTGTTTATCATCTTATGAGCCTTTCTTCGAAACTGCCTTTCATGGTCTTAACTAAAGTAACATGTGCATTTAAATGTATTAGTGCTAATAATACATTTTAACACCACTTTTTCTTTTGAACATACTGCCCTTAACCCTTTGAGTGCCAGAGGGGTACTCAATGCATTGCTTTGCAATGCATTGCGTACCCCTCTGGCACTCAAATGGTTAATGTTGGATCATTATTATTTACTTGAGTGCCAGGGGTGTAGGTAATGTACTGTGCTCGCTCCTAACACAAATTTATTTTGTGTGTCTGTGTGTGTATATATAATATAAAGCTGCAGTCATTATCAATCAACTGTAGGTGGTGGTGTGTGCTGTTTGAACACACAACCTGTAATTATTAAGGTAAAAGAGGAACAATTCAGGGCCAAAACTACAACAATATCACATTTATTAAAGAAAAAGCTCAGTTGAAATGTATTATTTTTTCTTTGATAGACATGCTGACACAGAATTGCTCCAGTATTTCCTTTGATAAACATTGCATGTCCTTATTTATATAAAATGACAATGTGGTGCTATAGGACTGTATTACACTTTATGATACTATTTATGGTGCATATTTATCAGATCAAAAGCAGAGCAATTCTGCAGCAAAACTATTACACAATATGTATCAAAGAGACTATCCCACTACTTTTAATATAGCTTTGTATTTGATAAATATGATGCAGTGGTTTTCCATTAATAAGTATGCCTAAATTAATATTCTGCATAATAATTCAGACTATAATAATGCAAGGAAGAGTTCTACAACACAAAGCCAATTTCAATTTCATTGAACACAATAAATAAAATGTATAATTCAGGAGAATAACCCACTGGCTTCCAGAGATAAGCCCTCCCTCCTGACATGATTTGTGATTGGTCACTTCACCTCCCCTGTGTCAAGTCACAAGACATATCAGGAGGGAGGGAGGGCTTATCTGTAATAGACAGTGGATTTCTCTCCTGACTTGTCAATAGTTTTCTTCCTTTTGTTCAGTTCAATTGTCTCTGCTTTTATACTGTAGAACTTCCCAGCATTATTATTTTTTACTGAATTTTTCATTAAAGGGATAGTAATGTTTCATAACAAAAACAGCTCTAATTAATAATCATAGTATTTGGACTTTGGAGAGTGTTATTTCAATTCTGTCAGAGTTGTAATTCCAGAGTAATTCAATGACAAAGTGTCCCCCTCCCTCCCCTTTTACTGATGTCACACTGTTCAACCTGAGCAGAAGGGAGGTGCCCAGGTAGACTGCAGAGAGGGACAATCTTCAATTAAGATAAGGAAAAAACCTGAAAAGCTTGTCAAGGGGGGCAGGGATTTCATTGTTTTCATAGGAATAAGAGTGTCCCCTTCTGTTATCTGTCCAGTCTATGGACTGCATTCCACATCTGAGAAGAGATTGTTTACAGTAGGTAAAAGGGGCGGGAGGGGGAAACTTTGCTTGTGAATATCTCATAAACCATAAAGTTTTGAGAGATAAGACTTATATCATTCTTCGTGTTTTTTTAATGCCTACAAAATAAAATAAAGTTAAAATGAAGTATTACTATCCCTTTAAGGGACTAGAAGAAAAACACTACATATAAGGCTTTGTCACCACATTACAAATAAACAGCCTGCTTTGTTGCAATGAGAGACCTGTACTTTATAATAATACTGAGTGTGGCATGCTTATCAACACATCTCTACACTTGCAAAACCAACAGCTTGTTTATCAAGTGCTACTCAGCACTCTCAGTCAGATTACAGGACGTGTGGAATTTCAGTTACATACAGATATTAGACTTAGGCCATAAATCACAAATGACTAGCAAATTCAGGTTGAGACTTGTCCAAAATGGGGTACCTTGGAGTGGTGGAAAGTGTAGCATACCGCGCCCAAATTACGTGACTAAATAATCAAATTAAATACAGTGAAAATATACAGGCAACATGCCAAAAGTATAAATATAATATAATATTGAGTAAATATGGCTGTGCATCAATATTTTATGTTTCTGCTTTTAGCTATTTTGGTCAAAATTGATTGAACTCCAGTTATTTAAATGTAAGGGAATTGGAAGTTTTACCAGCTTCATTTGGTTCAAACACCACCCCCACCCCAGGTGTAATGTTCATGGTCTTTAGGACACTATACTGTGGTAGTCAGGGATGCCCTCTCCATTATAAAGAGTAAAGCAGGAATGATTTAGCTCATAAGACAAACCAAATTTAGTTTAGGACTTGCTTAAAACAGGTTACCATGGTATGGTGGCAAACTTAGCATAGTATGGGAATATTATGTGACTAAAACCACACATTTAATACATTGCTTATATGCAGGAAATATGCCAAAGTATAAAGAGTGAATATATAGTAGATATTTATGTGCGTTAATATTCTGTTTTTTCTTTTAGGTATTTGGTCAAAATTGGTTGCAATCCAGCTATTTAAACATATTTTTTCCTTTGGGTATGTTTACAAAAACCCAGGCTGGAATTGTATTTTTGGAAGCTTGACCATATTCTATTTGTTCAAACACCCTTCCAACCCCCAGGCGCAATATATAATGCTATATAATGCTATAAAGAATAGAGGGAATGAATCAGCTCACAAAACAAAGCAAATTAAGGTTATGACTTGTACCCCTCCCACTGCCAGGTAGGGTGACCACATGTCCCCGGAACGCCCGGGACAGTGTCTTAATCTGGGTCTGAGTCCCGCATCCCGACTCACCCCCCACCGGGACAATAGAAAGTCCTGGAATAAAGTAAACCCACCCCCAGTTCCCCATAGCACAGGCAGCCTGCCACTCAACCTGGCCTATTCTCCAGTCCACACACATGACTGACAGCCACAGACCTCCTCCCAGCTTATTATTATTATTTTTTTGTCGGCTGATGCGCAGGAATGCGGGGTATGCAATGTCAAGTTACCCTACCGATGAGCAGCGTAACTGAGAGCTTACGGAAGACAGAGGTATGGAACAAGTGCAACCTTAAAATAATGAAAATACAAACTTTCTGTGCAAATGACTCATTCCTAGGAATTCTGCCTATTTACATGGTTTGTGCAGTGGTATGTACATAAACTGACATGCAGTAGAATTGGCTCAAGGCACAGTGTCTGCCCATGATCGCTGGCTGTCATAGTAAAATAGCATTGATGTTGCATCGCCTTGTGCTCACACCTGCACTACCGTAAAATATAAGTACTTAACCATTTGAGTGCCAGAGTGGTACACAACGCATTGTGTTGCAATGCGTTGTGTACCACTCTGGCACTCAAAGGGTTAAGTGTCCCTGAATGCCAGAAAGGAAATGTGGTCACCCTACTGCCAGGTGCAATGTTTACTGTCTTTAGAACACTATAAAATGCTAGTCGGAGTGGCTTTCTCCATTATAAAGAGTAAATCAGCAGTGATTCAGCTCCTAAGACAAAGCAAATTAAGGTTATGACTTGCATAAAATTGTTACCTTGGCATGGTGGCAAGCTTAGCATACTGTGGCTATGTTAAATGACTAAAGCCTCATCTTTAATACAGTGAATATTTGCTGGCAATATGCTACAATATAAAGGGTTAATATTGAGTAAATATTGATGCAAATCAATTTTCTGTGTTTTTTCTTTTAGCTATCTTGGTTGAAGTTGGTCACACTTCATCAATTTAAATGTGTTTTTTTTCTTTTAGTGTATTTACCAAAACCCTGACTCGAATTTGAAATTTCAAGTGTATAATCAGGTACAGGTATTTATTTGATAAATATCAATGAAGACAAATACTTTTTATAACTGCTGTTTAAACAATTTACTTTATGATGTTAAATGTTGCTCCTGTATATGAAAAGTGATAATGAATAAGCTGTGTTGCATCACACTGGGCCCTAATACTCAACTTTCCTGTGGAGTCCTTCATACCTCAGTCTGACACTGTGAGGATGATGGGCATTAATAATTCTAGAAACCATCAGGATTATAAACACGTGCCTGTTATGCACTAAGAGGTGACTTCTCCAGTAATATCACTTCTCCAGTTCCTATGTTATTCTATGGAGCCTATGCAGTAAGATATCCAAAGTTGGAGATATCTTACCGCATTGGCTGCATAGAATAACATAGGACTTGGAGAAGTGATATCACTGGAGAAGACATCTCTGCTTTATCACCTCTTTATCATGGCTTAAAGCATCTTCCTCTTGTGCCAACCTAATTCATTATTAGTTCACCATGCAGCCTATTTGTACCATTTCTAGTAGGAAGATTAGCACCATTACATGCCCAAAGCTGGCAACAAGACCTGGGGAGTTATACACTAAGGCGTGATAAAGAGGAGATAATGTTGAGATAACTTATCTGGTGATATAACTTCTCCAATTCCTATGTTATTATATGGAGCCCTCCACTTTATCACCTCTTTAACACACTTTAGTGCATTACCCTCTAGGACAAAAGAAGTGAGCATAAATAACAACAAATCTAAGATCAAAAGTGTGTGGTCATCTCATTTCTAGTGATGAACTGAAGTGCTGATGGTATGTAATGGTGCATTGTTCTGCAGGTGTTGTATGTGGTGTATTGCCTTGCTGGTGAGATGTAAGGTTGTATTCCTCTGCTGTCATTATGTAATGATATATCGCCCTGCTGGTGTCATATAAAGCTATATTGCTGCACTGGTGGCACATTATAGCATATTGTCCTGTTAGTGTTATGAAATGGTATATTTCCTTGCAATGTCATATAATGTCGCATCGTGGCAAGTAACGTTGTATTGCTGAGTTGATGTCATATAATAGCATAAAGCATACTGCAATGTTGCACTGCTTTATATAGAATATTTTTCATAAGCATCTTCATTTAAAATGACAAAATGAATACTATATTAAAAGCTGTCAAAAGTCAAGTACATTGATGGAAACTTGCCATTCTGTTAGCCTCCCCAAATATAAATTTCACTCTCATTCACCCTACTCCTGTGACTACTCTACTCTACTCCCTACATCTCTCCTTACCACTACTCCTCCTTTACCTGCCACTCATCTTCTCTCTGGGCCTCTTCCTACCACTACTCCTCTCTCTCCTAGCCACTGATTTTCCTCTCCTTGTATCTCTCTTTGCTACTACTACTACTACTACTACTACTATACTACGACTACTACACTCCCTCCTCCTATCACTACCTCCTCTCCTCCTCTCACTCACTTCACCACCACCACTCCATCTCTTAGTCCCTCCATTGCTTGGTCATAAACAAGCAATAGACAATCGACTCTTCTACAACAATTTAGAAGGGCCGTATATTCAAAAGAAAGGTGGGCAAATTCTGCAGCAAACCAAGTGCACTATAGGTGAACTAAAAATCCCTGTACATTTTAATGAGGATTTTAACCCCCTTGAATGCTTGAGAGGTCTCCAATACATTACCTCTCTATATACAAGGGGTTAATTTCATACTTAAAGGGATAGTAATGTCTATATTAAAGTTCTGCTTCGAGTAGTCTTTAAGCTTTTTAGAATACTTAGCAGTATGTTCAAGTGCTTACAGTTCAGTAGTTCAAAAGATATTTAAGCTGAAAAGATCCCCATCCCACCCCATCTGGCCGCGTCACTGATCCTCTCAGTCTGGTCCAGATAGAGAGCAGCGAGGGACAATCTTCAATAAGCAAAAGGAAAATCCTGCCCTCCTTCATCAAGGGGGGGGGCAGATTTTCCTTATACTTGTCCCTTGCTGCATCCGTCTGGTCCCATGACCAGATTGCAAATCTAAGGGGAGGCAGCCAGAAGGGGTGGGAGGGGGATCCTTTCAGCTTGAATATCTTTTGAACTACAAAACTGAAAGTACTTAAACATACTGATATGTGTTATAAAAAAGCTTAAAGAAGACTCGGAGCAGAACTTTAATACAGACATTAATATCCTTTTAAATCAACCTTTTACCTCAGAACTTTTCTAAGTCCTAAAAATAACGGAATATGACACCCTTCACAAATGACCTGTACAATATTAGGGGTGGCCCTGAAAATCCCAGACTGCTTTTTGAGCAAAAAAGGTTGAGAACCACTGCCTTAGAAATAGAATATTTAAAATTAATACCTACCCTCTCTCCATCTTGTTGCCTTTCCCACCACTCCTCTGCAGCTCCTAATTTAAAATAAACAGATGAAATTATGTCCTTTGTTTTTAAAATTGGGTAAGTAATGTCAGTTGTAAGCTACTTATGCAGGATATCTGCATGATATATGAAAATACATTTTTGCCATTGATTCTACACAGACAAGGAGGAATCCTATATAATAATTCGCTAAATCGTGTGTAACGCCGCGACATGCGCAGTAGAGACTGCCCGCGCCGCGTCTGTATCAGCCGTGGCGCGGGCAGTCTCTACTGCGTGTGACTGCCCCGCGACCGGGTTGCAGTGGCACTGTGGCCCGTGTAACGGGCTATTCAACTAGTATAATATAATGGAATCCATAAAAGGAGCTATAAACTATTATTTGAAAAAATATGTTGTAAAGTTTTCCCTGGTGAATAAAAGAAGGATAGTCTCAAAGCTGGGAGATTTTCAATTAAAATGGTAATAAAGTTTAAACTTGTGGTTTTTATTTTTTTTTTCATTAACAACACCAACTAATGTCCAAAAGGCACTTTACTATAAAGTATTTTGTGGGAAAGCTTGATCAGGATAGGAATGGCACCACTTGTGACCAGAAAAGAACACTGCAGTTTAATTTTAAAAAATTAGAATTTGAGCTCTAATAACTTTTGAATTAAAAACCTTCCTCAGCAAGTGCCTTGTATTACTCAGCAGGAGAAGACCAGGAAATGTTTACTGCTCCTTTAAGGTCTAATACAGACAGATGTTAACATATTTGTAGAATTGCAGGAAAGATGTATGCTGGTGAACATCCCTGAATGTTTTGCCAAGAAAGTCTAAATGTCCCTCATACACCTACAACATCATAAATGACAGCGATGCATTCTCAGTTACTGTGAACCTAAAGTAGAGTAATTGTGTGGCAAACTAACAGCACCATAGGGGATCAATGCAAATGTCCCTTAATTTAAATTGAACTTTTAACCCCTTGAATGCTAGGTCTCCAGCGCACTGTGAGTTGGAGAAAACTCAAGGGATTAACAACACCATTTAACTCAAAGGGCATTTGTATTTGTTTCATGTGGAGCTGTCAGTTTTCCAC
Organism: Rhinophrynus dorsalis; assembly: GCA_037306005.1. Classification (NCBI taxonomy): domain Eukaryota; kingdom Metazoa; phylum Chordata; class Amphibia; order Anura; family Rhinophrynidae; genus Rhinophrynus; species Rhinophrynus dorsalis. Next base: position 461,421,915 of record CM074719.1, on the reverse strand, counting down.
AGAATGACTTTACTTTTCTTTTTACCATAGGTCCTTATAGGTGGTTTCAGTAAATGAAGCACACTGGTACAGACCTGAAGTATTCCACTGTCATTACTAAATGTTGTTTCACTAGTGTGACAAGATGAAGGGAGCACAGCTGTATGTCTAGAACAAGATGCTCAGCTGACCCAACCATACAATAGAATGTATGGATCACCACCCAATGACAGTGGCATATGAATCAGCAGTTTTTATACTGTGTCATGCTGGATGGGGGATGGGTCAGTTGTACAACTGGGCAGCCTCATACACTTCTTGGTTTAGACGATAGCTGTGCCCTCATTACCAATTACTTCACTGGTCAGTTCAGATTATGATCAGTTATCTTCTCTCATACCTTTAATTGCTCAGTATCAGTACCTATCACTCTATATGTTTCCCACCACCATTTGTCTGTGTATTTCTTCTCTATCCCTGCTCACTGTTGCTTTCCCCTTCCTCTCCATTTGCCCCTTTACTGTCTGCCCTTCCATAATGCCAATGCTTCCCATCCACCCCCAGTCTCTGCTTTCTTTACACTGTCTACTACCTCCTCCCACTGCTGGGTGAACTACCCTAATCTGGCCTCCACGCCCCAGCTCCCAGTCTATAACATATACCAGCTCATCTCATCCTCTGTGTCAGATTCCTCTCATGGTCCTTTTTTCTCTACCTTAGGACCAAGCACTCTGTCCCTTGAGCTGTTATTTACCTGTGTCTTCCAGCATGTCCAATTAAATACTGCCCAGATGGGAATGATGGGTGTTGTAGTCCAACCAACACTGGAGAGCCACACTTTGTAGGAGTAAATATGGACGTTTGAATCTACACAAACACATGCTAAAAAACAACTTACAACTGAAATGTCACTCTTGTGATAACATGCATCAAAACGGTGACTTAAAAATGCCTTCAGCATGAAAATATTACATTTAAAATGTTGCCTGAGAATGTAGGAACCTAACAGCTAACCCTAACAAATAACCTAAACCATCCCCCAAACCTAACAGAGACAGATCCTAACATAGAGTAACCTTAACCTAACCTAACAGGTAGTAGACAATGATCCTAACCTAATAGATAGTAACCTAAGTGACCATAACCTAACCTACTGGATACTAAACTAACTGTACCTAAGCTAACAGATACTACCATAACTTACTCTTACCTAACAGATGCTAATCTAGCCCATACTCACCTTGCAACATTCTGGGCAGCGACATGTTACAAGGTGCCATTTTGGTGCTCACCATGTAGGTGGCGCCATTTGAATAGGATACTCTAAAAACTGCACTCAGTTAATGAGCTGTTTGTGATCTTGACACACAGAGTCGTATGCATAAAGTATAAGACAAGTAGTTCTAGAGCAAACCATGGGGGGGGGGATAAAAATTCACACTTAAAGGGACAGTAAAAAAAAAGTCCCGTTTTGTAGAGTTTCAAATATTAATCAATATGCTCCAAACCCTATCTCGCAAACCATTATTGTTTGAGAGATATAGGGATTCAAAGCCCCCCCCCCCTTCTTCTGATATCAGCGTCTAGCTGACGGCAGGAGATCCACGGTCCAGGGACCAGCAGGCAGCTCTGCAGCAGAGCCGGAATCGCGTTACTTATAAATAATGCATTCATTGGAAAGGTCTACAAAGTGTGCTTGCAAACCAGGCATACTTTTTAGACCTTTCCAATGAATTAATTCTTTAGCAATAATGCAATTTCATCTCTGCTGCAGAGCCTCCTTGAGATGTAAACTAGATTCTCCTACTTTTTATGTTTTTTTATATTCATCTATTTTTTATACACTTTTATGTCCCTGATAATAAGCTCCTAGAGCTGTTTGCAGAGAGCTTTGATAGGTGGCATAAAACAGATCTAGTGATACAATGTGAAAAAGAAAGCACACTGAGCACACTGAGAGACTAACATTGTGTATTACATCCTGCTTTGATGATCTATTGAACAAAATACTCTCTAGACTCTGAGAACCAGGTAACTCACTAACAGGGACATCAAAATTAAAAAACTACTGTAAAATCTCTGGTATAATGTGCACATTTTGTTACCCATTTTCACCTTATGTAAATTGGGGAGTGCTTATACACAAGAGAAAAAAACTACAAAAAAGCTCCCCTCTATATATCTCCCCCTTCCCTCCCTCACCAATACAGTTATCTCCACACCCCTTTTCCCTCTCTTTACCTACCTCCATGACCAGGGCCAGGACCCTCCTCCTGAAGCAATTGGGAGCTCCATGCAGAGGACGGCATGCTTGCATTTGCTGCCCACTTCCTCTGCTGCTTTACCTCCTCCATTCAGGACCTCTTCCTACTGAAAATAGGTTCATGCCCTGTCAGGACCTTCTGGTCCTGGCAGGGCATTACCATAGTTTCATTGCAGAGGTCTGCAAGCATGCTGCCCACTGCACGGATCTCCCGGCTGCCTCTGGATGGGTGTACTGGTCCTGTTTCTGGTCCTGAAGTTGAGTAGAGGGAACAAAAGGAGTGTGTTCCAATAACTGTATTGAGGAGGGAAGGAGGGACAGGAGAGAAAGATCCAGTGGGACATTTAACTTATTTTTTTCAGTAGAGGAAAGAAGGCCCGAAGATAAAGTATGGAGGGCATACCTGGGAACTCTCTGGATTTGCCCCGGAGACTCTGGTTTTGACACTGCTTTACTGGGTTTCCGGGGCAGAGGGTGATTCCTCCGGATGTGGAGAGTTTCTATTGAAACTCTACCCACTCCTACTGTTTCCCCCATTGTAACTCCTTCCCCAGACTTCTTTTGAGCTCTGTCTCACACCTTTTAGTCCTCCCCCCCTCCGCGTGCGTCAAGCCCCACCCCTTTTTGACGCGATTCGAGTCATTATTTTCACCACCTGCTGCACCAGAGTACTCCCCTCCGGGTGGACATCCGTGGAAAGTTCCCAGGTATAATGGAGGGGAGAGAGGGAAGGGGGAGACAGATCGAGGGGAGCGTTTATACACATGTACTTTATGCTTTACCAAAAATCTTGGGTATAATGTACTCCTGCACATTATATACAGGTGCATATTATACCCTAGATTTTATGGTAGGTGAAGATTAAAAATATAATACAGTGTATAGGCAATTTGTATATATTATGTACTTGCAGCACATGCAAAGTAAAAATAAAGGGATAATATTCCTTTAACTCAGTGGGGATTTGGGGACTATTCATCTGTCTTCTTTGCTCCTATTTTTTTCTGCATATGGCCCGTAGTGTTAAGGCAGAAGGTTTATAAATATTATTTTGCTCTACAATTACTAAACTTTACCATGTTATGTGTGACTAGCACTTTTACTAATGTTGAATTTACAAATCTTTGCTTAAGAGATGTATTGCAGTTGCCCAACACTGCACACATGCTCTATGTAGGTGCTTTTAAAGAGATAGTAATGTTTCACAAAAACAGCAGCTCCAATTTATCTTTAGTATTTGGGCCATGGAGAGTGTTATTTTTATACTGTCAAGAGCTGTAGTTCAAGAGTAATTGAATGATAAAGTTTCCCCCTCCCGCCCCTTTTACCTAGTGTAAGCCCCTCAGGTGTGGAATCTGGTCTTAAGACCAGACAGCTCACAGCAAGGGACAATCTTCTTACGGTGAGATCAATGAAAACCCTGCCCCCCTTGAAAGGTTTTTCAGGTTTTTCCTTATGCTCAATGAAGATTGTCCCTCTCTGCAATCCACCCGGACAGTCTTACTGCTCTGAGGGGGAGGTGGCTTACACTAGGTAAAAGAGACAGAAGGGGATATTTATCATTCAATTACTCTTGAACCACATCTCTAACAGTATTGAAATAACACTCTCCATGGCCCAAATACTATGAAGATTAAAATGGAGCTGTTTTATTGTGAAACATTACTATTCTTTAATGCTAGACTGTTGGTGGTTGTTAACATTAAACATGTTCTTACTGGATTATGTTTAACCCTTTAAGGACCAGAGGTATGCAACTCCTCGCTTAGCAATGCGTTGCACAACAACTCTCTGTTCCTTAAAGTGTTAAGAAAGCAACTATGGTATTTATGGTGTTGTAAGACTATGTCCTTAAAGGGATAGTAGTACTTCAGTATTACAAATCCCTATATTAAAGCCCTTGTAAAAAGAAATGTTTTGCCAGCAGTGTCATCTCTCAAACCTTTATGGTTTGAGAGATGAATGCTTTTAAAGTTGCCCTCTCCCTCCCCCTTCCCCGTAGTCAGCATTTTAGCTGACTCAAGGAAATCCGGACAGAGATCATCAGGCGGCTCTGCAGCAGAGCCGCGATCTTGTTAACTAAAAAAAAACTTTCACTAAAACGGTCTTCTACGTGTGCTTGCAAGCCAAGCACATGTAGAAGACCATTTCAGTGAAAGTTTTTTTTTTAGTAACGCGATCAGGCTGTGCTGGAGACCCCCCTGAAAGTCGTATGACTCTCTTCCCTGCAGTCAGCTAAAATGCTGACTACGGGGAAGGGGGAGGGAGAGGGCAACTTTAGAAGCGTTCATCTCTCAAACCATAAAGGTTTGAGAGATGACACTGGGGCAAAACATTTCTTTTTACAAGGGCTTTAATATAGGGATTTGTAATACTGAAGTATTACTATCCCTTTAAGGGCAAATTATTATCAATGTATTTAAAAAACAGTTATTAGGTTGTTATTATTTTATGCTTTAGGGTTTGTTTATCAATACGACCTATTTATTAAGTAGTAGCAGATGGCCTGACTGCCCAGGATGCATAACACAGACGGTATTATGCACAGATATCCCACAAGTCTCACTGGGGATGTATGAATGTACCAGGAAGTACAGCTAATTTTCTGAGCTCATGTGTTAGCTGAAAACTCGTGAATCTTGACTTAATGGTGTGCTCTAAAACACATGAGCTTCAGTGCACAAACTCTACCACTGTTAAGGCGTTAATGTGATCAAAACCCGAATGCCTCCACTATAGCATGCACAGTAAATGGACTCATTGGACTCCAATTTCCTCTTCATCTCTTTAGTACTTACAAACAAGGTGCTGAGCCAGTGCATTCCCTCTGCAGCATAAAGAGGACAGTTGTTGGTATAGACAACATAGTAAATAGGAGTTAGACAGGAGCCACAAACAAGAATCATCCCCAGTGCCTATTTTTTGTTGAATCATATTCATAACTTCCTCCATTGTCTAGCTCACAATGTCTCAGGCTTTCAGTGTCTCAATGTTTCTGTCACTTTCTCAGCCTCACTGGGGTGAATGTAGAAATGCCCCAATGCAGCTCCAGTGGCGTTAGCCTCAAACAACAGTGACCGCACTTCATGATATGCAGTACAGCATATGATCACTCTAGTGCATACCACACAGTCGTTAAGAATTTAATGCTAGCCCCTTACATGTGCCCCAGAGCATGCACAGTAAAGTGGTGTAAAGTTATGTCAGAAAGGGAGCACTCACAGATACACATTAAGCAAGGAGCCAGTCAGAATAACTTTAAAACTTCAAAGTTTATTTGAGAATCAATTATAAAAATTTCTTCTTGCAGCACGCACGGGTTATGGTATAAAGAGAACAACATCACCCGTGCGTGCTGCACGGAGACATTTTTATAATTTATTTTCAAATAAAATTTGAAGTTTTTAAGTTATCCTGACTGGCTTCTTGCTTAACCCCTTAAGGACCGGGAAAATCTGAGTTTGATTTGACTTAAGGACCGGAGCAATTTTGACTTTTTTGACTATGTCTTTGTTCAACCATATTTTCTCTTTAATTCCTTTTGTGCACCCACATAAATTATATACTGTTTTTTTAAGCACAAGTAGGGCTTTCTTTTGATACCACAATTATATGAATACCTCATTGTTTAATTTGATTAAAATAGAAAAAAAGAGGAAAAAAATTGGAAAAAAAACAACATTTTGCTTATATTTTCGTGTCAGGATTTGCATACAATTAGTTTATGACAAAAAAATACCCCTAAATATATTCATTTGCTTCTCCTGAATATAAGAATACCCCATATGCCTAGTATTTCAATCACTTCCTCACATTTACAAGGTAAATATTACAAGATGGATGCCATTATTTCCAACTTGTAATTTCTCAACAATTGGCATGTGAGCATCATAGCTTAGCTGACGGTGCAAGAACCAAAAATGTCCCACAAAGGTATATGTTTCTGAAAACTACACAACATAAAGTAAATAATCAGAAGAATTTTGGAGTTTTTCATGCAGCTATTTTTCCAGAAAAAAATTTCAAAATTGTGGTAATATTTAGTTTTTTTGCAGTTTTCACACTTACATTTCAATACTACTGTTGATATCAAGCACATGATAGGTGAAGATTTTTAAAAATGCATTGTTTAGTGTTCAGCTCCTTCTTCTGAGTACGGCAATACCACATATGCATAGGTTTCTCAAGGTTTGGGAGAGCTACGGGGCCCAAATTGGAACATGCGCGTTTCCAGTTTCACACTTTGAATTTTCACAGCTTGCATCACTGGTGCCATGTCTCATTTGGGGCTGTGTAACAATGCTCCACTCTAAGATTTCCCCCCAAAAGTATATATTTTTGGAAAGTAGACACCCCAGGCTTTCATTTTATGTATGTTTTCAATTTTTTTACGCAGCCATTTTACCACCAATCGCTCGTAAATCTTGATGTAAGTTAAAAAAACAGCGTTTTTCACACTTGCACTTCAATGTTGATGTGAATTTCAAGCACATGATAGGTGAAGATTTTTAAAAATGCATTGTTTAGTGTTCAGCTCCTTCTTCTGAGTATGGCAATACCACATATGCATAGGTTTCTCAAGGTTTGGGAGAGCTACGGGGCCCAAATTGGAACATGCGCGTTTCCAGTTTCACACTTTGAATTTTCACAGCTTGCATCACTGGTGCCATGTCTCATTTGGGGCTGTGTAACAATGCTCCACTCTAACATTTCCCCCCAAAAGTATATATTTTTGGAAAGTAGACACCCCAGGCTTTCATTTTATGTATGTTTTCAATTTTTTTACGCAGCCATTTTACCACCAATCGCTCGTAAATCTTGACGTAAGTTAAAAAAACAGCGTTTTTCACACTTGCACTTCAATGTTGATGTGAATTTCAAGCACATGATAGGTGAAGATTTTTAAAAATGCATTGTTTAGTGTTCAGCTCCTTCTTCTGAGTACGGCAATACCCCATATGCATAGGTTTCTCAAGGTTTGGGAGAGCTACGGGGCCCAAATTGGAACATGCGCGTTTCCAGTTTCACACTTTGAATTTTCACAGCTTGCATCACTGGTGCCATGTCTCAATTGGGGCTGTGTAACAGTGCTCCACTCTAAGATTTCCCCCCAAAAGTATATATTTTTGGAAAGTAGACACCCCAGGCTTTCATTTTATGTATGTTTTAAATTTTTTTACGCAGCCATTTTACCACCAATCGCTCGTAAATCTTGACGTAAGTTAAAAAAACAGCATTTTTCACACTCTCACTTCAATGTTGATGTGAATTTCAAGCACATGATAGGTGAAGATTTTTAAAAATGCATTGATTAGTGTTCAGCTCCTTCTTCTGAGTACGGCAATACCCCATATGCATAGCTTTCTTATGGTTTGGGGGAGCTACAGGGGCCAAATTGGAACATGCGCGTTTCCAGGTTCACACTTTGAATCTTCACAGCTTGCGTTACTGGTGCCATGTCTCATTTGGGGCTGTGTAACAGTGCTCTTTTTTTAAGATTTCCCCCCAAAAGTGTATATTTTTGGAAAGTAGACACCCCAGGCTCTCGTTTTAGGTGTGTTTTCCAATTTTATACACAGCCATTTTACCACCAATCCCTCGTAAACCATGACATAAGTAAAAAAAAAAAAAAAAAACAGCGTTTTTCACACTTAGGGTTGGCGGCAGTATACTGGGCTGCATACAAATTGGTTTGGGAAACAATTTCACCTAAAATGTCTTCCCCCAAAAACAAATCAAAAAAATGATCATGGGTAAATCCTTCCACATCAATTTGAATCCCTGGGTTGCCTGTGAATTCTGAGATTTGTGGGCATAAATTGATACCCATTCATTAGGATCCGGAGTGGCAGGTGTTGGGGCATTTCTTTGGGCAGGTCTTTTGGCAGGTCTTTGGGCAGATCTTTTGGCAGGTGCTGGGGCAGTTGCCAGGGCAGCTCTTGGGGCAGCACTTGGGGCATTTCTTTGGTAGGTCTTTGGGCAGATCTTTTGGCAGGTGCTGGGGCAGTTGCCAGGGCAGCTCTTGGGGCAGCACTTGGGGCATTTCTTTGGGTAGGTATTTTGGTAGGTCTTTGGGCAGTTCTTTTGGCAAGTGCTGGGGCAGTTGCCAGAGCAGCTTTTGGGGCAGTGCGTCTTTTCTTGACAGAAGGCCCAGCGTCATCACTAGAGCTGCTCTCACTTTCTGAAAACTGCGCTATGTCAAAATCTGACGCAGTGTCTGTTGCCTCAGAGTCAGACGCCAAAAAGGCATATGCCTCTTCAACGCTGTACCTGCGCTGCATTTTGCCCACTAAAAAAAGCTTTTTTTTTTCTTACGCTATCCCTAAACCTAAAACTAACCCTAAAACTTACCCTAGCCTACGTATATCCTGAACCTACCTAACCCAAATGAACTACCTATCTAAACTGCACTTATTATATATATATATATATATATTTTATTTTTTTTTTTGGGGGGGGTTTGGGGTTTTTTGGGTTTGTTTTTTTTCTTACGCTATCCCTAAACCTAAATCTAACCCTAAAACTTACCCTAACCTACGTATATCCTGAACCTACCTAACCCAAGTGAACTACCTATCTAAACTGCACTTATTATATATATATTTTTTTTTTTTTTTGGGGGGGATTTTGGGGTTTTATGGGTTTTTTATTTTTTTTACGCTATCCCTAAACCTAAATCTAACCCTAAAACTTACCCTAACCTACGTATATCCTGAACCTACCTAACCCAATTGAACTACCTATCTAAACTGCGCTTATTATATATTTTTTTTTTTTTGGGGGGGGAGTTTGGTTGTTTTTTTTTTTTTTTTCCCCTAAACCTAAATCTATCCCTAAAACTTTCCCTAACACACGTCTACACTAAACCTACCCAACTACCTACCAAAATACCTAAACTATATTTATTATTAAAAAAAAAAAAAAAAAAAATTTAAAAAAAATGTAAATTTTTTTTTAACCCTTTGAGTGCCAGAGTGGTAAGGAATGCATTGCAAAGCAATGCATTCCGTACCACTCTGGCACTCAAAGGGTTAAAAATCTAAAAAAATTCAAGGGGGATGGGGGGTGTCCCACAGATCAGAAAACACTGATCTGCAGCAAATTGATCACTCCAAGAGTGATCAGATGGGGGGGCACTTATTGACACTTAGTAACAAGCGGCTTGAACTCTTCCATCGCTCCGTGCGGCCGCGATGGAAGAGTTTAACCCTTGACGTACCAGGACCGTCAAGGGTCGTTCGATCACATTTACCCTTGACGGTCCTGGTACGTCAAGGGTCGCTAAGGGGTTAATGTGGATCTGTGAGTGCTCCCTTCCTGTTGTTTTCACGTCTGTTAAAGCCTTAAGCTGAAGTTGTGGGGGGCTGCACCGGATCTGTAGGAGCCGTTTGACAGGGTGAGTTCGCTGCTTATTAAGCTTGCACCTGTATATTTTTGAGCCACCTTATTTGCTGTATACAGTATTCATTGCTAAAGTTATGTCAGTCCACTGTACCTTGTTAGTGCATCATGAGCCACAAAGTAGAGAGGAAAGGAAGCCCACAAAATGTCCACAGCCTGCCCCACTGTTCTCCTCCTGAAGCAAGCAGCATTTAAAGGGATAATAACACTTAATAAGTAAATATAGTAGCATTTATCCCACTGTTGAGAGGTGTTTAATTCAAAAGTTATTGCAACTCAAACCTTCATTTCTGTAGATGCAATATCTCAGTGGCCTGAAATTGTACAGTGGCGCTGTTGCTACACCATCCTATGGATAGCTCTGGTGATGAAAAATGTATATGTTTGTGAACACTTTGGCCTCTCCTTTGCACCTCAGTATAAAGCGGTGACAGGTAAATGAAAAATTCTAAATTTCCCATGAGGAAGGTTGAAAAGCATTAGGCAGTTACCTCTAGACTCTCCGCTGCTTTGCTTCTTACCTTATTGCAGAATAAGAGACAGACAGAATGCCGTCACCTGGAACGCTCGTACTGGCAGCAGCTGCTCCTGTACTCGATCACTGCTGGAGCCTCCTTTTGCATTCCTTTAGCCTCTGCATGCTGGACTGTAAGTGCATGCAGGGACAGAGCACGGTAAAGAAATGCAAGAGGAGGCTCCAGCAGTGACCAGGAAGAGGAGCAGGTGCTGTTGGTAGGAGAGGTCCAGGTTAGGACATTGTTTCTCTGTCTGTCAAAATCACACTCCCCTGTATCTACTGCCACCCCTGGTTGTGTGTGTGCCAGACATGCAGACTTATATATTTTAGATTGGGGCAGTGCAGACTCTTCACTGGGAGGGGAAACTGAGGATGATCTCATCAGAGAGGGTAAGAGGTAAGTAAACAGGAGGTGTTTTGAGAGGAGGATCCGTAGGAATAGGTGCAGAGAGGTATCCAACACAACTGAGTTTGCCTGATTCCCCACCACAAGGTCTCAATTTTTTTTACATTAGTTTTCGTGACTGTGTCACCTCTATTGATCTTCCAGCAGAATCGGCTGGAGATCAGTAGCTTGGGGGCATCAGGATAGGTCCTGATGCATTACCACAAGGTGTTTTTTTGGTATGTGGTTGGTTGAGGAGCCACTTAGGGTTCCATGGACTTGGTTGTGGCCCCTGGCTCCTCCTGTGGCCAGTGGCTAACAAAAACACTTAGATTTATATATAAAATGTAGAAAAAGAATGTAGCAGCCGTGGGGCTTGTTGAAAAATAATTTATTAGGCAAATGGTCAAGAACAATGGTCGACGTTTCGGTCACAAGACCTTTATCAAGAGCTTGATAAAGGTCTTGTGACCAAAACATTGACCGTTGTTCATGACCATTTGCCCAATAAATTATTTTTTAACAAGTCCCACTGGTGCTGCCCCTTTTTCTACAGTCTACATCCTCCACTCTAGAATATATATATATATATATATATATATATATATATATATATATATATATAGACTGTAGAAGTTATCCTGCATACGCAGGACTTCAAAAAGGGATCAAAAATAGGATAATTTTATTTTCATCATGATGAAAATAAAATTATCCTATTTATGATCCCTTTTTGAAGTCCTGCGTGTGCCTGATAACTTCTACAGCCTATATTTCCAAGTCTTTATTCAGGCACCCAGGTAGTATGAATCTATAAGAGGGAGTGCTTCCTTTCTTTTTGATATATATATATATATATATATATATATATATATATATATATATATATATATATATATATATATATATAAATGAAAAGGTGGACACTCCAAAACAAGATTACAAAAAATGATAACACCACTTGCCCTGGTGTTGCATGAAAGAGAAAATGTATACCAGAGTATGTATAGTGTAACCACCAGACAACAAGTGCACACAAGGATCTTAGAAATAAAGAAAAAAGTTATGTTTTATTGTTTATCAACATTTTAGCCCCCTGAGGGCCTTTCTCGAGACTGTAGTCTGTTCTCAATCCTCATGCCCCCCTTGCCTCTTTCTCATTCCTCTTGCCCCCCTTGCCTCTTTCTCACTCCACTTGCCCCCCCATGCCTCTTTTTCACTCCTCTTCCTCTCCATGCCTCTTTTTCACTCCTCTTGCCCCCATGCCTCAATTTCACTCCTTGTCCCTCCCATGCCTCAATTTCACTCCTCTTGCCCCCCCCCATGCCTCAATTTCACTCCTCTTGTCCTACCATGTCTCAGTTTCACTCATCTTGCCCCCTCCATACCTTTCTCCCACCCCCTTGCCTCTTTATCCCCCTCTCACCTCTTGACCAAATTGCAAGGCTCTGCTCTCCGTAATGGCTGCATGATCTTTCTGTTTCTGTGCCCCCACTGACTGCACTGATGACAGCTGTGACTGAATAACACACAGTGACGGTTCCACAAGGTGAATGCTGTGGCTTTCTTCCTCACTGTGGGTGCCAGTTTTAAACTTGCACTTGCAGATGAAGAAAACCCGCAGCTGTTATCAATACATGCAATGTGGGGGAACCAGACAGAAATATTTGACAGGAATTACGAAGTGCACAGCCTTGAAATTTGAACCATGGCTGCATGCCACCAGAAAGGGCTCTGTGTGCCAGGGGTGGCATGCGTGCCATAGGTTCGTTATCACTGTCTTAGGTCTCCTTCCCAATGAGAAGCAATGAGTGGGATATGTCTCTGTCATCCAAGGGGTTAAAGTAACACCCAAACACAACTCAAGTGACATAAAAGCAGGGACATATATAAATGAGAGCTTCTCAAACTAGGGTTCAGGGATGTAACTACAAGGGGTTCAGAGGGTACAGCTGGGCTGTGGCCCAGAATTCAAGGGGTCCCCATTCACCTCAGAGTATAATATGTTCTAGTTATGAATCTGTGGTTTGTTTGCTTTTTGTGTGGTGTTAGGGGGCCCAAAGAAATGTTTGCACTTGGGTCTTCCTATAGTTAATCCAATGGCAGTGTTCCCTAAAGAAGTGCAAAGGGTTACACAGAACTAGTGTCTGTAAAGGTGGATAAGGGAATGACTGTATGTGTGTTTCTGTCACAAGCCATGGACATGTGAAAGATTTAAACATTTCAAACAATAAAATGGTATTATCTGTTATGATAACTCATGTAATAATCACTGTAACATAGCTCCAAGATAAAAAAAAATAGGTATGCAATACAATTACCTGGTTTCTGCCACCTCATACATTTAACCTAATAAATTACAGGGACCAGCTATCATTCAAATGTGTTTTAAATTGGATGACAGAGATGTCTCAAAAGCTTTGTGTCACAAAAATGTTGCAGACCTCTCTATCATCAAAATAATTAAAATGTTTTATTGTTAGGGTTCTAGGGAGAACTCATGTCAAGTCCCAGTGCCCTATCCTCAGGTCAGCTCCTCTGTAATTTCATGACCTATTGCATACTTCCCAACATTTGAAATGGCCAGATGGACACTTTTGTTTTAGGGGGTGTTGAAGGGGGTGTGGCATTACAAAGAATTTTTAAGTTATTTCATGACCTATTGGTTCTTCTTTGTGTAACTGAATGAATGACTAGAGCAAGTCCGAAATATTTTATTTAAAGAGGAATAACTTAAAAACACATACGCTAAGTTTAAACAAACATTAATGTGAGATTTATTGCTGTGCAGCAATGTGATACACATATACATACCACCCAGTCTGATCTCCTCAAAAGAGGGACACCGGGGTAAGAAAGAGGGACAGAGGGATTTGGGTCTCAAACAGCGAGTGTCCCTCCTAAAGAGGGACACTTGGGATGTATGCTATTGACACATATTTGTGTAACTGAATAACTTAGAGCAAAATCAAAGAATTTAATTTACACGGACTAATCTATAAACTCATCTACTGAAATGTACACAAACAATAATATTTTATTGCCGTGAAGCAATGCTGTACACTTATTTACACACCACACAGTGTGATCTGCTAAAGGACACCAAAGTGGGAAAGAGGGATTTGGGTCTCAAAGACGGACACTTCAGAGGTATGCTTTCCAGACCCTACTATCCCCCTCCCATTCCTCTCTCCAGACCAATGATTCTCAACCAGGGTGCTGTGGCACCATAAGAGTGCCCCTTGTTTTTTAATTAACCCCTTAACGACCCTTGACGGTCATAGTACATCAAGGGTCGATTTGACTTAACGACCAATGACGTACTATGACAGTCATCGAATTCGGGGCTCCCCTGCGGCTGCAAGCCGTTCAGGGAGTCCGGAACGCAACGGAGCAATAATAAAAAAATTGCTCAGTGGTCGTTCAGTCGGGTCGTGCCGCGGATTCCCCGGTCCTTAAGGGGTTAAAGGGGAACATTCACATCCTGAAAACTTTTGAGCATTTGTTTAATCACCAAAGAAACATTAGGAATGTGCTCTCTCTCTTTTTTTTTTTTTACTTACTTTTTAAGATATTAAACTTAAAAGTTCTCCACTTCCGCATACTGTAGCTGCGGCATGGCTCTCAGGTTGCAACCTCAGTATAATGCTAATCGCCAATTCCTGTAACGCTACGAGCCGTTCACACCACACCGAAGTGAAGCGTGAACGTGCTCCCGGGGGCAGCTGGGAGAAGAATGACAGACTGCTGGGAAGTCCTGAGAGCAGTGCCGCAACTACATCGTGCCGCACTATGCGAAAGTGGATAACTTTTACATTTAATATCTCAAAAAGTGGAAAAAAAAAAAAAGAGAGAGCACATTTCCTAATATTTCTTTGGTGATTAAACAAGTGCTCAAAAGTTTTCAGGATGTGAACGTTCCCCTTTAAAGGCATAGCAATACTTTGTTTTATTTTTATTTTGTAGGCATTGAAAAAACATGAAGAACGATATAAGTCTTATTTCTTAAACCTTTATGGTTTGGGAGATATTCACAAGCAAAGTTTCCCCTCAGTGACCAAAACTGTCAAGTTTGCCATCTAGCTGCCAGATTTGAAATCCTGTCAGTGGACTACAGCAGAGCCCAGATTGGGAGATATAAGAAGAACTACTTCATTGGAATAGTCTACAAAGTGTGCCTGGTTTGCAAGCACACTTTTTAGACCATTCAATGAAACAGTTATTTTTATATCTTGCGATCTCGGCACTGCTGAAGAGCCACCGGTTGATTTGTGGCCCGGATTCCAAATTCAACTGCTAAATGGCAGGCTTGACCATTTTGGTCAGTGAGGGGAAACTTTGCTTGTGAATATCTTTCAAACCATAAAGGTTTGAGAGATAAGACTTGTATCGTTCTTCATGTTTTTTTAATGCCTACAAAATAAAATAAGACAATGTATTACTATCCCTTTAAACTAGTGTGCATGTTGAGTTTGAAGTGTTTATTAATGTAAATTATAAATAATCATACATTTTTGCATTTGTATCCTTCATTATATGCTTAACAGATGCCATAAAAAGCAGGTGTGCCTCGATAATTCCAAACTGCCCGTTAAGGGTGCCTTGACAAACACAAAAGATAAAAAAAAAATGACCCCACGCGCTACTAACTTTATAGATCAAGCAGCTGGGCGTGCCAAATAAAGCAGCAACACAAGCGCCCTCCTACAAGCGGGAGGAGCCATGAGATGGAGTAGCAACGAGGAGGAGGGCTGACTGACCCATACACAACTTGTCGCCGGTGTTTGTGAATTTGGCTGTGACCGTACACACGAACACACACTACGCTTTATGAGTGTTAACTCGTCAGGGATAATAAGAGTATTGGGTATACGTGCTGGTATCGAGGAGACCACACACTCTGGGAGAAGCGATCGGCCTGGAGCACTGATCCCTGGGCTCTATGGGGGATTACTGGTTACTAAGGTAAGCGAGATTGGGGCAGGACAATAGAGGGAACTGGGTAGTGTTTATAATGGAACGGCTATGTCCTTTTGTGAGTTACTGCTTTCATCCAGAGAGCGGCAACGCGTTACTCTCAACCAGTTGTTGCATTACACCGGCTTGTGAGCCACTGGTTTCACACCTCTGAATTATCTATACCCTGACTGCATGGCACCAATATCGCCTCGTAATTGGGATGAATTATTTGTCAATATGCTCTTATTTGAGTGCTAGGGCTAATATATCTAGTATCTTGCATATGTATTCCGACGATTTTCTCATTAACCCTTTGAGTGCCAGAGAGTGGGTTGCCACTGAAGGGGTTAACACTTTATTTTCATTATACATTCAAAACGCTCTCACTAGTCGGGATCAGAGAGATGCAGTATAGCCCTACTGTATAGTACACTAATCAGCACTCTGATATACCTAGTTACACGATACAGCACATTTGGCTAACTATGTACAGTCAGTGGTGGGCACACTTTGGCTCTTCAGGTGTTGCTGTTTGTTATAGTCGTAGTCCAAGCACACCTGAAAAGCAAAATTCATTGGTTTCCCTAATTTATTGGTTTCGAAAGTGAGGGGCAGATGAAAAATCAAGATACCTGACAGTACTGAGTGTTGTGACTAGCCTGTTGGGAAACACTACCCTAGTTCTAGCTGTGGACTTGTAACCTTAAATGGGAATTATGTTTAAGGAAATATTGGATTTTCATTGGTTAAACACACGGGGCTTGTATGTATAAAGTAAAGTAGCCGACTCTGGGTCAGACTATGCACACTGTAGGGGACAAATAAAAGTTCTCAGTGTCCATGTTTTTTATTTATTTTTAAACCTGTTGAATACATCAGGTCTCCAGTTCTTTGCTTTTCAAAGTTTTGGAAACCCCTAATATTCAATGTTGTTTAGGCCAGACTTGCATCAATGAGAATTATCTGTTCCTTTAATGCAGATTGCTTGCCCCAGAATTGCTCCTTTGTGTTTATACATATGGGTTGAGCACTGTCCTAGGTAGCTTGTCCTCCAAACAGTCAGTTATGGATGTATTTATTATTTGCATTTGCTATCTTCCTTTGTCCTCTGCTAATTGTTTTAGTTTACAGTCTGATAATGACAAATAAACCTTACAAGCCATTAAGATCTATTGAGGACTTGTTTGTTGTGATCTAGTGACAGCCATCAGTGGAGTACTCTATACACAAGATACTGCACATATGCAAAAATGTATAGCTAGATATACTTGAGTACTGTAAGGACACATAGGTAAATTAACCTTTTAGACCTAATAAGAGGCACTTATTCCAAGGGTTTAGGTCCCCTCTAATATATATATTTTTTCCCTGCACTCCACACTCTAGGGATGAACCGAGTAACCTTTTGCGTGCCATAGGGATATCCAGCTAATTGCTTTGCTATGTGTTGGTTACATCTCTTGCATTCAAAGGGTTAATTTTAGTTTAGGGTACACTAAATACTGAATCATGGCAGAGTTTTAGTTAAGTACCAAACTGAATCTGAACCCTGTTTTAGGATTTTAATTGTGACTGACAACAACAATAAATGCTTACAGATTGCTCCGGGACTGTGTATTCTGGATGTTCTGTTTTTTTATTTATTTATTTTTTTTTTTTTAATGCCAATACACAAAGTAGTAACACATTCATCTTATGTGACCTTGTGTATAAAGCTCTGGGGCAAATGAAAATCCCCACTGATTTTAAGCACTAAAGGACACATGACGTGCCAGGTCCATCACGGAGTTTCTGCACTTAAGGTCCAGTGACGGTTCTGCCACATCATGGAATTCAGGGATCCCCGCGTGGCTGCACTCAAAATATACATGCTGGCCGTGCTGTGTGGCTGGTAATTAAGGGTTTTAAGGGCATTTATCATGTTTTGCACTGTCTGCTCCTGGGGAACATACTTGGTAAAAAGCCCAGGGTTACACTGTGCAGTCCCATCAGTTGGTTTAGGGGGTGTTAGAAAACTGCTCCCCTTTAGCTAGCAACAGACTGGAACACAATATGGAAGTATCTGGCCCTCGCACACAAACTTCATGGGTGTGGGCACACAGTCTCAATAAACTCCCTGTGTCAGACTTTCATTCTGGCAGTTGTCTCCCACCCAATGGGTTCTGTTCTCAGTCCCCCATTCTGTTTTCTTGTTGGTGTGCTGCTGCTCTCAGTGTGGCTTTATTGACTGGCCTGCTCCCAGATGAGACGATCTGCCTATCCCTATCAAGCTGATGGCCCTTGGATGTTAGGAGGGGAAACAATGTGTTTGAGACCTTTCTAGCATGGGGTAAAAGCCTCATTTAAAGGGATAGTATTGTGACATTTTTATAAAACGGGATCTTGAAGCTATTAAAAAAAACTAAACTAAATGACCCAAGTCCTATCTCTCAAACCAAGAGACATAAAAATAGTTACTTTACTGGAACGGTCTACAAAGTGTGCTTGCGGACCAGACACACTTTGTAGACCATTCCAGTGAAGTAACTCTCTTTGTCCTTCGATCTCGGCTCTGCTGAAGAGCCTCCGATGGTCCCGGGACCAGATTCCCCTGCTGTCAGCTAGATTCTGATGTCAGGGAAAGGGAAGGGAGGGGTGAACTTTCGTTATGATTCTCTCAAACCATAAAGGTTTGAATGATTAGGACTTCAGTCATTTAGTTTAGTTTTTTTTTAACAGCGTCAAGATTCTGTTTTATAAAATGTCACAATACTATCCCTTTTAAAATAAGAACACATACAAATGAGCTGGGGTTATATATATTTGAATACCCTGCACTTAATGCTGGCATCTGTGAAAACAAATTCTCATGTTTGTTTCCTGAGGCCTAAATTCTAGTCTTAAGGATGATTTGAAGGAGCAGACATTCCTGCCTTTCTCCAGGCCTACCATTGATTGTCCAGGTTTATCTTTCTGAATACATGAGCAGTTTGCACTAATATCAATAAGATGTCTAACAATTATTTTTCAATACTTCTCTGGTATTCATAGGGTAAATGTTTGTATCTGCCTATCTGGCATTGAAAGGGTTAACTGGTCTCTGAATGGAATGATTTTCACACACATTAAAAAGTGCATTTAGGATAATAGGGATGTAACATGCATCTATACAGAGTGCTGCAGCACAAATTATTCTTCTGTCACCTAGGTTTGTCCCTGCCCCACTCCTCCTCAAAACTCTCCAATGGCTGCCTATCAAACTCCGGATATCTTACAAAATCTTACTTCTCTCTTTCAAGACACTTCTCTCCTCTACTCCTTCTTACATTTCCACACTGATCTCTCGTTATACCATATAGTGCCACTTCCGTTCGGCCAATGATTGTCTTCTCTCATCTCCTTTTGTGTTTACAGCCATATCACATATCAAATCTTTTATTCTCATTGCTCCGTATCTATGGAATGCTCTACCTCACACCCTGCACCACTGCACCTCTCTGATAACCTTCAAATCTCGCTTAAAAACGCACCTCATGGATAAAATCTCAACATGCTAGAAGGCACTGATGTACATTGAACGCTCTTATAATTATTTACTGATGTCCTCTATCATAATCAGAACTAGCACTGTATTCAGCACTTGACCCTTATGTACTCTGTTTGTCTCCCATTACCGCTTTCGGGCAGGGACCTCGCACCCAGTGTTTCACTTTACAAAGCACTTGTAACCTTGTATTGTTTAAACCCTTAAATTGTAAAGCGCTGCATACACTTGTGGCGCTATATAAATAAACATATTCATTCATAAATACTTTTATGTATGTGACATTTAAATGCATATTGCCACATTTCATTTTTTGGTGCTCCTTTGAATCAGTTGTTTTTTGTCACAAGCAGAGAAATTTATTTGCTCCAAAATGGCAGTGTTTTGAATTTTATACATAATCCCAATTTTACCAGAGATACTAGGGTTTTTCCTGAACTGAATCCTGGATTTATTGCACGTCCACCACACTCACTGGTGTATATGTATCAAACCAGATGTTCAGTAAATGGAGTAAAACAATTGCACTATACACTTTAACAGCTCCATTCAAATCAATGGATTTTTCTCATTGGTATTTTGTGCAGTGGTTAAAAAATGACTAAAGTTTTGCCTTGAAGCATGTCTGTCAAGGTTTGAAAGAGGTGTCCGATTATGAAACATGTGCTGCTGTTTAGAGGATAAGTGGCATTCCTTCTACTGCCTGCTCCCCTGGGGAGAGATGTAAAGAAGTGATTATCTCTTCTGGCTTGGCCTTTGGTAGGCACAAATCCTTCTGGCTTAGAGAGGTCAGGAGAGGCGTTTACTGACAACACTGGGAGGCTGAGCAAGCCAACTGCCCTGTAGGGGAACAATAAACATTCCCCAAATCCTTATTGATTTAACCCTTTGAGTTCCACAGGAGAACAGGCTATACTTTTTTCGGGACTTTACAATCCCTTTATATTAAGTGTTACTATACACTTTAAAGTGAAATTTGTATAGTAAGGTTTATCTTCCCGAGTAAAACAAAGATACTTATTTTGCTTTATTCAAAAGTTATATAGCAGCTAAAACTTGCATTTTTTTTTTTTTTTTGTTTTTTTTTGTTTTTTGGTACAATATCTTACTGGCCTGAAACTTTACAGTGGCACTGGTGCTACACCATCCTATGGACGTTTATGATCAATTGATCAGAACTTTCCATAAGATGATGTAGCAACAGTGCCACTGTAAAATTTCAGACCTTTGAGATTTTGCACCTAAAAAAATAACCCCCCTCTCAGCAGTGGGAGTATCCTTGTTTGTTTTACTTTATATTAAGTGTTACTGTCCCTTTAAGTTATCTTTAATATTAACTAAAAACATATCTTTAAAACTGCCTGTATGTTGTACTACTGCCCCCAACAGTGCGGATGTGGCTTGTTCACACAGGAGACCTTAGCACAGCTTTATTGTAGCAAGGAAAAACCTGAACTTGGTATCGTTGTGTGGTATGAGACTGTTCGCATGATCGGTTTTATAAGTGCATATTGTGGCTTTAACACACTAAGGACCAATGTGCAATACACTGCACAACCCTCTGGTCCTTGAAGGGTTAAAAAGCATGAGGCAACTTTGACCAGACCGTGAACTAATTTACCTTCATATTAGTAATATAGGTAAAGGGTAGTACCTTGGTAGCCATAGAAAAAGCAGGAGACCAGTCTCCTACATATTAATTTGTATGGCTTACACTCCAAGTTAAGAAACCCTGATATTTATTTGCTGGAATGCGGAATTAGTTGGTGCTGTATACATAAAGAATAATAATAATTTGCTTTATTGAAATTTATATCAGAGGTCCACCATATTGCCCTACGCACAGTTCCCCTGACATGATGCAGCTGTTTCCAAAGCACATAAAAGTGGAAGTGAAAATCTGCTGTCTATTTAAATATTGAAACCGCATTGTAATCCTCTGATATATAGTACAGAACACAAACATGGTAAATGCACAATACATTCATGTCTTTGCTTTCTGTTCTATCAGTATTTTACTGACTATATATTTTTCCAGTCATTAATTTTAACCGACTGTTGACAGCCCTGGCTTCAGTGAAAGCGCAGTGAAAACTCACAAATCCCAGGTAGTTGTGTTTTTGATGCTGGTGAGAGCAAGGGCTATTAGGGGACAAACATTTTTAAAAATCGGTGCTTCAGACTTTCACCCCATAGTTTTCATGGGGATGAGGTAAGTTTTTAGCTAATTTTAGAGGGCAAACACTGCCTAATTTGATTTACTAGCCATCTGTTTGTATTAAATAAATAAGCTTTTGAAAATTGAACCTTTGGTTGGTCTGGCAGTGTCCATGGGGATCTGTGGCTCCCAGTGGGCAAAGGAACAAGGTGTGTGGCGGGGGGGACAGGCAGTGTCCCTGGTGATCTGTGGCTACCAGTAGGACAGGGAACAAGGCAGAGGGGTCAGGCAGTGTCCATGGGGATCTGTGGCTACCAGTGGGCAAGGGAGTAAGGTTAGGGGGGGAGGGAGATTAGGCAGTGTCTATGATGATCTGTGGCTACAAGTGGGCGAGGGAACAAGGTTGGGGGAAGGGGGTCAGTCAGTGTCTTTGGGGCTTTTTGATACCAATGAAACCATGCTGGTATTATGTCACCTGCATTGATCTCCCAGTGCTATTGACTAGGAAATCAATAACTGGGGGCCTCGTGAGTGGTCTTGATGCCCCCCCCAACGAGCTCTGATTTTTAATTTTTAAATTAAAGTTTTGCCATGAAGGCAGAACCCTAGGTACCAAGGAAGCAATTCCTAGTTGCCATGGTAAATAAATAAAACTGGAGTTCTTCTGGTGAGCCCAATTGCACCACAGAGGACAAACAAAATTCCCACAATCTGCTTTTAACCCGTTTGAAATAGGCTTAGGGAAAAACGTTTGTGCGTGGATTGGAAACTGGCTGAAAGAATGCAAAAAGTAGTAATAAATGGGAAGTTCTCCAATTGGATAAACGTGATAAGTGGAGAACCTAGGAGATCTGTCCTGGGTCCTCTTCTTTTTAATCTATTTATTAATCTCCCAGAGGGCATAGGGAGCCATGCATCTGTGTTTGCTGATGACATAAAATTAAGTAGGGTAATAAAGTCTGAACTGGATGTGTCTTCATTACAAGAGGATTTGGAAAAATCGAGTAACTGGGCAGGCAAATGGCAAATGAGATTCAATATAGACAAGTGTAAAGTTATGCATTTTGGTTATAATAATAATAATAAAAGTGCAACATATATTTAAATGGGGTTTCTCTGGGGAAATCTACTAGTTAAAAGGATTTGGGAGTAATGGAAAACCATAGACTTAGCAGTAGTGTGCAGTGCCAGCTGGCAGCTGCAAAGGCCAATAAGATATTGGCAAATATTAAAAGGGGAATGGACTCATGGGAGGAAGATATAATTATGCCTCTTTACAGGTCAGTGGTAAGAACCCACCTAGAATATGCTGTTCAATTCTTGGTGCCCTCTCTGAAAAAGGACATTATGGAACTAGAGAGTGCAGAGGAGGGCTACAAAATTAGTAAGGGGAATGGAAAGTTTTCGTTATGAAGAAAGGCTAGAAAAAGTTAAACTTGTACACACTAGAGAAACTGCATCTTAGAGGGGATATGATAACACTATATCAATATGTTCA
The DNA here is from genome assembly GCA_037306005.1 of Rhinophrynus dorsalis. Taxonomy (NCBI): domain Eukaryota; kingdom Metazoa; phylum Chordata; class Amphibia; order Anura; family Rhinophrynidae; genus Rhinophrynus; species Rhinophrynus dorsalis. Next base: position 461,399,232 of record CM074719.1, on the reverse strand, counting down.
GGGCCCATATAAAGGGCTCTCCAAATATCTGTTCATTAACAGAACGGTACAAATGACAAGGGGAAGGGTTTCTTTACAGTAAGGACAATAAAGGTATGGAATTCAATGCCTGAAGAGGTGGTGCTATCGAATACATTAGATGCCTTTAAAAAGGACCTGGATACTTATTTAAAAGAGCAGAACATAAAGCACAATGTATGTTAGTATTGGGATTAATATTTAGTTAATGCTTGTTGATTCAAAGAGAAATCTGATTGCCATTTGGAATCAAGAAGGATTCCCCCCCCCCCCCCCCCATTCAAGGCAGAATTTGAAATTGCTGTATTGAAGGGTGTTTGCCTTCTTTTCGATCAACGATGGTAAACAGGAATAGGAAAAGGGTTGGACTAGATGGACGCAAGTCTTTTTTTCAACCTAAATTACTAAGTGTGAAGCAATCTGTTTTTAATATAATTGGGATTTTTAGTTCTCCCCAGAACTACTCCTTTCCTTTTGAAAATATGGTTCTAAGCAAAAGATGCCCGTATGAAGATTGGCTGGTATTGCGTTCTCATATAAGCATTGTTGTAGGCAGATCTGAATGATTTTCATTGGCTAATCTGCAAGTTAAAGGTATAGTAATGCTTACTATTGCATGGTTTATCCTGCTGAGTAAAATGAGGTTCCTCTCACTACTGAGAAATGTTTTATTCAAGCATGCTGGGGTTTTTTTTTTGTTTTTTTTTGTTTTCTTTCACTTTTTTTTCCTCTAGTACAGTACTTCCACAGCCCTCATATATTATGGTGGTACTGTTGCTACAGCAGTCTTTGGGCAGCTGACCGTAAATCTCCACAGAAAACTTCAGCTTATAGTGGTACTACACCCCCCCCAAAAAAAACCCCAAAAACACAAAACATATATATATAAAATTTTATTTATTTTTTACTTCCTTTTTCACTATAAAGCATTACTATCCCTTGATGCTTGCATTGTTTAGTGGTTTAACCCTTTGAGTGCCAATGTCTTGCAAACCCCTCTGACATTTATGGGGTTAAGCAAAGACTTTGCTAGCCAGTGCCTTCGCACACATCCTCCTATTGATCAGCAAGAGTTGAACTTGCAGTACATTGGTTCACATGATCTATCAGCACCCAAAGTGATTCACCTACTGTTTTATATAAGTTTACTGATCTGTGACTTAAAGCAGTGGACACTTCCACAGTTCAGTGGTTTTTATAATTACGACACTGGTTGCAAACCCCCATCACGAGACTTGTCAGCTCACCTGTATCAGCAGAGGAGGTGCAAATACCAAATCTTACTTGCATAACAAAGACAAGCAGGAAGTAGCTGGGGTATACGAGATCATGTGCATCCCTAGCAATGTTGCTGTTTGTTTCTGTTACCAGGTTGATCTCTGATTTGCAGTCTTTTCATTATTGGTTTTTGTGCAAGCTTTGATACTGGATGTTAATTCATCCTTTGGGTGCTACAAAACACAATGTTGGTAGACCTCTGCCACTCAAAGGGTTGTCCCACTTAGATAGATAGAGATATATATATATATATATATATATATATATATATATATATATATAAATAAATATTATATTATATCCTCCTAAGTTAAACAATGGTACTCCCTGCTGAGAGAGGTGTTTTATTCAAAAGTTTTTACAGCTCAAACTTGAATGTTTTAGGTGCAGTATCTCAGTGGCCTGAAATTGTACAGTGGTGCTGTTGCTACACCATCCTATGGGGATTTATAGTCAGCTGACCAGAACTGTCCATAGGATGGTGCAAGCAACACCACCACTAAACTATTTCAGGCCACTGTAATATTTCACCTAAAACATTCAAGTTTGAGCTGTAATAACTTTTTAATAAAGCCACTCTCATCAGTGAGGCTACCCTTGTGTTACTCAGGAGAATAAACCCTACAGCATATATTTTTTAAAACGTTAAGTATTACTATCCCTTTCAAAGAGAGAAGTAAGTTGCTAAGACAGCCATTGTTGTAAGAACTCTCTACCCAAAACTACAGAGTCTGAAAACATCTTCAATCATGTCCTACAGAACATTTATAGTCTATACATCAGAGAGAGAGAGAATATTGCCATTGTTTTTGTTTTTTTTTTTCTTTAAAAGGGATAGTAATGTCAGAAAAAAAGTTATCTATATGGTAGGTACAATTTAAGAGTACTTGCACATATTCATATCTCTCAAACCGTTATGGTTTGAGAGATATAGGAAAATAAAGTTCTCCGCTCCCTCCCCTTTCTGCTTGACGAGCTGTCAGAATCAGATTCTGGTTCCTGGATCAGACGGCTGCTCTTCAGCAGCGCCGACATAGCGATGCATAAAAATAAATACTTCATTGGAATGGTCTACAACGTGTGCCTGGTTTGCAAGCACATGTAGACCATTCCGATTAAGTATTTATCTTTAGATATCATTATATCGGCGCTGCTGAAGAGCTGCTGTCTGGTCAAGCGACCAGAATCTGATTCTGACAGCTTTACAGCTCGTCAAGTAGAAAGGGGAGGGACCAGAGAACTTTATTTTCCTATATCTCTCAAACCATAACGGTTTGAGATACACATTAAAAGATTACTTGCACTTATTCGTATCTACCATATAGTTAATACTTTTTCTAGTATTCATGGAGTTAAAAGCTCAATTTAAATCAAGATGTTTTATATTTTTTTTCCCACTAAGCTGCAGTTTATTTGCTCCAGACTTAATCCTGGGTCTCTTTAGTACATTAGCCTACTGTCACTTGACCTGCAACTTATTTTCATGTATTGTGTAATTTAGTAGCTTGTGTTGTAACAGATGTCTTTCATGTTGGGCAAAAGAGGAAACTGAACATTCTTACACATTCAAAGAAGGGAAATGTATTGCAGATATTTTAGGGGAATGTGTATAAAGCGTCTCAGATTGGCACACTTCTGCAGATTAAACTGTTCCTTGCTGTGTCTATACGCCAAATGACTAATTTTATTCTGAAATGATTCTAGTACCCTGAGTGTTTTGGGAAAATTGGCTTTACCCATTGAGTGCCAGAAAGGTATCTAATGCATTGCAATGAAAAAAAAAAATGTGCAACAAAGTTGCTGACGTAGGAGTCCTTATGTTTGTGTTTTTTTTTTTTTTGTTTTCTGTCATAAAAAAGGGAATGTAGTTTACTCCTTTAAATTTGCTGTTACATTCCCATAAAATAACTCTTCTAGTAGTTCTTCTTTTGGTATGGCCCAGAGTAAATCTCTATAACAGATCATCTCTGACTCACCGACCACATAACTAACAGCAGTTTCTCGCATTTTCAGCAGTTTCTGGGCAGATTTGTGCTATTACTCATTTATGCTTTTATGAAATCTGCAAAATCTAAACCAAAACTGAATTTAGACATATGAGACTTGTTGACTAAACCCTTGCTGCTTATGTAGCAGTCAGAATGACTTAAAGTTGTCACCTGTCTTCTGAGTTCCATTGCAGATCAGAATGCAGGAAGGGCATATGTGATGGCTGGCCCAGGTGAGCATTAATTGGTAATAGTGGGTGGCACCCACATGGGTCCACAATTCATTGGATGTTGAGATGGCCAGCCCACATGAGCACCAACAGATATTTGTTGTGCTAGTTAATTTGGCCGTTCATTGGAAAATGTTGTAAGCATTGCAACCTCCATTAATTCTTATATGGAAGATCTGCCCTGCAACCATCCCTGCTGCATCTTTACTGTATTCCTGGGGGATCACGGTAAAGATACAGTATGCTGGACTTTGGTCCATTCACTTGAAGCAACAGTTGTCTCTGGGAAAGGCATCTTAGCCCATCATAGTACCTATTCACAACTGACAAAATCACCAGTTCAGCATTACTGCTTTTATGTTACCCATGTGAAAAGGGTCTTAGGCCTTCATTACATTGTAGGTGATACCTGTTATCACTGGCTTTATCTGCACATTTCCATACAGACTTCAATATGAATCCATTAGATAAGACCACTGACTTGTACCACCTGCTGTAGAGCCTAGGTCTAAAGTTAGGTGTGCTTCAAACCACAGTAGGTTTTGTATCTACTTTTTTTTATTTTGTATTTGATCTGGTTTTAGTCTAGTGCTGAGTTTCTCTATATAGCCTGATGAAGGCTTATGTCCCTTACAAACCGTGTAGGTTTAGTGAAGACCATTGTTTTGTTGTGAGGTGTTATACTTTTAATAGGAAAAGTGGGTACAATTGTAGAAAAAAAAACTACATATGGATACGCCGTCTAAGTAACCCATTTTGTTAAATTTAAGAGCCACTTTTTCCTAGGGTATATATTGGGGATATCAAGCCTACACATCCTTGCTGAAATTGCTGCTTTTTATGTAAAGCCTAAAACTGCCATTATTGAAATTGCAGCTTAGCACCAAGAGAAATTGTGTCAGACCTTTTTCCCACTTTTTAATTCGATCTTGTAAACATTTGTGAAAAACAAATGGATAATTTCTTGAAAAAATAATTTAAAAATAAAAAAGTCAATGCCTTTGTTACTTAAGTATGCACACCCTTTAGCTAATGCTTTTCTGGATGCTCATTTTGCTTAGATATTCAGACATACTCTTTAATCAATCTCTCAAGCTAGCACACCTGGATTCTGCAGCTTTATCCCACTCTTGTGAGGGGATCTCCTGTACACAACCCTCTTTAGTTCAAGTCCACATAGTTTCGATAGGATTGAGTTCAGGGCTCTGGCTCGGCCATTCTAGGACATTAAACCTTTTGTAAGTCATTCCATTATTGATTGGGCAATATTCGTCAGATTGTTGTCATGTTGAAAGGTGAAATTCTTCTTTAAAGCGGAACTACCACCCCACAAAATCTTTAGCTTAACTAAGTCCCCATCTGGCAACTAGCTGCTTAGTAGTGCTATTCGCTGTCAGTCCCAGCCGGAGCTGGCC